>JARHVA010004515.1:642500-1177500 GCA_037957365.1 Torreya grandis | reverse complement strand
CTATTTTTCATCCAAATCCAATGAAATTTCTCTTTCCTTCATTCAAGAGTAAATAAAATATCTGGTATTTTTAATTAGATTATAAGAAGGGAATAATGGGAATAATTTCTCATGACATTTTAAAATGGTTTGAGACATTAAATGACAATGATAAAAATTCATGGGATTTGATTCATGATAGTTTCTTTAATATTATGATGCATAACATAAATATTTAGATCTCATGATAGACATCACAAAGCTAGCCAAAGGATAAAAGAGAAGATCCAAGATTGCCTTGCACATGTTTTGGAGGTAATATGGAAGTTGGACACTCAAATATGAAAATAAGGATTGGAATAAGGTTTAATGATTGGTGTGGACAATCTATTATGCAACCACTTCATTGAAGGGAAGAAACCAAAAATTAGGAAAAGGGTGAAGTATGATCAACTAACAAACCTTGATCAAGAAAAGGACATCATTAGAAAACAAGAATAAATTATGGAGGAACCAAAATAAGTTTCTACCAGGGTTAAGGCTACACCAATGCCTTTGGCTGAAGTAACATAATCATTAAAAATGACCACTTCTCCCTCTCCTATTATATCAAGTGAGTATGATGATTTTTATAATAAAATGGGCCAGTTGGCTATAAAAAAAACTTAAAGGGAAGGATTTATGTTCTCAATTCTTTGAAGGAGGATATAGGGGTCCAAGAAGTATTTTTTATAAAATTTAATGTAGATAAAAATGACACGATAAGTTAAATTATCCAAATAAAGCATCTAACTCTAGATTAAAATATAATGATAATGGCAACAATATTTCTATGGTTAATAATAACAGGCTTCCCATTAATAATAAAGGATATGGTGACGACCTAATCAAACTTTACAGTAGAGTGGAGTGTTTAGAGAAGTACTGAAAGCTACATAATTGTATCCTCAAGTAGTTCATGATGGAGAGTAACACGTTCCAAACCAAAGTATACCTTCTTCATTAATAGATCAATAGTGGGCAACCTCATCCCCAAATCAAAATCCCATTCAACAATGATATATGCAATTTAAATTACAACCTATGTGAAACCAAAGAATATTTGTCTACGATAAAAGATAAAATGACTAATATGTAAACTAACCAAAAGTCTCAAAATATTTAACAATTCAATATGATAATCATTAAAAATTATGTTCTCAACATTTCAAAGTTTGAGGAGGGTTTGTGGAAAAGAAAAGAAATTCTTGGTAGTGATGGAGTCTTCATCAAATCTAAACTTCAAAACAAAGGAAAAGAGGATGCATAAAAATAAGAGGTTTTTTAGTATGTGAATGATCATATCAAGTTATTAAAATAAGAGTGAGAATTTGTTATCTCCTTGAACAATATTTTCTCAACTCAGTATTGATCTCATTGTCTTTCATTTTCTTTGTTGCAATTTTGTTGTTAGTTTGATGTTTGTTTAAAACCCTAGTTATTTATATGTTGTTTTCTCTTTGTTTGGGACTTTGTGTTTCCCTTCCTGAGTTGGGTCTCAGTACCCTTTTTTATTATTTATTTTGTCTCTTGTTTTGTATAAGGGTTTGATCTCTTTCAGAAACCCATCTTTTACCAATAATAATAATAATAATAATAATAATAATAATATAATGGGAAGGGTAAATCACCTATTAATGTACTTGATTTTTTTGATAGGACTCAGAATGATCAATTAGATGTGTTAGTAACAAAAATAAGTAGGTAAAGATGTATCAATATAATAGAGAACATAAAAAAATGAAAGAGGATATTAGCAAGAAACATAGAATAAGAAATTTGGTATGAAATATTTTCTAATCTCACAGGGGAAAACATCATACTCCATTATTTAATACCTTTCCAAGCATATTACTTATATCACACATGATCAAATTATTATTCTATCTTAAAAAAGGATGAGTAATTTGTGAAATGGATTTAGTTCTAGACAAAAATAGGAGGTTAAAGTCCCAAATTTGGAGGTGGAGGTCGATCCATACTCTCCACAAGTTGAATTATTATGTAATGGCATTTCTATTCCTAATATTCAAGTTGATGGAGTTTCATTTAATTTTATGATTAAACCTATAATGAGCATGTTATTTTTGAATCTTGATCATCCTTTAAAATTAATGTTAATATGTTTAAATAAAGGGGGAAAAACCATAAGGTGTTGTTTTAGATGTAACAATTTTTGTGATGATTGTTGTATGTGTAGTTGACTTTAAATTGATAAAAAATGAAACCATTACATACCCAATGTTTTTGGGAAGGCCATGTTGAGACAAGCCCATGTAAGTAATTATTATAATGATAGGTTCATGATATTTTGTTGTGGAAATCAAAAGGTGAAAATAAATGTGGTTCCTTAGGGTCAAATTAGGGGAGCTATGGAGTCAAGTGATGAGAGTGATGAATATACATCCTTTGATTAATCTAACACTAGTGATGTGGACACTAATTATGAGGAGGGCAAATTTGATGTGTCAGTCATAGAAATCCTCCCAACATCACCTATTTTTACATCCAAGTAGTTCACTGAATAAGATTTGGAAGGGAGGCTTCAACGACTAAAAATTGGAGATTTCATGGAGGAGGAAGGAAGAGAAGACTATTTTCAACTCTTTCGAAGGTATATGAATCTATTCATGTTTTATTATAAGTAACTTCACCAAGTAAACAAGGTATAAAATTATATTGAATTAGTAGATAACACAAAACTAGTTAAATAAATGTCTTATACAATGAATCCTAATTTTTTTAAATTAGTAAAATAAAAGACAATCAAGATTATTTATGAAAGATTTATCTTTCCAATATACAACTTAGAATGGCTCTCTCCCATTGTGGTATACAATAATAAAAATGGTAAGTTGTTATTTGTGTTTAATACAAAAATATCAATAAAACAATGAATAAGGACTACTACCCTCTTCCCTTCTTAGACCAAATTTTGGATGAGGTGGTTGAGAAATCATGTTATAGCTTTGATGATGGTTATAGTGGGTACAACCAAATTTTCATTTCTAAAAAGGATTTACTAAATAATATGCTCACCCTTCCTTGGGGAATGTTTGCTTTCATAGTCATGCTATTTGGATTATGTAATGCACATGCAACCTTTCAATGCTTAATTAGTATGTTGTTTGAACCCTCTATTGGAAGCTTTAATAAGGTATTTATTGATGATTTGTGTAGTTATGAAAGTAAGGTTGATCATTTATACTAGTTGGAGAAGGCTTTTAAAAGGTTGGAAGAGGACAAAACCTCATTGAATCCCATAAAGTGTGTGTTTATATGCTTTAAAGGTATCTTTTTAGGACATGTTGTATCTAGATATGGTATAGATTTCAATCCAAAATAGGTTTCAAGAACTAAAATTTGCCATTTCCTATGAATATAATTAAGCTAAGATCATTATTATGTCATTTTGGGTATAATAAAAGGTTCATTAATAAATTATCAAAAATTGCATAGCTAATAAATTAATTCTTAAATAAATATTCTCCTTATGAACCGGGGGAGAAGGCACTTGAATAATTAGAGCAATTTAAGAAAGCCTTGATAACTTCCCTTATTTTGAAAAATCTATATTGGAATAAGACATTCATTATGTATACTTATGCTTTAAATGCAAAACTATGGAACACACTAAGGAAAAGGGATGATCATAAATGAGTAGTGTCGAGGTAAACTATACAATAATAATTTATGAGCTCTTTACCAGGGTAAAAAAATAGTTGTAAGAAATCATTAGGGTTTGAAATACATTGTAACAAGCCTAACCCATCATGAAAGATAACAAGATGGATAATTTTTCTCTAGAATTAGGAATTTAGAAATGAGGTTAGGCTATTAAATAATCATGTCAATACAAATGAAATTTATAGATCCTATGATGGTATGAATTCATCTTGTGATGATGATAAATTTTTAGATGCAACTTTACTAGCTAATGATACAGTCCTAAGTGTTTATATAGATATATAAAATTATTTGATTACTTTAAATTTTTGTGATGGTACTACAATAAAGATTAAGAGGAAGATCACCTAAGAAATTCACCCATATTCTATTGTACATGGATTCTTGTATCATATAGGAGCTAATGGAAAATATAGGAGAGTAGTTAATCGAGAAACAAGGAAGGAGCTTATTAAATACTTTCATGATGGTACATGTGGAGGTAACTTTTATGGGAATATAATGGCACAAATAATCCTTGATGTACGTTATCACCAGCCAAAACTTTTCAACTATTATTCTAATTATTATAAGACATGTGATATATGTCAATCACACATTAATCATAAGACTTATTTGACCTCATTATGTCCTATTCTTCCACTTGGTCCATTTGAAAATTATGGAATAGATATTCTTAGTCCACTTCCACCTACACCATAAATAAATAAGTATATTTTGGTTTCACTAACTACTAGAATAAGTAGGTTGAGGCCAAAATTCTAAAAATAACTTTTATGGATAAAGTTTCAAGATTCTTATACGAGGGAATCGTTACAATATTTTTTTGCCCACTAGAAATTGTGATAGAATCAAGGTAGACATTTCATTAATGAAGTTATGAAATCACTAGTAAATAGGTTTTTTTGTCAAGCATATGAATTCAAAAACCTATAAGCCAAGTAAAAATGGACATGTGTAGCAAAATATTCATGTACTATACCAAATTCTTACCAAAATTATAGATTTACATACACACATGGGATAAAAAAGGGTCATGCAATATTATGGGCATATAGGGCCACATCCAAATCAATAACAAGATATTCTCCTTTTCATCTTGTTCATGATATAGATCCCATCAATTACATTGAGTCTAATGTTATGACTTTAAGACTTTTTGTCAATGAGAGGATGGATGAAGGTGAGTCTATAAGTGATAGGTTGGTGCATATTCATCTTCTAGAGGAAATGTGACAAACAGGATGGACACCATTTTTAAAAAAATAGATGAATAAAAAATATTAATTTTAATTTTAGATCAAGTGGTTCCCATTTGAATTGAATGACTTGGTCATGGCATATGATTCTAGACATCACAAGATAAATCATAGCAAGCTCATTTTGAAATTCATGAGACCCTATAGGATAGTATCAACACATGATAATGAGACATATAAAATTGAGAAATTGGACAAAACTCTAATCAAGAAATGGATTAAGCATAACAAGTTGAAGATATTTCAAGCACAAGCATCATAAATATTTGTGAAAATCTATTCTGAGTACAAAGTATAAGATAAGGAGGGGGAAAAATCTATGGACACCATAGATTTTCATAAAGTAAAAAGTAAATATTCCATGGTAATGGTCAAATATTTTAGGGAATATTATCCATGGTAAAAAATAAATATTTTTCATAAATGGTCATGGTAATGTCAAAATATACCTGTCATGGTAAGTAGGTCGCTAGGGTCAAGGTGGTCCCAAATAAAAAATATTTTATTTGTAATGATTCCCAAAGAGTGATGTCATAAATATTTTGGAATATTTGTTATATTATTAAGAAAATTCTAGGAAATGTTTATTATATTATTAAGAAAATTCTATGAAATATTTGGTATATTATTAAGTGATTAGGTAAGGATTCCATTATGTAGGTTGTGCCATGTCAAAATTAATCCTCCCTAAGAATGTTTAGAGAATATTTATTGTCTTATCTTGGGATGATGTGGAAGTTCTTGAGATTATATAAAAGGAGGAATATCCTCCTCCTGACACACACACACAAATAATAAGGAAACAACAAGGAAGACATAGTAAGGGAGATAAAATAAATACACATGGAGAATCCTAGAGTCTTAGAGTTAGAGTGTCAAGGAAGTTATTGAGTTGTGTGAGAATGAAGTTTATCCTAGAAAGGATATTCTAAGGTCTAGTGAGTGGAGTCCATGTAGAGGTGGTAATAATCAATGGAATCTAGGTTCACATTTTGGGTGAGATTGTACAAACATAATTCTAATAATATATTTATTTATTTCATTCTATTATTGTGTAAATTATTTGTACCATTTTTTATATTCCCTATGTATTATGTTTGTTGAGTTGTCTTTAGAATCATACAAGCACAATCAATCTATGAGTTTCTAATATAATCATAGAACAAGGAGTTTTCAGTGAAAGATATATTAAGTGCTAGATTGGGTCGACAAGGTCATCACCTAAGGCTATACATAAGCGAGTAAGGACATCTCCCCCCAATGTTAACATATCAAAAATATTAAGTTATGAGTATTCACCACTAAACATTAGTGAAGGGAAAGAGATTTATAATAGTTTTCTCACATTCCTTGGTTTGGCTAAGCTTGGTTGAGCTTGTCTTTGCATTGTGTCCTTTTTTGAAAGGTTCACATTCCCAAGCCTTGTATCCATGTAGTTGGTAATATGTAAGGGTTAATTATTAAATACCAAGGTAGGTGAGTAAGGTGACATGGGTGAAGTATGCTAGAGCTTGGAATATGGATAATAAAAAAATAGGGAATTTTCTATGATAAATATTATAGAATATACTGTAGACTACATTATTTAAGATGTCATGGAAATTTATAGGAAACAAGGCATACATTACCCATAAGGGCCAGGATTATTCTTCTACTCAATGTTGATTTTGAAATTAATTATCCAAGTGGTAAAGGAGTAATGAATAATGATGAAAATGTGAAATTATTTATTATAATGAGGTTTTTGTAAGTGAATTTATAGCTAAATATTCATGTAATCAAAATAACTGAAATACATAAATAAAAAGAATGATGACATAAGCCTTATTTATTGTAAAGAGAGTAATATGAGACATATGGAATTTATATATAATATCATTTTAAGTGTAAAAAGTTGATAGACTCATTAAAATCATTACCCTTTAAAGTGTATAACTAAAAGGATCCATTTTTTAAAACTTCCTTCACTAGATACATACCTAAATAATTAGGTCTAAAGTTTTTACCTCCAACTTTCTTTTTATTGATCCTAATATAAAGTATTCATAAAAGTTATCCAAATTTAATGGGGCATTCATGTTTATTCTTATTATACTGATGGGACATATGAGCTACATAAGCCTCATTTTTTCTTAAAGGCCTTGAGCCAATTCTCATCTAAGCCTTCTAATTGGGTAAGATGATAAATTTTTTACTTGTATTCATCTAGAAGGCCCTAGAAGGAAATGTGGAGGCTTGGAAGTTATGATCCTCAATGTAACATAGCATGTGAACCAAATATTAAGGAATAGGGGGTTGCCCCCATGGGGGTGTGAGTTATAATTCTATAAGCCCACTAAGAGGGATCCAATCCTTCTTGTTATATTTTATGGTCTTAACTAGTATTGATTTCAAAGTTTTTTTGGTTGCCTCAGCTTGACCATTAGCCTAAGGGTAATACAAGTAGATAGTGTGGTGAGATATAGATAATTTATTACATAGTTCATGTACATCGAGATTATTAAAATGGGATCCATTATTATAAATAATGACTTGTGAAACCCCAAATCATTAGATTAACTGATTCAAGACAAATTTGACAATGACAGATCTAGTAACTATGGTTCAAGACATGGCCTCTTACAACTTATATGGATGGGTCATGATTTTGATGTTGATGTTGATTTTTATATTGATATTAATACTGACATTAATGATGTTGATGTGGACTCTAATGTTAATTATAATGCTGATGTGGATGACATTGATGTTGTGATGGTGTGGGTAGATGATTTTTTATGGTGGTCATAAAGATGGCTTATTGGATAATATTGTTTGCAAGTACATTCTTCATTCTTCACTTAGTTATGGAGGTTTTAAGACAAATAAAATCTTAGAAATGAGGGATTTGATGTGATATATGAAAGGTGGATGGTTGGTCAATGATAATTATTATAATATGGGCTCATCAAATGGGTTCTTATCAAATATAGGTGGACTAGGCTCATCAAAAATAGGATCTTTGAGGGTATGTGGGTGGTCAAAAAGAGGCTCATCAAAGTGAGGCTTCTCAAATATGGGTTTAATATTAAAGATGGGTTTGTCAAAGATGGGTTTGTGCTGTTAAACTTAGTTTGGAAATGGGAGAGTTTGATCGTGGTCTAGAATGGAATATTAAGATATCCCTTTTTTCTTACTCTCATATGTGGATTCATCTGATTCATTCAAAATTTTGATTTCACCATAGTCAATTATATATTGGACATAATTTTTGAAATGGAGGCATCTATTAGTAGAATACACTTGTATTTTATGGTAATGATAGTATTGGCATTATCTATACCAAGATGGGTTAGGTATATTTGGGTCAATAAGCTTTATGTGTGGATAGACAAACATATTAACCATGGCCAGTTAATGAAATATGGCTTCCAAAGATTAACTAAGATTTTTATATTATCTTATTCCAATACTTTGTTTAGATTCAAAATCACTTGACTCTGAATCAAAAGATTGTCATTGGTGTAGTGATGGTAGGACAAAGTTAGATGATGGTATTTGATGTGGCTTAGGGAATAATGTTTCCAAGATAGGGTTCCATTTAATAATGTTATGGGAAAGTACATAGAAGGTTTTATTATGATGGGCTAGCGTGGAGGCTAGGATTATATTGACATTGATGTGGAAGGATTGGATGACTCTTGATTATGATGGAACTTAGGTTCATGGGATCCAAATCTGTAGGGAGTTGAGTACCCATTTATAGGAGCCACTAAAATATGGAATATTTGTTGGAAAATATGTATTTGTTAAATAATTAAATATCCAAATGTTTTTGAGAGCCCATACATCAAGATGGGATAAAAAATGGATGATGTGATTCATTGGACCTATCAACAATTGTGGGGGATTTAAGGAAAATACTAGGAGATGAAAGTGGGATTTTTGGATGAAGTGCAACAAATTTGGATTTTGGACCATTTGATGAATGCTTAATTTAGTTTGATTTCAAGTTTGACTTTAGATTATTGTGATTTTGAGATGGTTGACATGATATGATAGGTTTCAAGTGGATGAACTTATGAAAATTTTGTTTAGACATGATCTAGCTTTATTAGGATAGGGTTAGCATATGATAACCCTATATTTGACTTGGATGATGACCTAGGATAAACTCCTGATTTGAGTAAGATAGGGTCTAGGTTTGACTAGATAAAAAAATGTGATTAGGATGTAATTGATCTTTGAAAATGTTGATTTCATTTGAATTTAGATTAGCTTAAGTGATTAAATGATCTACTCAAATTAGATTGGATGACTTGGATCATTTTGGACTAAGTAGATGATTTGATTTATATGATTCAAACTTAACTAGGTTTATAAACAAGGTTATGATGGTGAACATGACATTTGAAGGGGTCATTTACTTATTTAGATCAAGAAAAGTGTATGATTGGATTTATGTGATAAAAAATGACTACAAACTTGGTGGAATTGGGTTGATTTATTGATAAGTATAGATATGGACAAGCTTAGACTATGGGTGATATTGTTTGATGAGGTAATGATGGGATTGGATTAGGTTTTGACTTGGTGGGTGTTGGATAAGGAAATGGTCAATGAATTCTTGGTATAAGGGATGTTGATTGGGATAAGTATTTGGATCATGATTTTTTTGGGAATGGATATGACTTGTTGGAATGATGTGAAATTGGAGTAAGGGATGCAAAGAGATGTTAGGATTTAGGGGCATTAGGTGGATTATATGTTTGAACTATGATTTAGGTTGACTTATGACTTATTTGGGATGATGAAGTGATGTCTAGGTCTTGGTTTGACTCATATTTTGATGTTGACATGGTTCTTATTTAGTGTAAAGGTGTTCAAATAACATGGGTATTGATAACACTCAAATAATATTAGTCAAGTGATAACCCTTCACTAGTAAATAAGGGTGTGTAAAACCATAACTAGCCCATTGATAGACTCATGTAGAGTGGTTCCTAGGTCAAACTCCAACCCTCGCCCTAATTTCATATGTGGTGAGTTCTCTTCAGGAATATTATTTTCCCTATACTAGAATTTTTTTGTGGCCAAAGGTTTTAATCTAGGCTACACATGCTCTTTAGGGGAGTCCCCTATATACCTTGTAGTACAGTGAGGCCCAGGTCCATATAAGGATGTTGTCTAACACTTGTGTATTAGAGATTAACCTACTCACTTCTTGGAATCTTGTATGGGGAAATGTACTTAGATTTATGATAATTATACTTGATGTTTATAATCTATTAGAACATAGAGTTTGGATTAGTGTGTGGTGATGAAATCCATGTCACAACCCACCTAAATACTATGACAAACTTATGGGGAGGAATTACACATCATGTTTCCCCTAGAAAATAAAAATGGATGGAGGTTTATCTATTTTTTAATCTTTAAATCTCCTTAGGGGTGCAAGGGGAGAGCATACACAACCTTTTGAACTAGGAATTTGACTCAAGAGAGGTGATTAGTATTTTGTTAGTCCAAAATGAAAACAAATTGACAAAAACACACTAACTAGCATACATATCTAGGCCTAGTTACTAGGGAGAGCTTAGTTAACAAAACATGAATGAAACATACAACTAAAATTCAAAATAAACATTTTTTTACCTTCTTTGGATGATCCAAAATGCTTGTTGTAGTGGCTTACTCAATTTGTGCTCATGAAGTCTGTATCAATGGAAGCTTGGCTACCTATATCTCTCCTTGGCACCTTATGTGGCTTTGGCTTGGCTTGGCTCAATATTTGGGCATTATAACACTAATTTTCATGAATATTTGAAATCAATTCATAATTATAACTTTGGTATATGAGAGCTTAAAATTCATGTTTATGGTCTCTCTATTTATAGATTTTTTAGATTACCTAGAATCAACTTAAACCATATATCTCAAGATTGAGATGTGTGGATAAGGATTAATTCAATTATGTAATTAAAATCCATTAATATTTTCAACAATATTTTGGATAAATGGGCATTGAATAGGCATGGGAGGCATTGATGAGGTATGGGGTGGCTTGATTCAGATATTTGTGGCATTTATGGCCTAGGGATGTCTTCCCAAGAAATTATGTTACCTGATGATGTAGTTATTAAATATTCATTTCTAAAAACAAGTATTCAAAAAAGGTTCCATGGAATTATTAATTAGTCTCTAATTTAGTTTAATTATCTCTTAGTCATGATTAAGCACTTTGTGCACAAATTACTCAAATTGATCATAATGCCTTGTTATTGGTCTAAAATTTGACTAGATTAGAATTAGGATGCAATGTTAGATGTGTTGGAACTATTATCCCATTTAGGATGTTTTCAATTCAGAATAACAAAGGCATGTGTCTTATACAATAAATTTGATAGAAAAGAGTGATCTAGAGCACCCAGGGGAAAAATTGATATGTTGACTCGAAATGATTTGTTCAAATTTAGCTAGCCCATAAATTTTATTGCCCCATTCGATGATACTCTGGCCAAAATCAGCACTTGAATATATAAATTTCAACTCATTTAATGTGTTTTAGTATTTTTATGCCAAATTATACATTTTAGTAAAAATTGGTCAAAATCTTGGTTGGAGGTTATTAGTGGCCAATTTTATGTGTTTACAATTTACCCCTATTTGGGAAGATGTTAAAAACCATAATAAAATCAATGTCTTCTCAAATAATAAGAAATAGCTTATATTTCAAAAAGAAGATGATGGTTGAAGAAAGAAGCTCCCAAGAAAATGTGTGGAAAGCCTATGATGATGCCCCCTCAAGGGAGTGGAAATCACATTTGTTGATGGATGAACCCTCAAAAAGAAACAAGAATAAAGGTGGAATTAACTCATGGTTGAGAGTAATCCAAATGAGAAAATGCTTGCATGCATTGATTTAAAAACTTCTAATTTGCCCAAAGGTGATTATAATTAGAAATAAAAGTAAAAAATAATGATTTTCCCATAGATGGTTATAATCATTAATAAGACTTGGAAATATTTTATAAAGATGATTGTGCCCTAGTTAGGACTGATTATCAATCATAACTCAAGGATATAACATGGAATATAGATTAAATATGAGTAGGCACAAAGTGATGGAAGAGATGAATAGAAGAATAAGATTGATCAGTATAAATGATTTAGTTTTACCTACCAATGAGGAGATGCCCATCCTTATTAGTAATAGTACAACTAGAATGGTTAATGGGTTGATTTGATCAAGGGTGGGATGGATTTGCCAGGTGATAAGGAGAAAATTCTACTGCTCTATTTCTTTTAGACCTTCTTGAAGCTAATTTTTGTTGTAGCATGTGATGTTAGGCATCATGATAGAACACCATGAAGACTTGGCCAAAATATGCATAAGGACTAACTCTCGATCCAATAAACACTCAAAAATAATACACCAATGATAAAAACCATGATGATAATGTTGGCGTATGAATATGAATGGACTCAAGAATAATGTGCACAAGGAATCACCTAATGAACATATATAGACTGAGTCAAGGTAAAAATGCTAAAAGTAAATAAATAGGCAAGTGAACAAAAAAACAAGCAAAAAAATAAATAATTTGAAATAAATAAAATAAATAGAAAGTCTAAAAATAAAATAAAAATAAACATCCTAATAATGACCATACCCCAATAAGGTAGATCGAGGATAACTGACTACGCTTAGATAGGATAAATGTTTTTAGATTTTGAAATATTTGAATGTTTTTGGAATTTTGAGGTATCTTAACTCGTTAGAGAATGACAAGATACCTACTCACAAAATGATGAGAGTGTTTGGCTTAGGTTTCTCATAAAATAATGAGAACATATGGAAAGGGGGACTGAGGTGACCTCAACATGAATTAAGTATCACCTACATAGTCCCAAAATGACCTCAAGTCACAATAATTCCATCTACACAAAATGTGGGGAAAAACCAACTAGGTCCCAATAAGTTATCAAATTAGACAAATGGCTAGGCAAATGAAAACAATGATGGTAAGGTGATGTGGCAATGCATGGTAAATAAGTGTTACCCTTAGTTTTCCCATAAGTGGTTATAACTAGGATACAAAGAAATAGGTCAGTGATACCAATTTTCCCATAGGTAGTTATAATTAGTAGCAAGACCGGTGAAACACTGATTTACCCATAGGCGGTTATAGTCAGGCTCATATAAACAAACTTGATAGGATGAAAAAATGAAAGATATCTTTCTAGATTAACTATCACACTACTTTCATAGACTATCATTATGAACATAGATTTGATGGATTGTTAAAAATTGATCAGAATCCCCTCATGAAAAGTGTGAGAAGAACCAAAGGAACCAAGATCAAAATAGGATTGGTTAGGATGACTAAAAATAGGCTTTGGTTTAGATAGGAATGGAATTATAGGATGGTATGGTCTTACTAAGGATAATAATGGTTGGATAAATTAGATAAAATGGTAAGAGGGTTTCCCCAAGTGGCAAGGTGATTGGCTAAGATATGTAACAATGGCAAAAGGATATGTAACAATGGCAATGGCATGGCAATGAAATGATATGGTACATGTTTTTGGCCTAGGTGTGATAAATGTCATATAATTCTATTATTATTGTTAAAATAGAGATGCACATCCTAATCAATAAATGATACAAATAGAATACATGATTATGTTAATTGCTAGCCCACACCTCATCTGAATAGCTGCTCTATTAAGAACTCAATGTAGATTTGGTTGACAAGAATGATTTTATGATTTTCATTGACCATTGATTCTAATTTATTCAAGCATTGAAATAGGGTATCTTTGTAGCCTCTATAAAGGAAATTGTGATCATGGATGGTAAACAAGGACAAATAATGGATGGTAGGTTTGTTTTTGAAATGGAATGACAGATGATAATGGAATGTGTATTAGTTGGGAAATAAATGAAGATCAAGATGTTTAATCACATGTAATGTTATTGATGCTGGATTTGACATAAGTTTGGTTTTGGTAGGGTCAAAGACCTCTGAATATTATCTTGATAAGATCACCATAATTTTTTGTTGTTTGATCTGGAGAGTAGCTACCATCTGATTAGGCTATAGATTGGAAGTTATTTTGATTTGATATTTGATATTATCTTCATCAAGTAGTGAAGGACTTTTGTGCTCAAAAATTAGTGCCTTGATGAGGTTTTCACCAATGGAGTTGTCTTGATTGTTCCATAATGCCTTTGATAATGTTTCACTAAGGAAAATTGAATTTTAACTTTGATTGCCTTTTAGCGCTTCTAAAAAAGTTTCATTAGGAAATGATAAGTTTTAAATTTGCTTGTCCCTTACCACCTTCAAAAAGGTTTCATTATGAGAATATTCTTTTGCTACATGAATTTGGTCTTAGCCTCCTTACTCTTCTTCAACTGCTATGTTTCCATGGATGCAATTCAACTAAGTGTGATTCTGTCGGTCCCAATCAACACTTGTGGGAGATGGAATGTGAATGAAATGGCTACATTGGTTGGTGGTAATGGCATGTGGAATGAGAATGGAATGGATTTTGGCATCACAATCCTCATAAAATACATTAGGAAAACTTGTGTTGATGTTGAATTATTCATCCTTAAAAACCATGGAAGGATCATAAATATATTCAAATTGATCTACTAGGTATACATAACCAATATTATAACAATCACAAACATATTATATATCTGAATTTGATTCTAACTCAATGAAATCTAAATTTAATGTTGAGACTAATGTTGATTTTGATTCTAATACTAAATTTGATGTCAGTCCAAGAATAAAACCTAACTCTAATTCTATTTTTTCATCTGATGGGTACTCTGTTACAATGATGTCTTGTTGAATGCTTGGTATTAGATAAGTGATGGCCTGTGATGGCATAATGGGCTCCACCAAAATTGGTTTATCAGAGTGGGACTTATCCATAATGGAAAAAAGGTCAAGAGACAACTCCTTAGAGATTGGATTGTCAATAGGAGGCACTTGAAAAATAGGCATATAATTGAGGTAGTGATTTTCCCAAAGGTGGTTATAATCATCAAGAAGTGACTCAACAAAGACTAGCTCATAAACGTGAGACTCTTCAAAAACTGGTATAGAATTGAAATGTGATTCATCATAGGTTGACTTATCACAAGTGGTTGGTTTAATAAAAACATCTCAGATTGGTTGGTTTTCTAGGCCTTCATTTCCAATGAGTTGGAAAATACCAATTTTGAACACAACTTATTCTTTGAATGATTGGATTAGTTGAGGTTTAGATGGGATTGGTACTAGACAAGGAATGGTCTATGGTTGGATAATGGTAGGGAATTGGGGATTGTGATTGATTGCATAAGCTAAAGGATGAAGTCCTAAGATGGTAATAATAGGGCAGTATTGGGCTTGGTTGCTTACACAAGCCAAAGGACTAGGTCTTGGAAGGACAAGTCTAGGGCATCGTAGAGCTTGGTATCTTGCACAAGCCAAAGCATCTAAGTCCTCCTCATAAAATATATCATCCCAATCTTGATTTGGATCATAAGCTAGTTCTATACTATGTTCCATGTATTGATTATTGTAAAGAGGGTATGGATCGGTATCCCAAACAACATTATCTATAGTTGGGTCTTCAATAAATTCATCTTCACAAACCTCTTCATACCAATCAAGGTCTTGAGTTAGATCATAATTTGGTTCATGACTTTGTTCCCATGGATGATTATTATGAGGTAGATAGAAATCTATCTCACAAACCATATTATCATCATTGGGGTCTTGACTAAATCCATAGAAGTCATTTTGTGTGGCCATTCTATCATAAGTTGGATTATACATGACTCCACCATAGGTGTAGCTAGACATATCCACATAAATGATGAAATCTTTGAAAACAAAAAAGCTTTTTACAAACTCCAAAAACTATGTCTAAAGGATAAATGGTTCAAACTTGGTCTACCTTAGTTGAAAGTGGAGTTGTATCTCCAATGTGGTTTGAAAGTGGAGCTACATCTCCAAAATGATTTGTGTTAAGACTTGGCATAAAATATTCTAATGTCAAATGTCTGACATCAAATGTCATATGCACAAAAGGTCAAGTGTCTAAATAAAAACTAGCATATCAAAGGTCTAGGTCAAAGTGTTCTAAACAAGGTATAAACTAGGAAAGAGAAAATAGTTGCTAGTTCTTTTATCCAAATATGAAGTCAAAATCTATGCTCAAATAGGATACGCTAGGACGTTTAGCTAAATGACACCAAAAGCTAGGCTTGAAATAAAGGCATGATGTGATTTGATGTAATCTAACAAGTTTAAAAACAACTTTGACATAGACCTAACACACAAAATCAAACATAAACATGATTAGTTTGCATTAGGCATAATATAAAAAGGCTCTTGAAGAAAGGTTGTGTTATCCCAAACAAAGACACAAACAAGAATGAAGATATGCGTTGAACAAATAAATCATCAATATTTTTCAAATTTGGGTAATTGATTAACCAAAGTTATGCAACCCAAAATAGAAAGATATATGTATCATCCCCATGAATTGAGGCCTAAATAGAAATCAATCAATATTTGAATCCAAAATTGACAAGGTTAATTGAAAACTCAACGTTGAAAACTAGGATTTGACCAAAAAAGCTAGATAAGATTGGACAACATGATGGCACAAGATAAAAGTCTAAATGTTATACATGACATGGCTTGAAACAAATGGTTTTTGATACAAGGTAAACTAGTCTTGAAAAAAATTGAGCAGCTTAATGGAAAAAGCATGCTTGAATGATGTGATCTATGTTATGTTTCAAAAGACTCAAAGGCAATAATGGTTTGACATGATTTGGGTAGAAAATCATGTCAAATCAAATACATGGTTTTGACATAGTTTATAAACAAACAATTAGGTTTTAGTCTCAAAACATACCAAGAAAAAATGACCAAAATATACTAAGTATAATCATCTAAATCCTAACAAGGGTATGTCAATGTGGGGTTGACTAAAACTTACTGGTTTTCAATCATTTCTAGGCAAATCAATTACATAATGACTTTCATGTCATGATGCAAAATAAAATCACATAATTGGGTATCCATGGCACTTGGCTTATTGTAAAAAGGTATTTTCATTTTTACAACCACTACAACTTGATGTTCACTCAGTGTAGTGTGATGTCCAAAGTGTAGATATGTCTTGTGTGCAACTTCATCACTAAAAGGTGGTTTAACCTCTCAAACCTCTGATCTTAGTGGGAGTGGTTGAAATCAATGTTGGGAGATGAAACCCCAAGTCAAATATTATCTAAATAACTTATGGGAGGTGATAAAATCCCCCTCACAAAGCCAAGTTTTCATAAAAATAAAAGACCAATAGAAAGACTTTAAGGTTATATCAAGATCACAGAAACTATAGCAAGTTTTTGGGGAGTGCTTTAGATGACATTCTTTCTATGCCTTGGACTAGGAATGTTTACAATAAGGATGGTGCTTTTGATTCCAAAAATTCCCTAAAGGGGATGATGGAGGATCATACATGCAACATCCTTCTTTTTGCCAATCAAACACTATTTTTAGCAAATATTGAATACAAAACTTGGATAAATGAGTTCAATTTTTAACACCAAACAAAAATTTTGGTGGTGTTATTTTGACTCCTTGGTATTAAGTTGTAAATTTGAAAGCATAATTATCAAAGCATTCACTTAATCATCTAAATTTTTCATTAAGCCCCAAAGTAAGGTTCCTAATTCATTTAAAATGCATGCAAAATATGGTCCAAATAGCAAGTTTTAACAAATTCAAAGTCCACCAGTTACCTTTCTACCCTTAAGGCATCACCCCAAAATCAAATGTGTTAGATTAGAAACATTTAAAGATATTTTCAAATTTTTGAGAAAAAAATATGTGAGTTGAAGATAAACTAATATCAAATTTTGAAAATTTAAGATAAAACATGTGGTTTTAAAAAATCATAAAAAATGGAGTTCATATGACCCCAAACCAAACATTTTAAAATGGGTTATTAGCTATCAGTTTTGTTAAAAAAAAATAGTGACCATCAATGGTTATACCTGACCATTGATGGTTTAAAATAACCATCGATGGTTGCACTGACCATTGAAGGTTACACTGACCATCGATGGTTGACTGTGTAAACCCATGACAAAGAAAAATGATAAAACAAAGTTAGAAAATTAAATTTCAAGAGTTTTAATATTCCAAATGAATATTTTAAAGTTGCATAATGATCTTCTTCATGTGTGGGATGCATCTTGTCCCATTGGGTGTGCCATTATGTGAAGTAGAAATTTGACTCAAGAAAGGTGATTAGTATCGTGTTAGTTCCAAAATGAAAACAAAATGAAAGAAACATACTAACTAGCATAACATCTCTAGGCCTAGTCACTAGGGGGAGCTTAGTTAAAAAATCATGAATGAAACACATAATTAAAATGCAAAATAAACCTTATTTTACCTTTCTTGGATGCTAAAAAATGCTTATTGTAGTGGCTTGCTCAGTGTTGTGCTCATGAAGTCTGCAGCAATAGAAGCTTGGCTACCCTCCATCTCTCCTTGGCACCTTATGTCTTTGGCTTGGCTCAATATTTGGGCATTATAAAACTAATTTTCATGAATCTTTGGAATCAATTCAGCATTATAATTTTGCATTATCCAAGCTTAAAATTCATGTTCATGGTCTCTCTATTTATAGATTTTTTAGATTGCCTAAAACCAACTTGAACCGCCCATCTCAAGATTGAGATGTGTGGCTAAGGATTAATTTAATTATGTAATTAAAATCCATAAATAGGCTCATCAATATTTTGGATAGATGGGAATTGAATACGTATGGGAGGCATTGATGATGCATGGAGTGGCTTGATTCAAATATTTGTGGCATTTATGGCCTAGGGATGTCTTCCCACGAAATGATGTCACCTGATGATGCAGTTATTTAATATTCATTTCCAAAAACAAGTATTCAAAAAAGTTCCATGGAATTCTTAATTAGGATCTAATTTGTTTTAATTAAATCTTAAGCATGATTAAGCACTTTGTGCACAAATTACTCAAATTGATCAGAATGCTTTGTTATTGGTATGAAATTTGACTAGATTAGAATTAAGATGTGATGTTAGATGCATTAGAACTATTATACCATTTAGGATGTTGTCAAAATAAAATAATAAAGGCACATGTCTTGTATAATAAATTTGATAGAAAAGAGCAATCTAGAGCACCTAGGTGCAAAATTGGTATTTTCACTCAAAACGATCTGATTAAAGTTAGTTAGCCCATAAATTGAATTTCCCTATTCCATGATACTTTGGCCAAAATCAGAAATTGAATATATCAATTTCAACTCATTTAATGTGTTTTAGTGTTTTTAGGCCAAATTGTGCATTTTGGTGGAAATTGGTCAAAATCCTAGTTGGAGGTTATCAGTGGCTAGTTTTAGGTGTCTACAAACCTTAGCCTAAAGTAGATAAACATGAAAGCAAAAATGACTATGCTAAAATGATCAAATTTCACACACACACACACACACACAAGTTAATTAATTAATCTCAATCAAATGCAACAAAAACATGTTATGAAAGGTTTTATATTCTAATTATTTTATGGTTAGATCTAAAACACAAGGAGTAGTAGTTTATATTTGGTTCTTAGGAGGAAACCCATAAAAAACATAGCTAGAGATCAAAATCATTTTTACATAGAGTGAAATTACAAATCCATAGAGTGAAACCATGTTTTCAAAGAGTAAAGCCATCATATAGAAAGGTTAGTAAGAATCAAAGTCACATTTATCAAGCAGAAATTCATTAGTATGAGAATCAAAGCTGATAATATAGATTAGAGAGTCATAAAACTTATAAATTCAAAGTCATTAGTGAAAATTATGAAGCCACTACTAAGGATATAAAATATAATACTAGTTGAAAATCTACCCACTTTAATTTTCAAAGCCTAAATATTTTTATATGAATGGATGTGTATTTTCAATACCTTATTTTTCATACAAATGGGAGGTGAAGTAGAGACCCAAGTCAAAAGTATGGCCTCTGGAAGATGGGTTGTTGGTGGAAAATCATAGTGTGAATCCACTTTTATAGTTATCAAATCCACTTCTAGGTTTAGTAAATCTGCTTCTAGGGTTAAAATTTTTTATTCTAGTTGCAAGTCCACTTTTATTGTTAGTGAATCCATGTTTTTCATGAATGAATCCATGTTTCTACATTTTCATCTTTGAAACCTGCACAAAAAATAGAAGCAAAAAAGATGCAACATTGCTAGAAGTGTAACAAAATTTATAGTATAAAAGTGAATTCGCAACTTGATAAAAGTAACCTTGTACAAAATAGTCAAAAAATTCAAATGGTCAAATGATTAATTCAAGTAGTTAAGTACAAAATCATGATTGTCTAGATCAAAGTAATGTCTATTATGATCAAAGATACATTTGTGTAGAAGCAAATTCAAACCTACACATAGATAGAAGAAAAAATAAGTGAGATCTGATGGTTGATTATTTTGTCTATCAATGTACTGATAAATAAAATAGGTCTGATCAGCCAAAGTAGGAAGATTGGTCATCCAAATGTGTAGGTTCACTACATCAAAAGGGGACTAATCTCTTCTCTCATCAAGGGGAGGTTCCCTATAGATATGCTATATATATAAATAGAAAATAATACTCAAGGGTAGGATAAACCATCCATCTCTCTTTCTTCAGAGATGATGCGTGCAAATCAAAGGAAAAATATCAAGGGAAATGACAAAAAGCACTCCTCTTCTTTCAGAAGTACTATTCATCAAACCATAAGAATACTCCTGGTAGTAATTACAAAATGTAACCAAGGACGTAGTAACCAACAAATTGAGATGTAGCACAAATTCTCCACCTGAATTTCCCAAAAGTGAGATACGAAGGACAATGAGGGCACAAAATCATCCCAAGGTCCTTTACACAGAAATAAAAAAGAAACACACTAAAGGCAATTATGGGGGCACAAAGTCTCTCCACAATTGACTTCAGGGCACCTTCTTGACTACTTTCACTAATTCTGCTTGTTGAATTAAAGGAATAGAAAATATATTAAGGAAAAAGACATAAGAACAGTTTCCCCAACAACAAAGATATCACAACACAAAGTCTGAAAAGTCACTTGCTTTCTTATTCCAATAACAAAATATGATCAATAATCTGAGCTCAAAGTCTCAGTAATGCCTTTCAATTTGGGCAAAGTTTTATTTCTGATTGTCAGAGAATCCTTTACAATAACAAGAGAGTCCCTTATATAGCCTCTTCAAGAAGGACTTGGGAATAGTAACACATCATGTTGCATTGAATTTTGTTAAGAAGACATACTGGAATTTAGGGGCATTTACCCATTTACTTTTCTCAATGTAGGGAAAGGGGTCACATTATTGAAAGTTTCCATCTTTTAATGTCCACCTGGCGGTCTATTTCTAGAAACATATCTGATGTGCAAATGTTTCTGATCCTTCCTCATCATTCCTCCTTTTTTGGTTAATTGAATCGGGTCCTAGACTCAATTTGATGCTCTATTCCTTAGTCACTTCTTGCTGATCTTGGCCTTAAAGCCTTTGAATGCATTTGGGTCCATATATATAAATCTACAAGGATCAACGACTTTTTCATTGTCATAACTTTAACGTCTGTGGGCACGTCACTTTCCTCGACAATTCCTTCGAATTTATCATTTGATCTTTCCTAGAGGTGACCTACCCTTCGGGGCCTTGAGAAATAGTCTGCTTTGGGTCAAGAAGAGCCCCCCATAAGGGTATCTATCCTTCAGGTGGTCTTCAGATGGCCTTTGAGCTTCTTTCTTCCAGTGGGTCGCTAAGTTCTTTGGCTCTTCTTTAAGGCCTTTCAAAATCAATGACTATTTTATGAACCTTGAAATTGACGTTCGTGCACCCATCACTATGTTTAAATTTCCAATAGCTAGTTCACCATTTTTGACTTTGACATCTTCAGGCACGTCACCCCTTGGACTTTCTTCAACTTTCTTGTTTTGCATCCTCCCGAAGGGAAGGTGACCCTTCAGCTTTGGGGAAGTGTCCTTTAATTTGGTAGCCGAGAGTCCCCCGTAAGGGCACCTACCCTTTGGGGTCCTTCAGTGGCCTTTTGTCTTTGGAGTCCTTTAGAGCTTTCCCACAGACTTTTTTTGTGGACATTTTCCCATGAACATTTTCTCGCAGACAAAAAGTTTGAAAGAATTGTTTCAACTGCTTTGTCCTTGGCCTTCAAAAATTCTTTTGGGCTTTTCTCTCATAGCTTCCTTGAATTTCTTTAGACTTTTTATCTGAAGGAATTCCTTTAGACAAAAGTCTAAAAGAATTCATTTCTTGCCTTAGTCTTTTTTCCCAAAGGAAATCCATTTGTCTTTCGATCTTTTCAATTGGTCCATTTACCTCCTTCCTGCCCTCTACAAGGGTATCTGATCCTTTGAAATTTGCCTTAGTCAATTTTATGTGAATTTAAAATTGTGACATGTGGCAGTATCTACCGAGTTCTGTTAGGTTTTTGCTCACTGCCCTTCGTAAGGGTTCTAGGCCTTGGTTCACCACCCTCTGCAAGGGTATCTGATCCTTTGGCTTTGGGGAAACCCCTTAAACTTACCGATTGAACCAATTGATTGAACCAACTTTGGTTTAACGGTTCAATGGTTCATTCCATTTGACCACTTGAACCAAGATTCTTTAAAACAAGCCTCATTAAACTCATTGAACCTTGAACCCTGAACCCGTTGAACCTCTAAACCAAAGTGGTTCAATGGTTCATCAGTTCAATCGATTCATATTTTTTATTTGACTAAGTCCTTTTGATTGTTGAACCTATTGAACCTTGAGCCTGTTAAAACTTTGAACCAAAGTGGTTCAATGGTTCAACAGTTTAATGATTCAAGCGTCAGAAACTTGTTCTTTTGATTGAACCTACTTGTAGAAGCCTTTGAACCTATTGAACCATTAATCTATTGAACCTATTAAACTATTGACAAATGCACTTAACTCTTGCTGCGGATGTTGAACCTTTGAACCTGTGAACCCGTTGAACCAAAATGGTTCAAAGTTCAATGGTTCAATCCTTGCTTAGCAGCTTGTTGATGAACTCTTTTGGTTGAGCCTTGTCATTGAACCAACTTTGAAATCACCTAAGTGTTGAGAGCTTACTTCTTTCTTGTAGAGTCCATAGAAATCAACCTATGAAGTCTGTTAAAATTGACCACAGAGTCTGTAGATTTTCTTTTCTTGCAGAGTCCATAGATTTAAGCCTGTAGAGTTCGTAGATTTAAGCCTTTAGAGTCTGTAGATTCAAGCCTACAGAGTCTATAGATTTAAGCCTATAGAGTCCGTAGATATTCTGAGAAGCTTGAAAAATGAGGAATTTGAATGGTTAGAACAAATTTAGAGAAGGGAAAAACTTATTTTGGTCTGAAGAACCAAAATAGTTCAAATGTTGTCCCAAAAATGAGTGATATTTTTGGGGGACAATAGCTGGCTCCAGTTGAGGAACTTCTATCAATTGTAAAAATAATTAAAGGGAGTAGAATCTAGAATCTCCAGTGTCTTCATGTGTACCATTGGGCTACGGAGTCATATTACCCAGAAATAGAAGGCATAAAAAATGGAAACAAACAAAACAAAACAAAATAGAATTAAAAATGATACAAATATACATATGTATAGATGCAATGATTTGATACTTCAAGAGTTGAAGTGTTTCAGATGTTGCCCATTATGAGGTAGAGAAAAGAGTGTGCCATCTTGATATTTTAGTAGAAATCTATTTTCATCATTGTGTTGATGAATTATAAATGGGCCTCTCTAAAGGGAGTCAAACTTTCCATGCATCCCTTTTGGTTCTCTCATTTTGTCCCATAGCAGGACTTGATCCCCAATCTGGAAATCATGATTTTTGGCCTTTTGATCAAAGAGTTTCTTTATCAAACTTTGATGAGCAGCAATTCGATCCACCACCATGGTTCTCTATTCATCTAGCTTAGTCAGGCACATGATTCTCTTATCAAGAGAGCTTTCATATGTCTGATCCTCAATTGCCTTTGCTAATTTCAAGGTTGGCAATTCTAAGGTGATTGGTATTTCAAGATTGATACCATAAAGGAGTTGAAAAGGAGAAATACCAATTTCCCTCTTTAGTGTGATTCTGTCTACTGATAGAGCATCAATCAATGCTTTATGCCATGTCTTTTGATTGTCATTTGCTAGCTTCTTGATGATAGTTACCAGGTTCTTATTGCTTGATTCATCTTGTCTATTCCCTTGTGAAAAATAATCAAAAGAATGGGAGAGTGTAATTCCATAATGGAAATAGAATTGTGTAATCTCCTGGGAGGTGAAACAAGATGCATTGTCAGTAACAATTTTGGTTGGAACTCTAAACCTAGAAATGATATTCTCCTTGAGGAAATTGCATACAAATTTTGAAGTAGCATGCTTAGTTGGGATTGCTTCTACCCACTTGGTGAAATAGTCAGTTACTGTAATGACATAATCATGTCCAGCACTTGAAGATGGGTTTATAGTCCCAATAAAATCAATTCCCCATTGTTGGAAAGGTTATTCTATGATCACTGGCTTGAGAGGCAGGGTAGCCAACTTGGGTCTTCCAACAAATTGCTAACAAAGTTCACATTTTCTCACCCACTTATATGCATCTTGGAAAAGAGTTGGCCAGTAATACCTGGCTCACATAATCTTGTGAGCAGTTACAGGAGCAGAAAAATGTCCTCCACAAGCTAGATTGTGGAAAGATTTAAAAAGTTGGATTTGTTGCTCTTTGTATACACAACGAAGGAATACTCCATCTATGCTTTTCTTGTACAAGCTATTGTCCCAAAGGACAAAATTGGTAGCTTTCAACTTGATAGTCCTTCTTTCTTTATAAGACAAATGACCAGGACATTTACCATAAGTAAGGAAATGAGCAATACCTAAGTACCATTCATTGGTAGTGGAGACAAAAAGGACTATTGGTGTATCTTCCACTTTAGCTTCTTCATATTATGTATCTTCTAGCTTGTTGTCAACAATTAATTGGCATAGGCCTTTTCCCCTGACCAACTTTGTTGTCTTGATGTCTAGATCAAACTCTTGGATCTTTGTAATTCAATTGCCTCTTTTTGTGCCAAACTCATGCTGAGTTAATATGGACTTGACTGTAGTGTCAAGAACTAAGGCAGTAGTGTGTGAATTCAGGATATAGAAGCGAAAATGTTTGACTACTTTCACCACAGCATAAGCATGCTTCTCTACATTTGAATACTTCATCTCATGGGTTTTGAGAGGGCAACTCATGAAAGAAATATGATATTACATACCTTCTTTGTTCTGTTGAACAAGAATTGTTGAAAGCATGTGTTTAGAAGCATAGATGTATATGATGAAATCTTTGTTGTAATCTGGACAAACCAAGGTAGGGGCATGGGCAATGGCAGTCTTGATATTTTGAAATGCTAACTTGCCTTCTTTAGTCCAGTTGAAAGTGGTCTTCCCTTTTCATCATGTTCACAATGTGTCTAGTCATCTCAACAAATTTGAGGATGAACCTCTGTAATAAATTCACCTTTCCAAAGAAAGAGTGAACAACATTTTTACTTGTAGGCAAATTAAGCTCTTGAATAGACTTGACTTTGTCTGAGTCAATCTTTATGCCTTCTTTAGACACAATGTGTTTGATGAGTTTCCCCTCTGTTACTCCAAAAAAAGACTTCTTAGGGTTCAAAGAAATACCATTCTAGCGGCAGTGCTCTAACACTTGTTGTAAGTGGCGTACATGATCAGAACGGTGCTTTGAAAAGATGGTTAAGTCATCAAGGTATACCATTATTAATTTACCTATCTCATCTTTGAAAGCCGAGTCCATTGCTTTCTAAAAGGTGGCACCAGCATTTATCAAGCCAAAAGGCATTCTTCTATATGCAAATGTACCCCAAGGTGTGGTGAATGTAGTCTTGTGTTGGTCTGCTTCACCAACTTCAACTTGATTATATCCTGAGAAGCCATCTAACATTGATAACATCTCTGAACCTGTCACTGCTTGAAGCACTTGATCCATAATTGGCAAAGGATAATTATCTTTCAAAGATGACTGATTCAGATTCCTAAAATCTACATAAATGCAAATTTTGCCATTCTTCTTCCTTACAGGTACTATGTTTGCAATTCACATGGAATGATTGATTGAGAAGATGATTCTGGCATTTAACATTTTTTGTATTTCAGACATAATAGTACTTAATATTTTTGGATTGTACTGTCTAGATTTTTGATTATAGGTCATTGAGTCAGCCTTGAGAGGAATGTCATGGTGAATTTCATCAGGTCTGAGAGACTTCAGGTCATCATAAGAATATGCTAATACATCCATGTATTGACAAAGTAAAGTGGTGAACTTGAATCTTTCTTCAGGGGTGTAACACTTACCAATGTTAACCATCTCGGGATTTTATTTAGTAGTCAGATTTACTTGATTGAATCTCTGAGAGAAACTTGAATCTATTTACTGTTATTTGATGAATCTATCATGCTTGTCAAATAGTTTCTCAGGAAAAACTAGGCCTTTGGGAATTTTATTTTCTTTTAGTTTTAAGAATTCTTCATTTATATCTAAACTAGATTCAAAGGTTAATTCATGCTTCTGAGGTTCACTGCCTTCAAAACGTAATTGTTCAAAATTGTCTTTTCATTCCAAGAAGGTAATGATTTGATGATCATCATTAAATACTTGCCAATGATCAGCATTGTCAAGAACACTTGGTTTATAGACTAGCTCAATAATATACCTGTCTTCTTTGAAATCTGAGTGAGGAATTAAGAGAGTTCTTGAAATAGTAAGTGCATCAGCTCTGTCATTAGATTCCCTGGGTATGGTAGAAATATTGAAAGCATCAAAGCTTTCAATTTGGTCCCAAACTAGGTTAAAATAGTGGCATAATCTTTTATTCTTGGTTTGGTATAGGTTTCTCACTTGACAAACCACTAATTCAACATCCCCTTTGGCATGAAAAAACTTGATGCCTTTGTCTTAAGTAGCCTTCAATCCAAGCAACAGAGATTCATATTCAGTTGTATTATTAGTGTTGCTAAATTGTAATTTGTAAGATAAAGGAAACATATCTCCTTGAGGAGATATCAACATAATTTCAGCTCTCGAACCAGTAAAAGAACAACTACCATCGAATTCCAGAGTCCATACCTCATCAGATACTAATTTTTCTTTAGACTTTCCTTCATTAGAGAGGGAGGGTCCTTCATTTGTATTAAAACCTACTAGTTCTTCTGCTATTGTAGTTAAAATGATTTTTGGGTTGACACTTTCAAGAATTTTATTAGATGCTTCATGCACTTCATCTGTAGATAGAAAGTAATTACTCATACCTAAGGATTCAAAAAGAATTTGAGCTTCAGGGGCTGATATTTGGGTGACCACATATTTTGCCTCATTTTTAGGGAGCAACCTCTTCATTACGCCTTTGACAGGGATCCTTGCCTCAGACAGGTCCATGCTTAGTTCTCCTCCCACGTCTTTGCAAAAATTTCATTCAAGAAAAATACCATAGGATGCTGGGACGTTAGCCACCAAGACAGTCATCTTGATTCTCTTGTTTGGAAAGGCTGCAAATATAAATTAGGCATCTTTGATTTTCTCCAACAATGGTACTTGTTTGTTTTCCATGGAGAAACATCTCCCAAATGTCTTGGTTAGTGTGAGGGCAAGAGACTCAGCTACTTTAGCAAGCATGACATTGTCAGATGCACCTGAGTCTATAATATAATTACTTAGCTTGTGACCATTTATTAATAGGGAAACATAGAAAGGTTCTATTTTTCCAAGGGCAGCTGGAGGGGTAATGACAATATTATTCAAAATAGGCATGTTCTTTGGTGAATCAAGAGTTACCTTTTTAGCTTTTTGTCCTGTAGGAATGGTTTGGTTCTTGACACATTGGACCAACTTATCCAATTGATCAAGATTGGACTGCAAATATTTAAATTCATAGATTTATATTTTCGTCTTTTTGACATGATCAATTATGTCAAATGGCTAAATTGAGCTGAGTACAGAGGAAGGTATTTCAACCTTTTGAGTTTTAGGAGGGATGGGAGGAGGGCTGGTTTGTGAAATTGAAGTAGAAGGTGAAGGTGAAATTGATGTACTTACTTTTTGGGTGATCACCAAATCTTTTGGCTGGAAAGGCAGAGTGGTTCCATGATTAGCAATTGTAATTTCTGGTTGAGGTTACTCCTCTGTCTTCCCTTTATCAGCTTGCTAGACTGATTGGTTCTTAGACCTAGTAAACACTGCATATGATCCATCCAAAGTTTCTCTTTTGCTTTTGGTTTCATCTTGGTAGTTTAAGAAACTAATGTGGGAGTCGCCAGCTGATTCTTCTTGATTTTCTACAAGGAGATCAGTGTCATTTTCTTGATTCAATTCAGGCTGGAAAGAGAACTTTGATTCTGCTTCAAGATATCCCATTGCTAAATTGGTTGGAGGAGCTTCCAGGGCAAGTTTCCCTTGTGGGGGAGGAAGATGATTTTGTTTCCCTTGATTCCTGGCAGCATAACCCTGATATGACTGATTTGGAAATGTCCTTCTTGGCATATCTCTGTATGAAGGAGCAGAAGACATTCCTTACGCCATTTTCTTTTTGAGAGCAAGCAACTCATTTTCCAACTTCTGCACCATTGGATCTGTGGTGCTTATAGATGAATATTCAGAAAATGATGAAGGTCTATTTCTATTTAGATCTCTTCTTATCTTCCTTGCTAAGATGAGATCATCTTTTACCTCAGTGGCCAAATGTTGACCTACAGCAAGATCTATTTGACCAACACGTCTAAAAAAAAATTTACTTCAGGTAACTGAGAATTAATGAAGAAACATTTGAGATTCTCAACTGTAGGTCAAGCAATCACAAGAATTTTGTTCCTCAATTTTTCAAACTTGGATATGAAGTCCCTCATTGGTTCATGAGGTTCTTTCTTCATTTGTGTAAGTTGAGCTAAAAGTGCATGTGCATCTTCTACAAGTTTGAATCTGGCTTCAAACTTAGCTTTGAGTGTATTCTAATCAGTTACTGACCGAGCTTGTAGATGATAAAACTAATCTATAGTAGCACCTTGTAATGTTTCTACAAATAACCTAACTGCTACATCTTCAAATTCTACTTCAATTACGCCGTAGGCTATGCTGAAGGCTGCAATGTCTTCTGTTAGAAATATTGTCATTGATGTCAAAGGTCTAGTATTATTGGTGATAAAGGCCCCATTGCATTTGATATTTTTTGTAATAAATATATCTTGGCTAATATGAGTTAATATTTATTTAATATTAACGAATATAATTTTGGTTGCATATGAGACAAAAGAAGGGCCCATTGAGAAGTCGAAGAGCCACAGGGTAAAGACAAAAGAAGGATGGGATGCATTTTCCCATAAAGAGTCATCTTGGGGAATACCAAGAGTCACCCTGTGAAGACAAAAGAAGAAGGGTGAATTTCTCATGAAAGGACACTTTAAAGAATACGAAAAGTCACCAAAGATAAGGACAAAAGTGGGAAGGATATTTTTGGTCATGAAGGGTCACCACATGACTTTTTAAAGGCTTGAATATGAAGGGTCATCCAAGATTGGCACTATTTTTCATGAGGATTGAAGGGTCACAAAGGGGGAAGGCCAAAGTTCATTTGGAAAGCTATAAATAAAGGCTTGAGAAGCCATTTGTAATATGCAAGTGTGAGGTTAATTTGATATTGTATTATCTAGCTCAGAAGAGCAATTGTGAGATTTGAATATGATTTGTAATTGTTATATCTAACTTAGAAGAGAAAAGGTGAGAGAGAGGAAAGAGATGTTGTATTGAACTATCATTTGTTGATATAACAACATTGAGAGATAGGTGTGTGGTTTACACAAAGTGGTTGATGCTCATGTGGGTTGGTGCTCACGAATGATATCTAGGTTGGTGCTTAGCAAAGGGGTTTGAAGCTCATGTGAGTTGGTGCTCACGAATTATAGCTAAAGTTGGTACTTAGCAAAGGGGTATGGTGCTCCTATGGGTTTGTTCTCACTAATATACTTGAGATTGTTTTTTGTGATTTTTTTCACATTGGGTTTCCACGTTATATCTGGTGTCTCTCTCTTGTGTGATATTTATTGTTTGATTTTTATTACATATCTTAAATGTTTGATTAAGTGGAATTTGATAAAGGAAAAGTTTTAAAGATATATGATATACTAATTCACCCCCCCTCTCAGTATATCCCATGCTTAACAATTGGTATCAGAGCAGGTTTCTTTTTGAAAAGTTTTACAGCTTGAAGGTAGATCAAGAAAGCACAAGATGGCCATACATAAAGGTGCCTCTACAAGCAAAAAAATAGTTGATCAAGAAGAGGATGAAGTTGAAGTAAATATGGAAGGAAAACTCATGTGTGCCTTAGAAGAGTTGAAAATTGTTGAAAAGAAAAATTGACAAGTTAAATCACCTTACACCTTACACCTAAAGAGAGGGCTATAACACCTCTCTTTAGATACACCTAAATATAAGACTTTACCTAGGGATACTTTGCCGGTGGGCCACAATAAAGGTGGCCACAAAGAGCTAGCCACCAAAGCTGGCCCTTTAAGACTAGGTACAGGCCATAGATCAGTAACTTGCTGCCAGCGTTACAAAATAATCACCCGTCGCTACGCCCGGCTATCACCCGGCTAGCCCCTCCGCTACGCCCGACTATCAGGGTCCCAGCTAGCCTCGCTGCCGCCACCGCCACCACCGCCGCCGCTATCAGGGTCCCGGCTACCACACCATGTTGATTCTAAACTAAAGATTACCCCGCTGGCGCTATCAAGGTCCTAGCTACCTACGCCTCACGGCTACTATCTACGCCTGGCTATCAGGGTCCCAGCCACCGCTACGCCCAGCTAGCCTTGCCTTAAATTTGCCGTCCTTAAATCTGCCACCGCCACCGTAGCCTGTTGCTTTAAAGAAGCTTGGCATGGGGTACCCGACTACCAAACTTTTGATGAGGGGCGGTTTGGCATGGGGTAACCGGCTAGCCGGTACCCAGTAGCCTCACCCTCACCCTTGATTTGTCTATCACCCTCACCCTTGATTATCACCCTTGATTTTTCTATCACCCTCACCCTTGATTTGTCTATCACCCTCACCCTTCGCCCTCACCCGGCCACCCTTCGCCCTTTGTCTATCACGGATAGCTGGTACCCAGCTAGCCGGTAGCCTCACCCTTCGCCCTCACCCGGCCACCCTTCGCCCTTTGTCATATATGACTTAGATAATTATCTAAGTCATATATATAATTATATAGATGAAAAAGAGTCAAAAGAGATAATTAAAGATCTACAAGAACACTTTGAAGAAGCCAAGAAGAATGAAGAAGATCTAACGGCATAGTTGGAAATAGCAAGAAAAGACTGTGAAAGGTATGTTACTGAAATTGCCTCTTTAAAAGAAGAGATTGAGAAAGCAATCAATAATAAAATAGTCAATGATTCAAAATTTGAGAATAGCACTAATATGCTAAATAAGATATTAGAAAGTCAAAAGGCAATATCAAATAAGATAGGTATCAATTTTGAAAAGAAGAAGAGCTATGTTGAAGCTCTCACAAATGAGGAAACAAGAAGGGAAGAAGTGAAGAATACAGAGGACAAAGAAGGCTGGAAGGAATAAGGCTATAAAAGGCAATCAGGTCAAAGATTCACAAACAAGTTCTATTTTTATGGTTACTATTTTTATTGTAATGGATATGGTCACAAGAAATTAGAATGTAGAAAAAGAGCTAGCAATCTCAAAAATAAGGAAAAGGAAGGTTATGTAGAGTCAAGCAGAAGCTATAACTCTTTTTCTCTTTTATCAAGCTTTGATGAAGAGATCATAATTTGTTACAAGTGTAACAACTTTAGACACATAGCTCAGTATTGTAGAAGTGTGTTCGAGTCAGTCAAGAAGAACCAGAGTTTCAGGGCTCCATTCATCAAGAAAAAGGTTTAGACATGGCAGAAGAAATAATCTAAAGGTTTTATGTTGGTCCAAACAGCCTTGCATGCAAGAAATGAAGAAAATCCATGGTTTATTGATAGCAGATGTTTGAGGCACATGACAAAAGACAAGAGCAAGTTCATGACCTTGAAGAAGATCAATGGTGGCACAGTGAAATTTGGAGACAATAATACTGCCAAAATTGCTGGAAAAGGTACACTAAGTTTAGATAATGGTAGAACTAAAACTGAAAATATGTTATATGTAGAAGGTCTTAAGCATAATCTTTTGAGTGTAAGTCAAATATGTGATCAGGGGCACACACTAAATTTTTATGCAGAAGGTTGTGAAATTAGAAGAAAAGATTCAGATGTATTGGTTGCAGATGCTCAGAGAATAGGTAATAACTTATATATGCTATTAGACATCAAAGGTCAAAAATGTTGTTTGAGTCATATTGAAGAAAGTTGGCTATGGCATAGGAGAATGGGGCACATAAATTTTGATAATCTTGTCAAAATATGCAAAAATCAAGCAATCAGGAATCTTCCAAAGATCACAAAGCCATTTAATACACTTTGTGGACCTTGTCAGCATGGGAAGCAGGCTAGAAGGCGATTCAAAACAAAGGAGTACTCGACCACTCAGATGCTAGAGCTTGTTCACACTAATCTATGTGGACCTATGAGGTCTCAAAGCACTCAAGGTGATAAATATTTTATGTTGCTTATTGATGATTTTTCATGTATGACTTGGATAATGTTTTTAAAAAAAAATCAGAAGCCTTTAGACAGTTCAAAGCATTCAAAGCATTAGTTGAGAATGAAACTAATCTAAAGATTAAGTGTCTAAGATCAGATCGAGGAGGAGAATTCATGTTAGATCAGTTTATTGAGTTTTGTGAAAATCATGGAATAAAGAGACAGTATTCAGCAGCCAAAACTCCACAGCAAAATGGAGTAGTTGAATAGAAAAATAGAATAGTTCAGGAGATGGCGAGGAGAATGCTAAATGAATCCAAAATAGAAAATAAATATTGGAGAGAGGTGGTTGGTATAGTAGTGCATATTCAGAATAGAGATTTATTAAGAGTCAACAGTGACAAGACTCCTTATGAGCTATGGAAAGACAAACCAACAACAATTGATTATTTCAGAGTTTTTGGTAGCAAATGCTTCATAAAGAGAACCGATGAAAAACTTGGTAAGTTTGAATCCAGAGTAGATGAAGGTATATTTCTTGGTTATTCTTGAAAAATTAAAGCTTATAAATGTTATAACAAAAGAAAAAAGAAAATTGTTGAAAGTACAAGTGTCAAGATAGAAGAAGATGGAACACAAAGAATCATTGATCCAGTAGACATTCCTAAAATCATTAAAGAGGAAGGTTTTGAAGAATTAGATGAAGATGAGGAAAAGGAGAAGGAGAAAAAGGGCACCAAGATTCCATCCAAATATGTTTAGAAAAATCATAATGAAAGTGACATCATTGGGGATATAAAAGAAGGAATTCACACCAGAAGAATGATGGTAAGTGGATTTGAACAAGTTAATTTCTCTTTGTTATCTAAAATTCAGCCTAAAGTTTTTTCAGAAGCTAGACATGATGAGCATTGGGTTAAGGCTATGAATGAAGAATTAGATCAAATAGAAAAGAATGATACTTGGGAATTAGTGCCTAGACCAAAAGATCACAATGTGATAGGAAAAAAATGGGGTTATAGAAATAAGTTGAATGAAAATGGAGAAGTGACGAGAAATAAAGAAAGATTAGTATGTAAAAGATATGCTCAGATTGAGGGAATAGATTTTGAAGAAACTTTTGCACCAGTGGCAAGGTTAGAAGCTATTAGAATGTTTCTTGCATATGCAGTATTTAAAAATTTCAAAGTGTTTTAGATGGATGTCAAATTTGCCTTCCTAAATGGGAATCTTGAAGAAGAGGTCTACATTGAGCAGCATGAGGGGTTCATTCTCTCAAATATTAGTAACCATGTTTTTAGATTGAAGAAAGCATTGTATGGATTAAAACAAGCTCCTAGAGCTTGGTATGCAAAACTTGATAAGTACCTACAAGATCAAGGATTCAAGAGAGGATTTGCTGATAGTAATTTTTACATCAAAATAGAAGGTGAGCATCAATTGATTATTGTGGTATATGTTTATAATATTATTTTTGGAGGAAATATTGAAAAGATGACAAAATAATTTTTTGATAGAATGCAAAAAGAATTTGAGATGTCTATGCTTGGAGAATTATCATTTTTCTTAGGGTTGCAAATACTTCAATCAAATAAAAGAATTTTCATATCTCAAAGTAAATATGCCAAGGAAATGTTAAATAAGTTTGGTTTTGAGAATTGTGTACCAGTTGGCACACCTATGTGTACAGAAAATAAGGTAAGCAAGGATGAAGATTCACCTGTTACAGATCAATCTTTGTATAGATCTATGATTGGTAGTCTTTTATATCTGACATCATCGAGACCAGACATCATGCATGCAGTAGGTATGGTTTCAAGATATCAGTCATCTCCAAAAGATAGTCATGTTCAGTTGGTAAAAAGAATATTCAGATATATTAAGGGAACATCAGATTATGGATTATGGTATCCCACAGGTAAATATTTCACTTTAGTTGCTTATACAAATTTAGATTGGGTAGGGTGCTTAGATGACAGAAAGAGTACAAGTGGATGAGCTTTCTTCCTTGGTGATAGCTTAGTATCATGGCTAAGCAAGAAGCAGAACTCAATATCACTTTCTACAGCTGAAGAAGAATATATTGCAGCAGTATTGTGTTGTACTCAAGTGCTTTGGATGAAGCAAACTTTGGAAGATATCAAGGTAAAGTATGATGAACCTATTTCCATTTTTTGTGATAACACAAGTGCTATAAATATTTCAAAAAATCTAGTAATGCATTCAAGAACAAAACATATTCCCATTAGATATTACTTCTTGAGAGAGCAGGTTGCAGATCAATAGGTTAAGATGGAATATATTAATACTACAAAGCAGATTGTAGATATTTTCACAAAGGCACTACCAAAAGACACATTTTAGATCTATGAGAGAAGTTGGGAGTAATTTCCCTTACTTCCTGCCATTGATGTTCAACATCAGTTGAGGGGGAGCTAAGTGTTAGCTCCAAGTAGGCCCTTTGCCATTGATGTCAAAGGGGGAGAATAACAGGTATAGGCACATGTGCAAAAAATAGATACAAGGAATAGGTACAGGTTGCTATAGTAAGGGAGAGTTACTGTATGTTTTCAGATGACAGGATGTGTAGGTGACAGGATGTGGTAGTTTCAGGATTGAGGTTGCCATCAATGACAAAGGGGGAGATTGTTGGAAATATTGGCATTGATGTCAAAGGTCTAGTATTATTGGTGATAAAGGCCCCATTGCATTTAAAATTGTTTGTAATAAATATATCTTGGCTAATATGAGTTAATATTTATTTAATATTAACAAATATATTTTTGGTTGCATATGAGACAAAAGAAGGGCCTATGGAGAAGTCAAAGAGCCACGGGGTAAAGACAAAAGAAGGATGGGATGTATTTTCCCATGAAGAGTCATCTTGGGGAATACCAAGAGTCACCAAGTGAAGACAAAAGAGGAAGGGCGAATTTATCATGAAAGGACACTTTAAGGAATACAAAAAGTCACCAAAGATAAGGACAAAAGTGGGAAGGATGTTTTTGGTCATGAAGGGTCACCACATGACTTTTCAAAGGCTTGAATATGAAGGGTCATCCAAGGTTGGCACCATTTTCCATGAGGATTGAAGGGTCACAAAGGGGGAAGGCCAAAGGTCATTTGGAAAGCTATAAATAAAGGCTTAAGAAGCCATTTGTAATATGCAAGTGTGAGGTTAATTTGATATTGTATTATCTAGCTTAGAAGAGAAATTGTGAGTGTTGAATATGATTTGTAATTATTATATCTAGCTTAGAAGAGCAAAGGTGAGAGAGAGGAAAGAGATGTTGTATTGAACTATCATTTGTTGATATAGCAAAATTGAGAGATAAGTGTGTGGTTTACACAAAGTGGTTGATGCTCATGTGGGTTGGTGCTCGGCAAAGGGGTTTGAAGCTCCTGTGGGTTGGTGCTCATGAATTGTAGTTGAGGTTGGTACTCGATAAAGGGGTATGGTGCTCTTGTGGGTTTGTTCTCACTAATATACTTGAGATTATTCTCTGTGGTTTTTCCCACATTGGATTTCCACGCTATATCTAGTGTGTCTCTCTTGTGTGATGTTTATTGTTTGATTTTCATTGCATATCTTGAATGTTTGATTAAGTGGAATTTGATAAAGAGAAAATTTTAAAGATATATGATATACTGATTCACCCCCCCTTTCAGTATATCTCGTGCTTAACATGTTCATCAGAATGAACTTTTCTATCACCATAGAATTTGGGGAAAGTCTTTCTTAAACTGCATGGAAGCTCATGTAGAGGTGGAGTAATATTGAGAGGACCAAAATTATTACCCCAGGGGCCTTGAACTGCCATTATATGACTATGAAAAGGAGGAATAACAAATCTCAAAGGGGTAATTATTGGTAAAGCTTTATCAACAACAGAAGTGGATGCTTTATTTGGTAATGGAGATTTGACTTTAGTAGGAGAAAAACTCTTGGTTCATTGGAGGCAAGATGGTGAAGGAAATAGATCAAAATTACTTTATTGTACCAACTTGAATATAGGGTCAATAATACCTTTAGCCCTTTGGCTTCGTGTATACCTTGAATCTACCAGATTGTGAAACAAAAATGGAAAAGAATTGACCTTACTTTAGTTTGAAGCTTGAGGCTTTAAACTATGCGTTCTTTCCTAGTTAGTGTGGAGGTGAATGGTATCTATAATGGATAATGGTAGAGACTGATTTCATCTGAAACTTGAGGTCTCAGAATGCACATAACTATATCCCCAGTGGAGTTACCAAAAATTGTTGGTTGATTATTTTATCGATCAACGTACTGATAAATAAAATAGGTCTAATCAGCCAAAGTAGGAAGATTGGTCATCCAAATGTGTAGGTTCACCACATCAAAAGGGGACTAATCTCTCCTCTCATCAAGGGGAGGTTCCTTATATATATATAAACAAAAAATAATACTCAAGGGTAGGATAAACCATCCATCTCTCTTTCGTCAGAGATGATGCGTGCAAATCAAATGAAAAATTTCAAGGGAAATGATAGAAAGCACTCCTCTTCTTTCAGAAGTACTATTCAACAAACCATAAGAATACTTCTAGTTGTAATTGTAAAATGTAACCAAGGATGTTGTAACCAGCAAATTGAGATGTAGCACAAAGTTTCCACCTGAATTGCCCAAGAGTGAGATACGAAGGACAATGTGGGCACAAAGTCATCCCAAGGTCCTTTACACAAAAATAAAAAGAAAACACACTAAAGGCAATTATGGGGGCACAAAGTCTCTCCAAAATTGACTTTAGGGCACCTTCCTGACTACTTTCACTAATTCTTCTTGTTGAATTAAAGGAATAGAAAATATATTAAGGAAAAAGACATAAGAACAGTTTCCCCAACAACAAAGATATCACAGCACAAAGTCTGAAAATTCACTTGCTTTCTTATTCCAATAACAAACTAAACCAAAGAAAAAGGGCTGAAAAAAAGATTAATACTAAGGGGGTAGAAACTAGAAGCATCAAAATAGATCATCAAAACTAAGGAGAAACCTCTTGCTTCTACTCCGAATAAATTTGGAAAAAGAGTTGAACAACATTCTAAGGTGAAATCGGATGTTGGTTCCCCAGACAAACCTGGAAGAAGATCCACTAAGAAAAATAGAGAGTTATAAAGTATGCAGAATATTGTTGATGGTAGGCAGGCAACTATTCTAGATTTTACCCCTTAAAAATAGATATGAAAATCATTACTTGGAATATTAGGGGGCTGAATAGTATTCATAAGCTAGATATTGTTAGGAATTTTTTTAGAGAACAAAATCCTAATTTTCTCTTGCTACAAGAAACTAAGATGAATAAAGAGAAAGCGGAATAGATTAAATATTTTAAAAATTATTCAGTAAATGCCAGTAGTTCAGAAGGTGCATCAGGGGGAACTTTGATGTTATAGAAGAAGAATTATTATTCTGGAACCATTATGATTACTAGTAAATATCTTATGATAGCCAAAATTACTAGTGTTGACCAAAAGGAGGGTTGGTATATTGTGAATATTTACGCTCCCAACATTAAGCACCTAAGGAAAAAGGTCTGGGAGTCTGTTTCTAATTTTAAAAGTAAAGACTATTCTGGATGATGGATTATAATGGGAGACTTCAATGTGCCTCTCTATGATCATGAGAAAATGGGAGGTAATGCTACCCAACTGGAAGGGAGATTGGATTTACTGGAGTTTATAAATAAAGAGAGTTTAATGGATATGGAACTCCATGGAATTCAGTTTACTTGGAGTGATAAGAGAGTTGGTAATGAATGTATTCAGGCTAGGCTTGATCATGCTCTTATTTCTCCTGATTGGACTAAAGAATTCATTTGTAAGTTGGAAGCTTGCCAGAAAATTGGACCAGATCATTTTCCCCTCATTTTCACTATTGCAAAGATTAATCTTAAAAAGAATTTTCCTTTTAGATTTGAGAAGATGTGGATGCAACACCCACAGTTTGAAAGTAAATTAGAAGAATGGTGGAGTATTGATATTGAAGGCATGACCCTCTTTAGAGTTAATTTTAAGCTCAAAAATGTTAAAAGGGAAGTTAAAATATGGAATAAGAACAGCTTTGGGAATATCTTTGAGAACAAAAATGCTATTAAGGAAGATATTCTAAAAATATAGGAAAAAATTCAGAAGGAAGGATATATTTCTGACCTCCTCATTGAAGAAAATGAAAAGTTGGCTCAATATCATGACATCATCACTAAAGAAGAAATCTACTAGAGACAAAGATCAAGGTTGTTATGGTTGAATTAAGGAGATAATTTTTTTTTCCATCTATCCACTCTTAAGCATAGAGCCAAAATTCATATATCACACCTAAAAAAGGGAGACTTGAAGATTATAGAGGATAAGGCCATTATGGATGAAATGGTGGATTTTTTATCTTCTCTAATGAAGGTTGATCCAAACATCAATTTGGATAGTCAGGCTGAAATCCTTAGAGTGATTCCTCCTCTGGTTTCGAAGGAACAGAATAAAATGTTAAGCTCAATTCCTAAGGATGATGAAATTTTCAAAGCTGTTTGTTTTTTGGGAGGAGATAAAGCTCCTGGTCCTGATGGATTCCCTATGTTTTTCTTCCAAAAACTTTGGAAATTTGTTGGTAAAGATGTATGTGATGCTGTGAAGGAATTCTATGGAGCTAAATAGATGCTTAAGGAAGTCAACTCCACCTTTCTGTGCCTGATTCCAAAGAAAATTGGTGCTGATTCTCCTGATCATTTTAGATCGATCAGCCTTTGTAATTATTTTTATAAAATTATTTCCAAAGTTATTACTTCTAGACTTATCCAAGTGATTCCTTTGATTATTGCTGATCAACCAAATGGCTTCATCCTAGGTAGACAAATCCTTAACTCTATCATCTCTGCTCATGAGAATATTCACTCCTTGTCTTGTTCTAACAATTAGGGGTTCATTATGAAAGTTGATATTGCTAAGGCATTTGATAGAGTTGATTGGTCACTTCTCTCAAACATTCTATTAGCTTTTAGCTTTGACCAAAAGGTTGTTGGTCTTATTCATCAATTGATTTCCACCTCCTCTATTGATGTTCTGGTTAATGGAAGCTCATCTCATTTCTTTTATCCCTCTCGGGGATTGAGACAAGGTGATCCTTTATCCCCCATCCTTTTTGTTATTATGGCTGATTGTTTGGGGAGATATATTAGGGACTTGGTCCATAGAGGTTTCTTTAAGGGATTACAACCTTCTTCTCATCCTCTAATTTGTTCTCATGGACAATTTGTTGATGATACAATCTTTATGGGTAAGGCTGAAGTTAAGGAAGCCATAAATTTGAAGCAAGCTATTAACTTATATTCTGCTGCCTCTGGTCAATTGGTTAACTGGAATAAAAGTGTTGTGTTCTTTATCAACACCCCTATCTAGAGACAAAATAAAATTGCTAAAATCCTTGGATGTTTTATAGGATCTCTCCCCTCTTCTTACTTGGGTCTTCCTCTTGGCCTGAAGGTCCCTAATACCTTTTGGGAAGATCTTATTAATAAATTCAGGAAGAAACTTGCGGGATGGAAAGGAAATCTTTTAAGCCAAGCAGGTAAGTTAACTCTTCTTAAAGCTTGCCTTCAAAGCATACCTACTTATGCTTTAAGTCTCTTTAGAATTCCTATGAAATTTGTTGAGTCTATTGAAAAAATTCAAAGAAATTTTCTATGGACTGGTACTGAGGAAAAAAAGAGAATGCCTTTAATTGCTTGGGATCATGTTTGTAAACCTATTCATGAAGGGGGATTGGGAATCAAGAAAATCAGAAGTATGAACAAAGCTCTTTTAGCCAAACTAGGTTGGAGAGTTTACCATGACAACAAAGAGTGGAGTACCATATGGAAACATAAGTACCTCTTCAATGCTAAATCCCTTCCTGATTTCTTCTCTTCTCCTAATGTTATTCATCCTTCTTCTATATGGGGGGTTGTTCAGGGGACCAAGAAAACTCTAGAAAAAAGATGTTCTTGGAAAATTGGTAATGGGCTTAAGGTGAAATTTTGGGATGATGTATGGTTAAAGGATCATCCCTTGATTGGACATTTTCATGACAAGGATTTAGTTGATCGATGCAAGCAGAGATATGGCATATTAGTCAGTCATTATTGGCAGAATGATTCCTGGGTGAATTTAATTGATGTTGATCAAGGCTTTAGTAACATACAATTATCTTTTAATGCTGTCTCTCTTTATCCTTATCTTGAGGATAAGATTATTTGGCATGCTGACCCTAGTGTCCAATTTAAAGTCTCTACTATCTTTGCTTCAAAGGAAAAGGGTAATCAACCTTTTTGGTTTCATGCCTGGATTAAGGGGCTCATCCCCAAAATTAAAATCTTCTTTTGGACTCTGCTTCAAAATAAAATTCTGACCCTTGACAATTTGCAAAAAAGAGGTATAAATGTGGTTAATAGGTGTATTTTATGCAAAAATGGATTTGAAGATAGAGACCATATGTTTTTGAATTGTTCTTATACCCAGCTAGTGTGGACTGAGATTCTTAATTTTTAGGGTATAAAATGGGTCCATCAAAACAATGTGGAACTCTCTTTTAAAAGCTGGTGTTGCCCCTCTAAGGATCCTGATGCTCTTTTTCTTTGGAAACTGTCTCCCTCATCTCTGGTGGGGTATCTGGAAAGAAATAAATAATAGAATATTCAGGAGTAAAGAACTTCTAGGATGGGTGCTTGGTCAGAATATCATTAGAGCCATCAAGGAGAACTTTAAAATCTAGAGGGATTCTGATCAAACCTTTCAATTTGATAACTCTTTATGATCTGAAGGGTCAAATTTGAAAAAATGATAATCCAAGATCGATCATAAAATGGTATGTTCCTTCTAATGGATGGATCAAAGGGAATTTTGATGGAGCAGCTAAGGGAAATCCAGGAAGAGTGGGATGTGGAGGGGTCTTGAGAGATCATGTGGGAAATGTAATTGATTCTATTGCTATCCCAATTGGTAATTTGAATAGCCATATTGCTAAAGCTACTGCAGCCCTCTACACTATTAAATTAGCTGTTGATTTGGGGTATTCCAAATTATGGTTGGAAGGTGATTTTTTGAATATTATTAATACCCTAAATAATAAAAATTCAATCTCATGGTCTATTGAGGCTACAATTATGGAAATCAAAGCCTTAATTCAAAAAATTGAAAAAGTGTCCATATCCCATACATATCGAGAAGCCAATGGGGTCGCCGACTGGATAGCCAATCATGCTGTTCAAATGGGGCATAAGGTGAGGTGGTTTGATGAATTACATAAGCACGTGGATCTTAAAGCACTTATTAATTATGATGCCATTCATTCCAAAGTGAGAAAGATTTGCTTGGATTAGCAATTTAATGATTTGGTGGAGTGGCCTTATGGTTGTTAGATTACCTTCCCTGAGGAGGTACATTCATGAGAATGTAATGTGGCTGCTGCATGTATCATTAAAAAGGTGAATTCCATTTCAAGTAACAAATAATTGGTTCCTTTCTGACTTCTGTGTTTGGGTGCTTCTAGTTTTTCATTTGATTTGCAATATGAGGGGTGAACCGAGGAAGCAAGAGCCCAAAAAATGTGAAGACTGGAAGGCTAGACAGGATGTATGGAAGATTCTACAGAAAGGGAAGGTGGTCAGTTATATAGAGCATTTGCATGGATTTAAACCCCATGTCACTACTTCCTTCTTTAAAAATTGGGTTGATGACAGAGTTACTCTCCACAGAGTCATTGTGAAGCTTACTAAGGACTTCATTATTGAGGTCACGGGGCTTCCCATGGGTGGTATTAAGTTCTCAAAATAGACAAGTATCTCCAATGTAGCCTACAAAAAAAATTTGAAGATGGATGCAGAGGAGAAGCAACTGGAAAAGGATGGAGACTTCTTTGATGTGGAACAGATAAAAGGAATTTGGCAAGATGTGCTATGCTGTATCTGTGATTACTTTATCCTTAATGGTAGGAATAAAAGAGTTCACAAATTTCATTTTGTTTTTCTCAACCACTTTAGGCACAAGGATAGAATTTCTTTCCCTTTCTATTTGTGTTTTTTGTTGCTTCAAAGCTTGTATGCCCATAGGAAGAAGGAGTCTCATCCCATTTTACATGAAGGTCTGATACTTCTCATAGAGGGTTTTTGTAAAAATAAATCCATAGCTTTGATTCCTTTTTTTGACAAACATAAGGGTTCCAAAAAGTGTAACAAGGATGAGAATGTTAAAGGGATAGAAAAGGCAAAACCAAAACCCTCTAGTTCTCAAAAACAAATTGTAGAAGAGGATTTTGAGTTGGAGAGTAATGAAAGTTCTGAGAAGGATGTCCTGAAGGAAGACGAAGGGACGGATGTTGGGGAGTTCAACTCCAATTTGGATGGATATCCAAAAACTAAAGGAAAAATTGAGAAAGGGAATGAAAAGGATACAATTGAGGGAAACTCAGAATAGAGCAATCTAAAAATGAGGGTAATCAGACTATGTCTGGGAAGGTGATAAAGTCAAAGATATCTTAACTGATGATCTAGTTTCTATGAGAGAGGAAGATCATATGGTTTTGGCTTCTACTCCTACTATGGAGACTGGGGGACAAGAAGAGGAGAAGCCTGTTAAGCATGAAGACCCTGTTGAGACTGGAGAGGAGAAACTGATGGATAGGGAGGAATAAATTGAAAAGGTTGATTCCCCTCCACATGAGATTATAGAAGACATTTGTGAATCTCCATAGAGGGAAACTAAGCTTTCCTTCCTGCATTCTACCAAGTTCAAAGCTGACTCTATTCTCCAAGTTGATTCTTGGATCTATAATGAAATAATGGGGTTTAAGAAAAAAGTGGAAATAATGCAACACAATTAGGAGGTTGATCGGACCAAAATTAACCACTTGGAGATGCAAATGAGAGATATCCCAAAAAAACTTAAAGATTATGAGCATAACCTTAGAATGCTCATCAAGGAAAGTATAACAAAGATGGATCAGGTAACATCAAGCATTTGTGCTGCTACAGCTAGCCTTGGTAAAAGAGCAAATGAAAAAACAATATCCTTGGAGGGTCCAAGTAAGAGGACAAGGCAAAGTTCGAGGAAGAAAGCCTTGCAAGCTGCTGCTACTTCGGCTGCTAAATCCATTCAAGATTTTGGTCTTTTTTGCTGGTTGTTACAACTGGTTTTTGTTTTTGGTCCTGTTTATTGGTTCTTGGTCAAAAAATTTATTTGAGGTTCCAAGTCCTTGTAAAACTTGGGTACTTTTATTGAACTATGTTTGTGGTTTTAGGTCCCTGTAAAACTTGATTTTGATGTTGCTCTTTAGTAGGTTTCAGGAATGCTTTTCCTGGTGGTTGTTAATGTTTTATCCTTTTTGATACTGTTAAAGGGTTTTAGGGTCCCTTCAAAACCTACTTTTACCATAATCTAAAACAAAATATGATCAACAATCTGAGCTCAAAGTCTCAATAATTCCTTTCAATTTGGGTAGAGTTTTGTTTCCAATTGTCAGAGAGTCCTTTAAAATAATAAGAGAGTCCCTTATATAACCTCTTCAAGAAGGAATTGGGAATAGTAACACATCATGTTGCATTGAATTTTGTTAAGAAGGCATACTAGAATTTAGGGGCATTTACCCATTTGTTTTTCTCAATATAAGGAAAGGGGTCACGCTATTGCAAGTTTGCATCTTTCAATGTCCACCTGGTGGTCTACTTCTAGAAACATATTTGATGTGCAAATGTTTCTGATCCTTCCTCATCATTCCTCCTTGTTTGGTTAATTGAATCGGGTCCTAGATTCAATTTGATGTTCTGTTCCTTAGTCACTTCCTGTTGATTTTAGCTTTAAAGCCTTTGAATGCATACGGGTTCGTAGATTTAAATCTACAAGTATCAATGGCTATTTCATTATCGCAACTTTGACATTTGCGGGCACGTCACTTTCCTTGATAATTCCTTCGACTTTTTTTTTGATCTTTCTCAGAGGTGACATACCCTTTGGGACCTTGAGAAACAGTCTACTTTGGGTCGAGAAGAGCCCCCTGCAAGGGTATCTGCCCTTCGAGCAGTCTTTGGATGGCCTTCAGGCTTCTTTCTTTTGATGGGTCACTAAGTTCTTTGGCTTTTCTTTAAGGCTTTTCAAAATCAATGGCTATTTTACGAACCTTGAAATTGACGTTCATGCACCTGTCACTATGTTTGAATTTCTAATGGCTAGTTCACTGTTCTTGACTTTGACGTCTTTGGGCACGTCACCCCTTGGACTTTCTTTGAATTTTTTGTTTTGCATCCTCCTGAAGGGAAGGTGACCCTTCATCTTTGGGGAAGTGTCCTTTAATTTGGATTTTGAGAGTCCCCCGCAAGGGCACCTACCCTTCGAGGTCCTTCAAAGGCCTTTTGTCTTCGGAATCCTTTGGAGCTTTCCTACAGACTTTTTTCATAGACATTTTCCCGTAGACATTTTCTTGCAGACATTTTCCCATGGACAAAAAGTCCACAAGAATTGTTTTGGCTACTTTGTCTTTGGCCTTCAAAAAGTCTCTCAAGCTTTTCTCCCGCAGCTTCCCCGAATTTCTTCAGACTTTTTGTCCTAAGGAATTCCTTCAGACAAAAGTCTGAAAGAATTCATTTCTTGCCTTAGTCTTTTTTATCAAAGGAAATCCCTTTGTCTTTCGATCTTTTCAATTGGTCCATTTGCCTCCTTCCTGCCCTCCACAAGGGTATCTGATCCTTCAAAATTTGCCTTAGTTAATTTTATGTGAATTTCAAATTGTGACATGTGGCAGCGTCCACCGAGTTCTGTCAGGTTTTTGCTCACTGCCCTCTGCAAGGGTTCTAAGCCTTGGTTCACCACCCTCTGTAATGGTATCTGATCCTTTGGCTTTGGGGTAACCCCTTGAACTTATTGATTCAACCAACTGAGTGAACCAACTTTGGTTCAATGATTTAATGGTTCATTTCCTTTGATTGCTTGAACCAAGATTATTTGAAACAAGCCTCATTGAACCTGTTGAACCTTAAACCTTGAACCCATTGAACCTTTGAAGCAAAGTGGTTCAATGGTTCATTGGTTCAATTAGTTCATCCTTTTTATTTGGCTAAGTCCTTTTGATCATCAAACCTGTTGAACCTTGAGCCCGTTGAACCTTTGAACCAAAGTGGTTTAATGGTTCAAGGGTTCAATGATTTAAGTGTCAGAAACTTGTTCTTTTGATTGAACTTTCTTGTAGAATCCTTTGAACCTATTGAACCATTAGTCTATTGAAACTGTTGAACCATTGACAAATGCACTTAACTCTTACTGCTGATGTTGAACCTTTGAACCTGTGAACCCATTGAGCCAAAATGGTTCAAGGTTCAATGGTTCAATCCTTGCTTAGAAGCTTATCGATGAACTCTTTTGGTTGAGCCTTGTCATTAAACCAACTTTGAAATCACCTAAGTGTTGAGAGCTTGTTTCTTTCCTGTAGAGTCCGTAGAAATCAACCTGTGAAGTTCGTTGAACTTGACCTGCATAGTCCATAGATTTTCTTTTCTTGCAGAGTCTATAGATTTAAGCCTGTAGAGTCCATAGATTTAAGCCTGCAGAGTCCGTAGATTCAAGCCTGTAGAGTTCATAGATTCAAGCTTGCAGAGTTCGTAGATTTTTTGAGAAGCTTGAAAAATGAGGAATTTGAATGCTTAGAACAAATTTAGAGAAGGGAAGAACTTATTTTGGTCTGAGGAACCAAAATAGTTCAAATGTTGTCCCAAAAATGAGTGATATTTTTAGGGGACAACAAGATCATCAAAATATCATCAAAATAATTAGTACCAAAATGAATTTGTAAGTCAACAAAAGTAATTTTGAATAGGATAATCAAAAAATTCAAATGGTTGGTTAGTTTCTAGTGGTTAAGTCTGATGGTTAAGATCAAAATCAGAACTATCAAGGGATAAATAATGTTTCCAAAGGGTGAAGTTACGTTTACATGAATAAAAGTCGCAAACAATTTGGAAGTGGAAATTCATTAAAAAAATTATTATTTTTACCACCAATCTTCTTCCAAAAGTACCCTCAATCTTGTTAGAACACACCAAAACCTCCACTAGCACAAGTTAAGGTTTTATCCCAATGTGGTCACCAAAATGTGATGTAATGAATTAGGTTTAAAATTCAAATTCAAGGAACAATGGAGGAAAACTAGAATTCCTAATCTATACAACACCTCAATAAGGGGCGAAGAAAGTAATTTAAATTTAAATACACAATGAAATACAATAGATATACTCATTTTTAAATTAAATTTTTCTTCCTTGATAAGTAGTAGATGAGCCCAAATGATAATAGATGATCTTGATAATTTCTTGATATGTTGGATTTTTTATTACTATGTGGACTCAAGACCTGGACAACATGTTGACATGAAAGACTGAACATCAAAGCTCATGTTATTTTTTTTCTCTTCTCTTTTCCCATTTGCATAGAGGTGTGGATGGATTTATAGGAGGTGATGGAGGAGATCAATGGATAATATTTATCCATGGAGGTTGGAGATCTATGGTGGAGATATTTCCTAGGAATTAAAAATTCCTAGAGAATTCTAGAGGAGATGGTGTATAGGATTCTAGAGGATTCTAGATGTGGATTGGAGGATTCTAGATGTAGTTAGGATAATAAATGAGTATTAAATGTAGGATTAGAAAATTTATTTGAGGATTATTAGTGTGGGTTAGTTAGGGTAGGTGGTGAGATACTTTAAATTTCTTAAGAATTGTGTAAACTTAAATAGTGGGTAAATGACATGCTAAGAGGATGATTAATTGATATGAGCGATTTTGTAAGGTTCGTGTGATGTAGAAATATGCAAAGGATGATGTTAAGATAATGATATTATATATGATGATAATTAGATATGAAAAATGATAAAACTAGAAATGAAAAAGGAGTGGTAAATTTTAGATGTATACAAAAGTAAAGTATTAAAATGGACAAAGCTTGAATGAATGAAATTATGCTTTTCAATAAAAAAATTAAGTTAATTATGGAAAAAAAAGAGAATAAGAATACTTAGATGATTATTAAATATTAGGTTTATTGTGTGGGACTAAAATATGGATATCAATTATCAGCTCAAACCTAAGTATGCGTGTGTAATTGAAATAATAATAATTACTATTATTAGTTAGAATCAACTGGAAATAGTCAGGATCGACTGTCCTTCTTGACCCATATGTGTTGATTTATAATTTTGTGGGAAAACATAAAACTAATGGTATAATCACCTATTCCTTATTAAAATATGACTACATTTGGAATTTAGACCTTTAGTTTGAGTGGGTGACCTGTAAATGGTATCTTCAAGGTTGAAACCCCACTAGGGATTGTGATAGTTGAAAAATTGATATAAATAGGAGAGTATAATGGGATGATCTAACCCAAATCACCATTTTGATGATTTAACACAACCTACCTATATATAATACTTTGAAGAGGGAATTAAGCTTTGCATAGTTCTCCCACCTAGAGTGCTTCGTATGATAGTGCTCTTTTGTGACATGTATGCATCTAGAGATCACTTAAATACTTGATAATTATTTTATTGACTTGGATAAAATAGGCTCAAGACTTAGATAATGGATGATTCAAGTGAATATAATCAAATTTTTAAGTAATAAGGAAGCTTTTCTCAATGTGTAATAGTATAAGTTTGACCAAATAGTGAAATTGCCAAATTATAGAATAAGTTGTTTAGATGTGAATTTATAGAAATATAAAGGGATGAAACCTCATGATATATATCTTGAATATATATATAAACCTATAATTAATGGTTTAACTTTGAAAAAGAGCCATTTCTGGGTAAAGGGCAAGATCAACCTATAAAGGTTAGGATCGACTCGTGATCCTGACACGTGCAGTTTGATTCTAACCAAGAAAGGGTAAAATTTTATTTTAAGATTTTGAAATGTATATACATAAACTTAGAGGGGTTATCAAAAATTAATAATATTTATTTAGGTTTAATAAAATAAGTTATAAGGGATGGGCTTGTACAAGTACTTAAGATAGAGTGAAGTGGTGAAATAGGACTAATTTAAGTGATCAAGTCAAGTAAGGTAAATGTGCACCAAAACTAAATTATCAAGTATTCATGATAAAATTTGAGTATCTTCAATTTTTTTTTCAAAATAGATTAACTCGAACAATTATAAGACCACCATATTCTATAGCACCACCTTGAATTTTAAATTAAATATAATAATATCATTTACAAATATTCTCCTACTTCCCACTATGTAATGTTTTTTAGTTCAATTTTATTCTTTCCTCCACGATGATTATAGTCCTCTATATTACATTGTATGACTTGTGATTCCCACATTTTTCCACACAATCATTTTCTAGATATTTAATTTCTTTAAACTATGACGATCCCTCCTTAGCCTTCCCTTCCAATTATTTTGTAGTTACCTCATTAATGATAACCAAGTCACCCCTGATAGGTCTTAAACTCATGCAATCTTATGAATACTTGATGTTTTGGGCCCAAAGGTCCCTTTGGATTTGATTTTTAATGACATTGTGGTCCTAAATCCCCTCTAACAAACCCTTAGGCTATTAATTTTTCCAAAGTCACTAATCTTGTCAAGATGTTGGTATTCATCTCATCATGGACCAAATTTTATGATTCAACCTTGAGTTTTTCTATGCTTTAATGGTGGAAACTTTAACCTGCAACTTTAACTTCCTTCAATTATACATTCTATTTACTTGTATTGATCAAAATTTTACTATAAATGTTGTACAATTTGCTGTAGACTTGAAATTTACTCCCAAATACCTTAATTTACTTGATTAAAATGTTAATTCACTTTCCCTTTATATTTTTCTCACTCTGTGCTTTGTGGGGTCTCAAATATTCTTGATAGCAAAAAATAATGATAAAATTCTTGAAAATGTAAATATATAATGCTAACATCATTTTAATTACCTTAATGGCACAATCTATATAGTTAGGTAGCCATTAATATCACTTACCCATGTTTTGAATTTATTGCATGATGAATTTATTGTAGATGCATATGTTGATGGTGCATAATATCTAGTGTATATGTGCATTCAATACTAGTGACATCACTATTTGAAACTCCATCTAGGTGTAGCCTTCACCTTTTCCCTTTTTCCTTATATTATTGGGTGCAGTGTGTATCCTTTTCCCCTTATGTTCCCTTACCCCTTAGACCTATTGTATCTAGATACTTGTCGAGTCCACATGTGTGTCATCCAGAGTTATTTTGTCATTATTATTTTGTGCCTATTTATCTACCTCACAATAAATTTTGTGTTTGGTCCTCTAGTGTATAAAATGTATACTTTATTTATAGTGAAAAATATCATGTTGTTTTGTGATGGTAAATTTTAGGCATGATTTATGGTATTCCATTCAAAGTTTTGGACCTTTTCTACACCCAAATGATAGCTAATATATCCATTTATCTATGGAAAAAACCATTATTCAAGAAAAACACAATATTACTAAGAAAATTAGAAACCTTATTTGATAAGTACAAGGTTTAAAAAAAAAAATGGCATGACAAACACTCTCCTAGAAGCACTTAGACATATGGCATAGGGTTTTTAATGAAAAACCCTCACTAGACTCACCCAATTAGTCTTACAAGGTTATGCACTTTATTACTACATCTAGATGTGTGAGAATAAATGTTTGCACTTATCTACAAGAAAATAAATTACTAATATAAAAAAGCAAAGACACTTTACTAGATTCCATATTTTTAAACTTTTATAGTACAAGTTACATATGATAGAGCTTAAGTGTACCCCAATTAAAATGCATATGGAAAATTTCACTATTCAATATGCACAACTTGCATACACCAACTTCTAAAATAACATGAATTATGAAGAGTCCCATCTAGAAAAATTGGCAATTTTATAAATTTTTAGCATATCTATAATCATATAATATAACATGTGTTCCATTTCATAAGATATTCCCTTTTATGTGTTTATCATGCCAAGTCTTATGTCAAGCCTTCTCTACTCCTTCACTCCATTTTTTTATAACTCACTTTCATTGATATTAATGATCTCTTCAAGGTGTGTGTCAAGAGATTCCTTATCTTCTATTTGGAAAACATGTGCAATATGTAGAGAGAGCACCAAAAATTCCATGGGAAAGATTATTTTTGTCCTAAATACCAATTAAAAATGTGTAGATTTGTTCAGGCACCTATAAGTGGTATGATATGCCCACAATATATTAAAAACTCAATCATCATAGTATTTGTGTCTAAGATTGAAAATATTCATCAAATCTTGGCTAAGGATATTTTTAAAGGCTTCAACGGTGTCATTCACCCAAGGGTGATAAGGGGTAGTCTTGTGGTGTAAAACCATTAATTTTTATAATAAATCACATTGTTTCATTCATAAAATGAGTACCCTAATCACTACTTAAGCTCAAGGGACATCCATAGTGGCTAATGATATTTTCCCAAAGGAATCATGTCATTGTTACTACCATACAATTATTGGTTGGTGTTGCCTCCACTCATTTGATCAAGTAATATGTAACAGTGATAATATAATTCACATCACAACTTAAGGGATTGGCCCTAAAAAATTCAATTATCCACTTCTAAAATGAATCTTTAGTAGTGTTAGGAATCATAGGCATATCATCATGATGATTAGGTTTTCTAATGCATTGATATACATCACATATTTTTGAATAGTATTTCATGTTTTTTAACAAGGTTGGCCACTATAGGCCATAAAATAGGATCTTATATATTGTATATTTACCAACATAATGTCTTCCTATAATTCCCTTATGCTCTAATATGTAACACCATAATATTTCATCTCTTCCTATCTTTTAGAGCTCTCCACTAATTAATCAATGGGGTTCCATATGGACTACAAATTGCTTCTTATCTTTCACTTTCCAATCACTTGTTGCAACACCTGAAGTGAGGAATGTGACAATGTGAGGTCCTCATGAACACATTTCATCTATTATATTTATGAATCTAGCATTGCATCCTCTATTTTTTTACATCTTATCTCATGGTTATTTTGAGACAAATGATCGGGTCTAGAATTATGCTTACTCATATTGACCACCACAAAGAATGCAAATTCATAGAATAGAATAATGTTTGGCATATCTTACCATGCAATACTTTTTTTTCACAAGAGTTGACACTTGGATTCACACCCTTGAGGAGATGTTCAGCTCTCCTTATCCAAGTGGCATAATGGAAACATCTCTCCTACTGTGGGTGATAATTTTGCTGAGATGAATCTCTAGATAAGGGGCTAGCTCCCCTTGATGTACCTTTAAAGATCTCTCTCTAAATTAAAAATTATATATGAAAAGGGTTAAGTAAAACAACTAAGAAACCAAATGGTGATTTACCAATGTATAATGTCCTCCCAATTGACTAAAACCACTACTTAAAGACAAACAAGGTGTTTCTCATATAAGACTCATAACTCAGGGTTCATTACTGCATTAATGTTTCATATGCTAGATTCAAGAAGGTATATGATTATTAAGAAGGGAATGAATGATTCCAAAGAGGGATAAAATCATGGACCACTTCTAGGATATCTCTACACTTATAAAATAATACTAACAAAGAATTGCAATAATATCCTTTCTATAAATTGGTAGACCATCAAGAGTACAAGCTAGAAAAGACAATCTTTCACTAGACTAGACCAACAAGATTCAAGTCATTACTCAATATTACAGTGTATGAGTGGAAACACTTGCATATTTATTCAATATTTATTTTAGTACAAATATGGATAGATTTTTCCCAATAACTAGTGGAGGCTACTGACAAGAGTAAAAAAATGCATATATATAGCTTTGAGAGAGAAATCAAGCAAAGGAAGTCCAAAGGTCACTCAGACATGTGTCACCTTAAGGATATTAGTTAAAATTGAATGTGAAAGAGGGGTGAGGTGAGTCATGCCATGTTAATAGGTCTACTTGTCTGAAACAAGTCATAATAATGGTGAAAAGTGGCATACAACCTTCAGAATTGGCACAAGAAACTACTTCTATGAAAGATCATCCATGAACGTTTGAAATTGAAAACAAGGGAGTTGACACATAACACTGTTGAGGGAAATGGAACTCATGATGATAATTAGAAAATTCTCCTCTTAACTACTAGCCATCCTCTAAACACCTATGTTTCTTGATTTCATAAAAGCTCCTTGATTTGGTCAACTACCAACAATAACTTCACTTGTTTTGCATGCACCAAATGCTTGGGATCTTTCCATTTTTTACCTCCATATTTGCCCTCAGGGTTCCACCTAGATTTTTTGAATCTAATGGATATTTTTCATAGTTTAAATTTTATATTTTTTCAGGCCATAATCCTTCAACTATTTTCTTTAGACTTTTATTTCCCTCAAACTTTTCCCAAAAGAATTCAATCCTCAGACTTTTCCTTTAGACAATTCCATAGATAATTTGTTTCGAACAATATTTCAAGATTTTTATGAAAGTGCCTTTTTGGAAAAATGTGTTTGGGCCATCTCTCTAAGGAATTGGCTCTTTTTACAATCCTACAAATGACCCCTTTGGCTTGAGAAGTATCCTTTTATAAATTCTATTTGGTTCACCTTCCCACGAAAACAATCTTTCAGACTTTTTGTAAGTTTCCTTTCAAATTTCTAAAAATGCCCCTTTGGGAAAGTTGAAATGTCCTTCAGAATTTTTTTAAAGTACCTTTCGGCCTTCCTAAAAATTCCCTTACAAAAAAACTAAAGTGCCCTTTGAAAAAGTTGAAGATGATTTTTTTCTGAAATGCCCTTCAAGAAAGTTGCTCGAGACATTTTTTTGAAAAAAGTGTCCTTTGGAAAGAATGAAGTGGAACATTTCCTATATAATCACCCTTTGGAACTTGTAAACTACCCTTTAGAAAAGTTGAAAATGATCCATTATACCTAAAAAGGTCCTTTGGGGAAATTATTTGGATAATTTTCTTGAAGGAATTAGTCTTCATCTTTGGGAAATTTGTCTTGGACAAATTGTCTGAAAGAATTTGGCACTTTGGCCAAATGAAAACTCCAAAAAAATAAAAATTTAGTAAGAAACAAAAGACCCAAAAGGATTACTATACAAAGGCTTATCAAAATACCAAAACCAAACTTTTCAAAAGAATTGGACTTGTACATTTGTTGCGGGCTTGTATAGAACACTTCTTTTGAATGAAACCTGCATACTAGACCTAGCCAAAGGTATAGACTTAGGCAAGTAAGTTTTCAAATAGGGGTACCTAATTTTGGCCTAAAGGGCCAAATTTTGGTTAACAACTTGAGTACCTCATGATCTTTGAAGAACACAAATGGAGTGGATAGAAGGTATTGGTGGTATTTTGAAGCACATAAACCATATAAATTTATTTGCATTTAGTTTTTGTGTAGTTTTACTTTACTAAAGTGAACTTCCTACTAGAAATTTAAAAAAGATGATACATCATATCATCCTTGGTTTTGCCAAAATGGCACTAATATATGTGCATGAGGAATCAACATGGTCATGGAATGAGGTTTCTCAAGCTAGGATTTTTTTAATATTTGTGTGATTTCAAGATTCTCCTTCAATAAGTCAAATGCCTCTTTTTGCTTCTTAGTCCATAAGAATGGGACATACTTTCACATAAATTATTACATTGACATAATTATTTATATATAGTTTCTGATGAACTTGTAATAGTAGCTTATGTGGCCAAGGAATACACATACATCCCATTGATTTTTTGGCACCTCTAATTATAGTAAAATAGATACCTTGGTTTGATAGACAAGCATGCTTTCCTTACAAATAAAATGGTCAATAAATGTCCCAAATGATTATTTAAACACACACTTCTTCAAATTTAGTGAAATCTACAAGTGGAATCAACTCTCAAACATAAATTTTATATTATCATGATTTTCCTTGAATAACCCATACACCATCCAATCATTAAAATATACTTGAATGAAGTCATTTAATGTCATCACCACCATGCACGAGAATATTTTTGGTGCATTATTTAACCTAAATAGCATAATATTATAAGTAAAGGAACCCCATTACCTCACACCTCAATTTTCCATTGATGGTAACTAGAGAAACCATCAATGAACATGTATTTATTAAAAACTACCACTCCTAAAATATCCTTAGTGAACAGATGTGTTAATGACACATGCACCATTAAACAACTAAAAATAAACACATATTTATAAGTGCCCATCTTTCTTAATACTGATCACCATGGAACTTACCCACTTTAAATTTATAATAGGATAAATAACTCTTTTAACCAACATGTTACCAATTTATTCTTTAAATTTGGAATGTAAGTTGGGGTTTATCAACTAGTTTAATCTTCATATTTCCAAACAAGGTTGTACTTTATTAATCTAATTATAATTGTGTGGATACTTTCACAATATCTCAATGATATGAGCCAATCCTCAATTTGTACAATAGTCACCAAAAATGATGATCTTTAGTTCTTATTTAGTGTCAATGTTAACTACAATGGTATTTAATTACTTTTGATAGTAAATTTACTTATTCTCTTGGGCTTATAATACCTTGTGTTCTCTGTAGGATGTATCAACCCTTAAATAGTTTAGAATGTCTTCTAGTGTCTTTTCCATTTAGCACACAAATTTCTCCTTACCACTCTTGTAATGCCAATTCCAATTCATCTAAACATCTTCATTCTCTTACCTTGAATCACTATTGACAACATACTCTCTAAACATTTTGGGTGATGCTAGACCTTTTTCACTATGAAATTTGTGTACATGTTCTTCCATGGTGGCCTCATCATAAAATATAGCTCAACACATCTAAAGAAAGGGTTGATATAGCTCTAGTTTAGGTGAGGAGAATGAGAGATAATGTAAAATAATGACCTTTACCTCCATATATTTAGTTTTATCATGGCATGTCTTATAGATAATGTACCATATACATGTCGAGTGTTCGGTGTTTGATGAAATTCATAAACCAATACCTTTTAGGAAGCTGATGAGTGACCTTTGTCCATGTTTCTTCATATATTTTAATATGTCTCTCAAGAGAATAATGTCTTCCATAACTTTATATTCCCCACCTATTGGTTCTAAATTTGAACTTGGTGCATATACCCTCCTCGATAATGGCCCAAGTTGGTAGGTTGGGCTTGTAAGTAGCCCTCCAATGTGCAAGCATAATTCTTAGTGTGTACATTAGAGGGCTTAATTATTATTTTTTCTTAAGAACACATGATTATATATTATCCATAAAGGCATTCACATATTTAGATCCTTGATATCATGGAAAATATGCAATCTTTATTTTTCTAAGGTAGTACACTCTTTATTTTTTATGTTGCATGTGGAACTTGGATCTTGTTGTTCTGAATCAAGCTAGTTTTCCTTTTTTGGCTTTTCATGTTTAAATGCAATATAGGTGATTTCCTCTTTAAATTTATGGTGCAACATATACACCTAGTTAATACATAATATTCTTTTACTTATTGGTCACAAGTGATACTTGTGGTAAATAAAATGGAATTTACATATTTCCATCATAAAATGTCTTCACTATCTCCATCCAAATGCTTAACACCTTCCCTAGTAATGTTGTAGATGTTGTTAATTTATTCATCCATGTCTATACTTTTGACATAGGTTGGGCCATGGTTATGATCAAGAGGGATTACTATGATATGTTTTCCATTTTCAAAGCTTATGAAACACCTATTGAAGATTATATCTATATTATTAGCCTAACACCATGGTCTATCGAGTAGTATTTGGTAGTTATTGGCTTCAGCTAACTCAATCACCTCAAATCTACATGAATTTTCACATCGATAATATAAACACAAAAATTCATAAAGAGTCCCAAGGGTTGCATGTGAGTTTTGTTGGCCATGAAAAAATCATGAGGAAAGGGCCTTAGTGTACGACTATCCATCTTACGCCAAGTATTTTGTGTAATAATTTTGATTTCAGTGCCTATGTTGATAAGGATATCAATGAGAAACTATTGATCATATCCTACATGTTTGGTATTATTTACCTCATGTTATTTTATGAGGAACACCAAAGACACTTTGGTATTGTTTATAAGGTGTTGCATCAACTAATTATGTATCATAGGATCATCTCTTCTACGCACAACATAGTTAAGATCTCTACTAGATCATTCTATTTTTGTGAAAGATATTGTTGAAGTGCTTACTTCATATTTACCTCCTATTCACAAGGAAACTAGATCTCTCTTTGTAAATTTATATCATTTCCATTACTTCCTAAAATATCTCCTTTTAGCAAAACCTATAGGTATAGGTGGTAGAAGGCTTTATGCATTATAGTCTTCCTATCTAGCCTCATACCTTGGACAAACCTTTTCAACCGATACAACCCAAGGTTGGGTGGTAATAACACTAAATTTAATGATATTTACATTTGGTCCTCATTATTTCTAACCTTCCTTTAGTATCCATTTAATTTATGGATATGTAATATTGATCATCTTGACACCTTTTTCTAACTTATCCCTTTGCATTATTTTGGCATAATGGCTAGGACAATCTTCAGTTCAGTGCTCACCTCTATAATACCCACAAGTGGGAAAATTTAAGAAATCCCTTTAGTAATGTTATGGTGAACCAAAATTCTAACATTTATGGGGTAGAAACCATCCTCCTCATCCACCACCCCTTATTTGATAGGGGTGCTACCCACCATATGGTCCTTGACTTTGGTTAGATAGACCAAAATTTTCCATCATGTTTCATAGTTACACACCTTATGGATCTAATATATAAACCTAAAATATTTAGTAATATGAGTGAAATCCTCACATATTTTTCACTATAGGGGTAATTTGATCTAGGTTTCCCATTGTAGTAGGGATAATTTCACATGTCATGTCCTTCGTGGAAAATTTTAGAAGATGAAAGGAGTGCCCAAAAGTTTCACCTAGGATAATTATTTTTATTATTCCATTTGAAATAACATTAAATACACCATATGACACTTCACATTTCATGTTCATTATAGAAATTGGGCTTTTATGCTTCCATAAACCAGTTTACTCTTTTACCCATGTTCTTGACTACCTCTATCGAGAGCATTAATTTTATTACTTTCCTCATATTTATAAAATTATTCATATATAATGCATATTGAAAGGTGTTATAAACCTACCAAAATAACCATTGTGAATTTTTTACTAGATGCATATCATATGGCAACTTGTAATTTAAGGTTTTAAATCATGCATGACATTGGTGAATGTTGTCTATCAACGCTTATTTTATCTCATTTAAGGTAGAGATAATTTATTGTTAGAATTATAGAATGTAAAATTATTTAAAAAAGACTTCCTTGAGGTGGTTATAATATATAATGGCCTAATTTATTTCATATTTATAATACCAAGTATAAACATATCCAAAAATGTGGTCACAAATTGACTAACTTTTTGGTTTAGCATAATGACAACATTCATGCACTAGATGGGTTCACACTTGTGGATGTATTCAATAGTGTTATCCACACCTATATACTCATGTAGACTCAATGACATATAATATAATATTTTTTTTAGTGCCATTACTAGCATGACCAATATAATTATGGTGTGTGCACTCGATTGGCTTATGCACTTGAGTTTTCACTTCCTCTAGGGTTTCCTCCTAATTTTTCTAGATTAACCCTAGTGTGAAGTGTAGTTACCCTAATCCCCATAATAGGTTGTTCCTTGATGTAACCTTATATTTTATATGTAGGTGTAGGTGCACCTATCTCTATTTCACCCAAAAAGATATTACTCAAGAACGTGAGAGGATTTTTAATTCATGTTTGTGGCATCCCGTACATTATTATATGTTTTGGTCTAATTGGATTTGGTTTAGCCATTCCTAATGGTTTATAAGGAAATAAATTATATATAATTATATTCTCTAATTACTTCCTCACAAATTATAAAATCTAAATCAAACTAACACAATCTCCATAAACTATTATCTTATCAAGAGATGCATAGACTTGTGCTTCAGGTAGACCTTAGGTGGGGCATATTCTTTTATACTATTATTCATGCTATTAGGGATCCAAAATTTCTTATATTTCACTTGCCAAACATATAATTACTTATTTTTATATGCATCACCTTCAATATAACACATATTATCTACACAAGAGATGTCCATATGTCATTCCCAATTTGTGCAGGTTCTCATAGCATCTCTCAAACTTGGCCCTTCCCCCTTCTTAGGGTCCTTGATAGAAATTATTTTTTTTAAGCCTAAAAATATACATGGTTCTTAAGTTCATATTCATAGGGTTCTTCATGATATCCTTTTCACTAATTAATTAAATAAATGATGCATATAATTCACCATTTTTGTCTATGTATCTCATGTATGGAAGAACTTAGCAATCCATAGGGAGGTTCCCAATTCTATAGTCCATTTTAAATTAATTAATATCCAATGGTAAATGGAATATATATGAATCACTTGGTTCATTCTAAAATTGATACTTAGCTTTTTCTAGATAGGAATTTGTAGTTATAGCAAACTACAACATGTAACTATTTAACATACCTCACAACCAAACATAAACTTATTTGACCCACACAGTGTCAACTCATTAAAACTAATCAACAAACTCATTTATACTAGGTTTCTTTCATTCTTAGTTCTTAATCTTTCCTAATACATAAGTAGTTATCAATGCATGCATATATCTTGAAAATTCATGGGAAAATACCTCATAAATAGGATTGTACGAATTATCCTCTACCCAGTCCTTATGGGATCAATTTAAAATCTATAATGATTAACATAAATTTTTACTTTAATTTATCCAACCAATGTTAAATATTATCTAATTATATTATAAAAATCATCTTCACTTACCATCTCACCAACTCCTTCAACTATGTCTCCATAATGGAACCAAAATGTTAGGGCAAAAAATTATGCACTTCATGAGTTCTATGCCACTAGTGCTTACCCAAACATTATTTACCCCACCATGATGGTATATCACATTAAAGGTTAATTTAATCACTCAAGGCACATATATAATGTTGAGTCACTTTGGGCTAGTTGAACACAAATATTTAATTACTTAGTACAACAAATGTGCATACTAATATTCTATATATTCCTATCTTCATAGTATAACTTATCCATAGAATTACATGAGAAATTTTATGCACACTCAAATTAGTAGTCTATTACTATACTATTTCAAGAACAAGTAAATAAATAAATCACAACATTACATATTTATTGGCTAAATCTTACACACTTATTCCTTAGAATTCTCAATGGTAATACATAACATGATGTAGTATACTAGGTATCATTAGTTTCCATTCCAATAACATAACAATAACACTCTATATCTCAATATATTTCATCAACAAAGGTGGGATTTTATAGTACAAAAAAACCACCCTTTCAGCCATAGCTCATTGATGTGCACTCCTAAATGTGCACAACATTTTTTTATAAATAGTAACCCTAACTATTTTACATTTAATGTCTTGAAATGGAATATCTCCTAGATTTGTTCCATGATGCACTAGATCCGTTGAATGTTTTTTGTGTTAATTACTATTCCTATGGAATAAATATGTTAGTCTAAACTTTTATATCCTTCTCTTTCAATCCAAATTCTACACTACCTCCTTCCTCATCCTAGCATTCCTTGCTTCTTGACAACCAATGCACCATGCAAATCATAACCCATGACTTGGTCAATATTTTATTGGATGATATAGGGCCTTAGGTACATCTATGCCATTCATTCTTGTATTTTACTTGCCCTCAATTGCATTATATTAGACTTAATAAAAAAAAATGGCTCTTCCTTGTGATTTTCAGCCTTTTGTATTTGCATTATATTTTCCAAAATGGCATGACCTATGTGCACCTTGAAGAGTTAATAGAATGTCATGTGCATATACTTGTCCAAAATTGGGGGATAAAAAGATCCATTAAATTAGAAACAAAGAGTGTAATGGTTTATCTATAGCTTTATGCCATATTTAAGAGCCTTCATAGATAGAAACATATTCATTACCTTTGCAAAAACATTGGAAATGGATTCAAGATTAGAAGCACAGTCATGGTGGAGAGAGATGGAATTATCTCTCAAAGAAAATTTGAAAATACAATAAGAATTGGTGTAGCTAAGACTAGAGTATAAAATCCAAATGAAAGCAGATGAATGTACATTGTCAAGAGGAACCATTGCATACCAAGGATTTGGTGCACAATATGTTGTATAAAGGATACTTTCAAAAAAACTTATACATTATGATATGTTGAAGAGGGACATAGTAGTAATAATGAATAAGATAGTGGAAAGTATAACACCTTTGATCCATCAACCCATGTATATAGAAAGACTATATTGCAATATATGTTGACTTTATGACTAACATCTTTAGAACATATGATTGTTAATGGAAATAACCCCACCAAAAAGCCAATTAATGTATTTTATGACACATTGGTCATCCTAACATTAAACTTAAACTTTTACTAGACATGATGCAATGGAGGATTTGAAATACATGACTAGGGGAATAGTGGCAATAATATAATCAAAACCACCCCCACCATAAATATATTTTCTCCATTATAATCTATGGGATACCTACCAAAACAACAATACTAAAACCTTCCATCACTCCAATATGTGACACCCTAGAGGCAACAAACCCACTACTATAATAACAACCTAGGAGATTATTTTTGGGGCACTAAGGAGGCAATCAATGAGGACACCGTGGAGGAAGATGGAATTACCAAGTAGGTTAGGGGTATAGTCAAATATATAGCTAATATATGCCACCATTAATGTGTTATAAACATGGAAAATTATGATAAATTATGAGGAATTGTGTAGAAGAATCATAAGTGGAATGAAAATTCTAACATGATAAGGTAACACATGACTCATAGGTGGCTCAATTTTTAAAAAATGAAGGCACTAGAATAGAAGATAATATAGGATGACATCCACAAAAATAGGCAAAGCATGTTAATAAAATTAAAAATGTGGTTGAGCTTAAAGGAATACATAACAATGTAAGGAAAAAATCCAAAGATACCAATGTTAAGGAGGAGGACAAATTTTTGAATAAGAGATAGTCCATCTCTAAAAAAAACAAAGGTAAAGGAGAATAAGGAACATGTCAGAAATAAATAGTCTGGGATCTTAATAGAAGAACCAAATCCAAGAAAATATAAGTTGGTTGAGATTGAGATAGATTTGGAAAAAGATAGTGATAGAGACTATCCAAATACCTAGGCGCATAATAAATTAGTTGAGAAACTCAAGATAAATATTCAAGAAAAGTAAGATAAAAACAAAACAAAATTAATTTATTTTGATGAGGAGGAAATTTAAAACTTAAAATAAATGATGAGATTAGTAAAGAAGCAAGGATTATTGAATAAATTAAAGAAAATTTTTAAATATTAGAATAAAAAATAATAGGACCATATGGTACAAAGAGTGTATAAGGGTAAAACAATGCCTAGAAATAACATATTTAGAGATTAAAAAATGGAATCAAATATCCATTATGCTCAATATTTAAAATAAATTTACATGAAATAATAAAGACATTATTAGATCTAGGGGTAGACACAAATGTCCTACTAGGAGTATGTGGGAGTTGTTAGGGAAATTATAATTTGCATGTGAAAACCTATGACATTTCTATGGTTGATGGAATACCTATATCATGTATTGGAACAATTAATAACATACTAGTCAACTTCATGGGGGTCAAAAAAATGGATTTTGAAGTCACAGACACATATGATATAGGATAACTTGCATTATTAAATTTGGAATGGTTTGTCAATTGTAATGGTACCCTAAACTCTAAGGATGAAGAGATTAAATTATAAGGAAATGAATTGGTAATTTAATTTTCAATTGAGATTGGCATGGTAGTAGTTAGGTCAAAATAATTATGGTTAGATGAATAAGAGAGTAATAACAATGAATTATCAAGAGTATATACCATCAACAAAAAATGAGACCTTAATAAATAATATGAACTAAACAAATAAATGGATGTGGTATTATGGTGTGAAGAGTTAAAAATACATTTTGATGAAGACATCAAAGTTATATATGGATAACTAGGGATGAGAGTGTGGAAATTTCTCCACATGAGGAAATTGTCATAGAGACTCTACAGGAATCCTACCACAATAGGAATGTATTTGTAGACTAAGAGGGTATTTTGCATTGAAAGAGGAGCATCACATGTAAAATTGACCAAGTCTAGTAGTATTGGGAATGTAGATTATTATCTTTATAAAATGGTATAAGTGTTTCCCCAAGAAGAAATGATGATGAAACCAATAAATGATACTCTAAATCTCAAAGTTGTAAGATGGTAACATACACATAAAGATAATATATTGACTTGGATAACCTTCAAAATTATATTAAGGATATGGTGTATCAAAAAAGATATATACTTTAGATAAATCATTAAGTACAATAGCATACATAACCCCAAGCTCCATATTTTAAAATTTGAGATGCATTGGAGCACAAATGGTGAAATAAATAAAAGACACTATGCAAAATTATTCTATTGGACCCTAATGTATTTACTTAGATTATAACATACGAATAAGGAAATATAGAAGGGTACAAAGGTTTATAATGAGATAAAAATTGAATTTTGTATAATATTCAATTTTTTGGACCTAGACACAAGAGTTTGCAAGGGAATGTAGAAAATATAAAAAAAGTTTAATCCCAATGACTTCAAAATATAGATTCAATAATATAAAGATAAAAACTATAGGAATGGGTCATAATAATGAGTGGGATATAATTGGGATCATCACATAGAAAGTAAAATTTACCAAGGAACCACTATCAGGGTTGGACAAACTTTTCAAGATGATGACATAAAGGAGGCAGTGGATTTTGTAGAAACATGACTAGGAAAGAACATGTGGATGACAAAGACCTAATAGAGAACCATAAAGTTGAGATTGAAGAAGGTGAAATATAATTTCTTGAGACCAAATGATTTTGAACACAATAATTTTATCATCCCCTCAAATTAGAAAAGAGAATATAATTACATAAGGAGATCAAAGTCATCCAAGATAGGAAATTACTGGGCAAAATAATGGATATAAAAAATGGTTAAATTACTAAGGGATTTGAGGAATTATTCCCCATACCATTAGTGAACTAAAATGGATAAAATATGAAGTAGGAACTATGAATATTCATATAAGGGAAGATGATAAGACACTAAGAAAATAGCCTTACCGCATTAAACTAAATATCAAGATAAAAATGAAATCAAAGTTGGATAAAATGTTAGTTGGTGAAATCATAACCTTGGTTGAATATTTAGAGTGGATTAGTCCCATGGTTATACAAAATAATAAATTAGGTGAAATTTAAACTTGTGTTTATTACAAAGATTTAATAAAGCATATGTTCATGACCCCTTCCCTACTCCATTCATAAAAGAAATATTGGAGAATGTTGTTTGAATAAAAGTGTATTCTTTCATGGATGGATTCTTAAGATATCATCTATTAATATAGCTCTAAAATATATATCAAAAAAAAAATTTGTTACAAAGTGGGGATCATTCATATACATAGCAATGTAATTAGGCTTGAATAACACACCTGAAATATTCAACTTCATTATAGTGAATGCATTTAGAGAGTTTATTCATGAATGTATAGGAGTCCATCTAGACAATTAGATGATGTATGGGTTGATGAAGGACAATTTTAAGGTTTTATAATTGATGTTCAATAGATGTAGATAGTTGAATATATCCTTGATTTTGAAGAAGTATGTCTTCACAAGCCCATTTGGATCATTGTTAGGACACATTATATGTAAGGAGGGACTAATGGTAGATCTAATAAAAATTAAAAAAATCATAAATTATCCACCCTCAAGAGTACAAAAGGATGTGAAAACCCTACTATGATACACCATATCATTGTAGGTTAATCCAAAATTATGTGGTAATCAACACTCCCATCAAATAAATGATGAATAAAAGGAGTAATCAGTCAATAGAATGGACACCACAATACAAGAGAAATGTTAGACTTTTAATAATGAGATAGATAATGCACATATACTTATATATCCAGACTAGATAATTCTATTTCACATCTATGTCGATGCATTCATTTTTATAAATAGGGACAGTGTTGGCACAACCACAAGGGAACATAAATCATGAAATTTACTTCATGAGTAGATTTTTTTCCAAGGTAGAGATGAATTAATCAACCATAGAAAGGGAAGCATTGTAAATGGTATATGCATTGAAAAAAATTAGGCACTATTTATTAGCCACATCTTTTTGTGTTTTACATAGATCACTAGCTCTTAAAATGCCTAATTAATAAACTAGTAATACAAAGGAGGATATGTTGATGGTTGATGTTATTTCAAGAGTTTGATTTTAATATTATGGTAAAACATGAAAGAATAAACAATGGACTTGATTAATTATCTAATGTAACCATAGGGGAGGACAAATGGCAAATTGATGATGAGTTCCCTAGATAATATTTATTTCAAATAGAATTTATCTTTGAGATATGATGAATATCATTAAATTTATAGCAATATGATAGTTCCTTGATGCATGTGGAAAGATTAAATGTAAGAGTATACTAATTCATGAATTTCCCATTTACATTGATATAAAGGGTGATATATAAGAAAATAATAAATGAGTTTAAGAAGAGTATTCTTAAAACATGAAAGAGAATACATCATGAGAGAGGTAGGTGATGGAGTTATGGGAGGACACAATTTAGGGGAAGGCACCACAAATAGAAGTATGCTTGCAGTATTATAGTGATCGGCCTTATTTTAGGATACACATAAGTATGTAAAGGATTATGACATCCATAAAATATTATGGAAACCTAATGCTAAATATGAAATGCCATTATGGCCTATACTAGCTCTAGTGCCATTCCAAAAATGGATTATTGATTTTATAGGCCCACTCAAGCCAGCATCCATAAGAAGTAATGTTATATTTATCATTATAGGAAAATAATATGTAACAAGGAGGTCAAGGTAATGCCCAATAAATATTATACAGCCAATACTATAGTCTAGTTCTTATATGAGAATATTATTATAATATTTGGATGTCCATTAAGCATTATAAATGATCAAGTAAAACAATTTATGAATCAAACAATTGTAGATTTATTGACATATTTTCTTATCACACATAATATAAAGTAGTTATTGGGGTCTTTATCCCTAATTTTTCTTGATTAAATATTAATTGCACACCTAAAGGAAATTAATATACCAATGAGCTAGTGCATCAACATATCATGTGAGTAGTGACCTCGTGTGCTCACCTGAAGCACATAGCCAAGACTAGTTCTTGTCTATTATGTTGCATGGTGGTGGATAAACCTAATTATCTACACTTAGGCACTTGGGTTAGTTATATTTATTCATCATTATTATAAATATCATATTGTAGTTAGCCATTTTATTCATTCCATACATTCCATGTTTTAATTAATACCATAGAAACAAATTAACACATTAAATTTTTTAGATAAAAGTAGTGAATCCATTCATTTAATTTGAATAAGATTACAAAGATATTTCAACAATACTTCCTCTCTAATATTCTCTCTATCTATCTACATATACACACCTTTCCAAATAAAACTAAGGGGTATTTATACATATTCCCACTACTCTCCTTATGTTACATCATTAATATGATAAAGATGACTAGCCAATGATTATTTTAGAAAAATAAGTTGTGGAAAGATGTTATAATAAAATCCTTTTGAATTGGGCATAAAAAATTCTATATACTCTCTCTATGATAGATATACATGCTTATGTTCTTATTATCTCATGAATTGGTGCTAGATTTGTGCTTGACTAGTTTTTGAAGCTTACACAAGCTAATTCATAACCATCTCCACTTATTTCACCCTTGTCTGAGTCCTATATCTTTTGTTTCTCCTTATTTTTTATATATTTATCTCCCATAACTCATTTTTTCATGCCAAGGTCTTCTACATTATTCTCTTTTGTGTCTTTCTCTTTCATGACATTATCTTTCATGTCATTCTCACACCCTTGTTCTTTTATGTTATGGCTCCAAAAACCCTTAGAATATATAAATAAAAATTTGGGGTCCAAAAGTTATCCATATAATCACAAGCTAATGAAACAATCAAAACATTCAATAAGGTGTGAGGGAATGTATTGAACAAAATATATAATACATAAATAGGGAATTGGGATATCAAGATACTTACAATACTTTAAGCTTATTGCACAACATATAATAGGCTTACTAAGTATTTCATTTTCTAATAATTATATGGGGTAGAAGCCATAGTCATTTTTCTAAGTTTGTGGTTTATTTTATAGTAGATAATGAATGAACAATATACCTTAAATAATTTAGAATAAAAATTTAAAAAATAGAAATAATTTTAGGAAAAAAGAGAAAAGAGAAAAAAATTAGAAGTAAAAAAAAACACTATATATATATATATATATATATAAACTCAAGAGAAAAAATAAACATAAAATATAAAATAGAATCCACCACTAATGTTGAAAACTAGCAAATGACAACTTAGTAAAGAGGGGGAGTGAAAATTGGTAAATGACACTTCCCATATTAAAATTCAAGTGATGTTTGTTCCTGTGTAAATAAAAATCTTTTAGATTAGTTAAAACAATGATAGGACAACTAAAAAGTGAACAAATGGGTGGATGGTAGGAAAATAAAGTTTCAAAGCATTGAAGAATCTACAAACTATAAGTGACTAAAGGCATAAATAATGATAAGGGAAAACAATAAAAATGTTTTTTTTTTGGAAAAAAGTGAATTAAGTAAAAGAGATAACAATAAAAGCAATAAATGTGGGTAAAAAGAGCTATTTTTTGTTGGAAATATTGTCATTGATGTCAAAGGTCTAGCATTATTGGTGATAAAGGCTCCATTGCATTTAATGGTGTTTTTAATATTCATATCTTGACTAATGTGTGTTAATATTTATTTAATATTAATGAATATATTTTTGGTTGCATATAAGTCAAAAGAGGGCCCATGGAGAAGTCAAAGAGTCATGGGGTAAAAGACAAAAGAGGAATGGGATGCATTTTCTCATGAAGAGTCATCTTGAGGAATTCAAAGAGTCACCATGTGAAGACAAAAGAGGGTATGGCACATTTTTATATAAAGGGACACTTTGAGGAATATGAACAGTCACCAAGATAAAGACAAAAGAGGAAATGATGCTTTTGCTTATGAAAGGTCACCATATGACTTTTCAAATGCAAGGATATGAAGGGTCATGCAATTTTGGTGCCATTTTCCATGAGGATTGAAGGGTCACAAAGGGTGAATGCCAAAGGTCATTTGAAAAGCTATAAAATAAGGCTTGAGAATCCATTTGTAATAAGCAAGAGAGTGCATGGTTTGTATTTGTTTTCAAAGAGAGAAAAGCTGGAGATATTTTAGAGTTATATGATTTGTTGAGTAAAAAACATTAAGAGATAGTTGTGTTTTATACACAAGAGGGGTTGGTGCTCCTGTGGGTTGGTGTTCACAAATAGTTGTTGTGTTTGTGCTCAACAAAGGGGTTGGTGCTCCTGCAAGTTGGTGCTTGAGAACTTTGTAATTTGAGTTGGTGCTCATTCATATACTTGAAATTGTTCTTCATGGTCTTTTTCACTTTGATTTTCCACGTAAAACTATAGTGTCTCTCTCTCTTGTGTGGTACATATTATTGTTTTAGTTTTATTGCATATCTTGAATGTGTGGTTAAGTGGTTAAATAAAAATAAATTGATTAAGAAATAAGATATATAATATACTGATTCACCCCCCCCCTCTTAGTATATTTTATACTTAATAATTAGTATCAAAGCAGGTTCCTTAGAAAAAGTTTTACAGCTTGAAGGTAGATCGAGAAAGCATGATGGCTAGATCACATGAAGGTTTTTCTACAAATAAGGCACCTTTGTTTGATGGGATAAATTATGTTTTTAGGAGCATAAGGATGAAGACATATTTGATGGCCCTTGGATTTGACATATGGCAAGCAATGGTGGAGGAATATGAAGAGCCACAGACACTTGTAACTACTCTGGTAGAAAAGAAGGCAAGTGAAAATAATGCTAAAACTTTAAATGCTATTTTATGTGGTTTATATGGATCAAAATTTGTTAAAGTTATGTAATGTAAATCTACTCATGAAACTTGGGTAAAACTTGAGAATATTTATAAAGGTGATGGAAAGGTTCAGTAAGCTAAGCTTTAGACTTTTAGAAGATAGTTTAAGAGTTTGAAGATGGAAAATGAAGAAAATATAGCAAGTTATCTTTTACAAGTTGATCAAATAGTTAATCAGATTCAAGGTCTTGGAGAAAAGTTAGAAGAATCAATTGTGGTTCAAAAAGTTTTGAGATCTCTACCATTGAGATATGATGAAAAAGTTTTGACAATTAAATAGATGAAGAATTTAGCCAAGCTAAAGATGGATGAGCTACATGGTATTCTTATGGCATATGAGATGTGGACTGAACAAGAGAAACCGTCAAAGAGAGAAGATGCTTTCAAGACATCAAATAAAGAGAAGGCTAAGATTCAAGAATCAAGTGACAATTTTAGCAATGATGAAGATGACAATGGATCTCTATTCATTTTCAAGCCAAAAAAGGCACAGGTAAATATTAAAAAATATTAACTTTCAAATATTTTAATTGTGGAAAGATTGGACATTTTTTAGTTAAGTGCCCATATAAGGGTAATGGTGACAATGAAGAAGGAAAGTCTACATACAAGAAGAATTTCAAAGGAAAATTCAAGAAGGGATTTGAGAAGAAGAGTTTGTAATCTAAAGATCCTGGCTCAGTCAAAGATAGTGGAGTCAGTGATTTAGAAGAAGAGATTTTATTCATAGCCATACATAAAGATGCCTCCACAAATAAAAGTGTAGATGATCAAGAAAAATAACAAGATGAAGCTGAAGTGAATCTAGAAGGAAAACTCATTTATGCCTTAGAAGAGTTAAAATATCTTGAAAAGAAGAATCAAAGATTAAAGCTCCAAATTAAGAAAAATGAAAAGAAGTTAAAGAAAATAATTGAAGATCTACAAGTACACTTTGAAGAAGCCAAGAAGAATGAAGAAGATCTAATGGCATAGTTGAAAATAGTAAGTAAAGAATGTGAAAGGTATGTTATTGAAATTTCTTCTTTAAAAGTAGATCTTGAGAAAAAAAATAAAGCAATCAATGATAGAGTAGACAATGATTCAAAATTTGAGAATAACACTAATATGTTGAATAAAATATTAGAAAATCAAAGATCAATATCAGATAAGATAGGTATTGGATTTAAAAAAGAGAAAGGGAAGGCCACTACTTTCATAGACAAGGAAAAAGGAAAGAGCTATGTTGAATCTCTTACAAAAGAAGAAATAAAAAGGGAAGAAGTTAAGAATATAGAGGACATCTCAAACAAAGAAGTCTAGAGGGAATAGAGCTACAAAAGGTAGTCAGGTCAGAGATACATAAATAGGTCTTATTTTTATGGTTACTATTTTTATTGTAATAAATATCATCATAAGAAAATAGAATGTCAAAAAAGGGCTAAAATTTTCAAAAATAAGGAGAAAGAAAGTCATGCAGAGTCAAGTAGAAGCCATAACTCTTTTGCTCCTCTATCAGGATTTAATGAAGAGGCCATAATATGTTACAAGTGTAACAAATTCAAACATAGATATTGGTACTATAGAAGTATGTTCGAGTCAGTCAAGAAGGACCAGAGTTTCAAGGCTCCATTCATCAAGAAGAAAGTTCAGACAAGTTCATAGCAGAAGAAACAACTTGAAAAATCTATCTTGGTACATACAACTTTGCATGCAAAAAATGAAAAAAAGCCATGGTTCATTGATAGTGGATGTTTGAAGCACATGACAGGAGACAAAATTAAGTTCATAACCTTGAAAAAGATCAATGGTGGCATAGTGAAATTTGGAGATAATACTATTGCTAAAGTTGCCAAAAAAGGTACACTAAGTTTAGATAATAGTATAACTAAAATTGAAAATGTTTTGTATGTAGAAGGTCTTAAGCATAATATTTTAAGTGTAAGTCAAATGTGTGATCAAGGGCACACACTAAAGTTTTATGTAAAATTTTTTGAAATTAGGAGAAAATATTCATATGTGTTGATTACAGATGCTCAAAGAATAGGGAATAATTTGTATATGTTATTAAACATCAAAGGTCAAAGATGTTGTTTGAGTCAGATTGAAGAAAGTTGGCTATGGCACAAGAGAATGGGTCACATAAATTTTGACAATCTTGTCAACATCAACAAAAACCAAGCAATCAAAAATCTTCCAAAGATTTCAAAGCCATTCGACACGCTTTGTGAACCTTCTCAGCATGGGAAGCCAGCTAGAAGGCAATTCAAAATAAAAGAGTACTCGACCACTCAGATGTTAGAGCTTGTTCACACTAATCTATGTGGACTTATGAGAACTCAAAGTAATCAAGGTGAGAAATATTTCATGTTTCTTATTGATGATTTTTTACGTATGACTTGGGTAATGTTTTTAAAGAAAAAATTAGAAGCTTTTAGACATTTCAAAGCATTCAAAGCATTAGTTGAGAATGAAACTAGTTTGAAGATTAAGTGTTTAAGATCAGATCGAGAAGGATAATTTATGTCAAATCAATTTATTGAGTTTTGTGAATACCATAGAATAAAGAGACATTATTTAAAAGCTAACTCTACAACAAAATGGAGTAGTTGAGCGAAGAAATAGAACAATTCAGAAGATGGCAAGGATAATGCTAAATGAATCTAAGATACCAGATAAATATTGGAGAGAGGTAGTTGTTACAATAGTGCATATTCATAATAGAGCATTATTGAGAGTTAATAGTGACAAGACTCCTTATGAGCTATGGAAAGATAAACCAATAATAGTTGATTATCAACGAGTTTTTGGCAGCAAATGCTTCATAAATAGAACTGATGAAAAACTTGGGAAGTTTGAATCCAGAGTAGATGAAGGTATATTTCTTGGTTATTATTGAAAAAGTAAAGATTATAAATATTATAAAAAAATAACCAAGAAAATTGTTAAAAGTGTAAGTGTCATGATAGAAGAATATGGAACATAAATAATCAGTGATCTAGTAGACATTCCTGAAATCATTGAAGAGGAAGATTTTGAAGAATCAGATGAAGATGAGAAGAAGGAGAAAAATGACACCAAAACTCCATCCAAATATGTTCAGAGAAATCATAATGAAAGTGACATCATCAAGGACATAAATGATGGAATTCACATCAGAAGAATGATGGTAAGTAAATCTGAGCAAGTTAATTTCTCTTTGTTATAAAAAATTCAGCCTAAAACTTTTTTAGAAGCTAAACATGATAAGCATTGGGTTAAGGCTATGGATGAAAAATTAAATCAGATAGGAAAGAATGATACTTGGTAATTAGTGCCTAGAATAAAATATCATAATGTGATAGGAACAAAATGGGTTTATAGAAATAAGTTGAATGAAAATGGAGAAGTGACCAGAAAAAAACAAGATTAGTATGTAAAGGATATGCTCAAATTGAGGGAATAGATTTTGAAGAAAATTTTATACCAGTGGCAATATTAGAGGCTATTAGAATGTTTCTTGCAAATGCAGTGTTTAAAAATTTCAAAGTGTTTCAGATGAATGTCAAATCTACCTTCCTAAATGGGAATCTAGAAGAAGAGGTCTACATTGAGTATCCTGAGGGATTTATTCTCTCAAATATTAGTAGTCATGTATGCAGATTGAAGAAAGAATTGTATGGATTGAAAAAAGCTCTTAGAGCTTGGTATGCAAGAATTGATAAGTACCTACAGGATCAAGGTTTTAAGAGAGGATTTACTGATAGTAATCTCTACATCAAAATAGAAGGTGAGCATCAATTGATTTTTGTGGTATATGTTGATGGCATCATTTTTGGAGGAAACATTGAAAATTTGATAAAAGAATTTCTTGATAATATACAAAAATAATTTGACATGTCTATGCTTGGAGAATTGTCATTTTTCTTAGGGTTGCAAATATTTTAGTCAGATAAAAGAATTTTTATATCTCAAAGTAAATGTGCCAGGGAAATGTTGAAGAAATTTGGTTTTGAGGATTGTGCACTAGTTGGCACACCAATGTGTACAAGAAATAAAGTGAGCAAGGATGAAGATTCACCTATTACAGATCAATCTTTGAATAGATCTATGATTGGTAATCTTTTATATTTGATAGCTCAAGGCTAGACATCATGCATGTAGTAGGTATGGTTGAAAGATATCAGTCATCTCCAAAAGATAGTCATGTTTAGTTGGTAAAGAGAATATTTAGATATATCAAGGGGACATTAGATTATAGATTGTATTATTTCATAGGTAGAGATTTCACTTTGGTTGCTTATATAGATTCATATTGGGTAGGGTGCTTGGATGATAGAAAGAGTACAAGTGGAGGAGCTTTCTTCCTTGGTGATAGCTTAGTATCATGGTTAAGAAAGAAGCATAATTCAATATCACTTTATACAGCCGAAGAAGAATATATTGCAATGGTATTGTGTTGTACTCAAGTGATTTAGATGAAGCAAACTTTGGAAGATATCAAGGTAAAATATGATGAACCTATTTCTATTTTTTGTGACAACACAAGTGTTATTAATATTTTAAAGAATCCAGTGATGCATTCAAGAATAAAACATATTCCCATTAAATATCACTTCTTGAGAGAGCATGTTTTAGATCAATATGTTAAGATGGATTATATCGGTACTATAGAGCAGATTGTAGATATTTTCACAAAGGCACTACCAAAAGACACATTTGAGTATCTGTAGGAGAAGTTGAGAGTAATTTATTTTACTTTCTACCATTGAGGTTCAACATCAGTTGAGGGGGAGCTAAGTGTTATCTCTAGGTAAGCCCTTTTCCATTGATGTCAAAAGGGGAGAATAACAGGTACAGGTATAGGTATAGGTGCAAAAACAAGTATAGAGAATAGATACAAGTTGCTACAGTAAGGGGGAGTTACTATATGTTTTTTAGATGGCAATATGTGTAGGTTTTAGGATGTGGTAGTTTTAGTTTGAGATTGCCATCAATGACAAAGGGGGAGATTAGTATAAATATTGTCATTGATGTCAAAGGTCTAACATTATTAGTGATATAAGGATCCATTATATTTAATGGTGTTTTTAATATTCATATCTTGGCTAATGTGTGTTAATATTTATTTAATATTAATTAATATATTTTTAGTTGCATATAAGTTAAAAGAGGGCCCATAGAGAAGTTAAAGAGTCACAGGGTAAAAGACAAAAGAGGAATGGGACACATTTTCTCATGAAGAGTCATCTTGAGGAATTCCAAGAGTCACCATGTGAAGATAAAAGAGGGTATGGTGCATTTTTATATAAAGGTACACTTTGAGGAATATGAAAAGTCACCAAGATAAAGACAAAAGAGAAAATGATGCTTTTGATTATGAAGGGCCACCATATGACTTTTCAAATGCAAGGATACGAAGGGTCATGCAAGTTTGGCACCATTTTTCATGAGGATTGAAGGGTCACAAAGGGTGAATTCCAAAGGTCATTTGGAAAGATATAATTAAAGGCTTGAGAAGCCATTTGTAATAATCAAGAGAGTGCATGGTTTGTATTTTTTTCAAAGAGAGAAAAGTAGGAGATATTGTAGAGTTCTATCATTTATTGAGTAAGCAACATTGAGAGATAGTTGTGTTTTATACACAAGAGGGGTTGGTGCTCTTATGGGTTGGTGCTCACAAATATTTGCAAGGGGTTGGTGATCCTATGGGTTGGTGGTCACAAATAGTTGATGTGTTGGTGCTCGATAAATGGGTTGGTTCTCCTACAAGTTGGTGCTTTCAAACTTTCTAATTTGAGTTGGTGCTCATTCATATATTTGAGATTGTTCTCCATAGATTTTCCCACTTTGGGTTTCCATGTAAAAATTTGGTCTCTCTCTCTCTCTCTCTCTCTCTCTCTCTCTCTCTCTCTCTCTCTCTCTCTCTCTCTCTCTCTCTCTCTCTCGTGTGTACATATTATTTTTTTAGTTTTATTACATATCTTGAATGTGTGGTTAAGTAGTTAAAGAAAAAGAAATTGATTAAGAAATAAGATATATAATATATTGATTCACTCCCCCCTCTTAGTATATTTTGTGCTTAACATTTTTACCTCATGTATTTAGGATAGGATATGAGACTCTATAAATACAAAACTACCCCAAAAGGAAAAAATGTCATTATGTGTCTTAGTGAAACTCTACAAAAACATTCACCACCAAGGGATAATATTGAGAGAAAACCCTAAGAAAATAATGAGCAAAAATGGCAAAGCCCTAAGTTATTGAGTTGAATAAATAAAATGACAAAAGTATATAAATCATTTGATTAAGTCTTAACAACAATATCCCTAAGGTTATTTCTTGAGTGTTCCTTCCCTAATATCCCACTAACAAGATACTAAGAAATATATTCACTCTAAGTTAAAATATATAGATCATCAGATGATGGAGTCAAGCTACCTCACCATGATGAAAAAAACCCTTCGACTCAACTTTTGGAGTATAATGAGGAGTATATAATGATTGAGAATATGAGATTAGATGTATGCAATAAATTTCATTACTTAGGAATTATGGGGAGCACATTTAATTTTTATTTTAGCCTATAAACACTCAGTTTATATCAGACACTTGGAAATACGTAATTTTAACAAACCTTAACCTACTTGACTCATGATCACATACATGAATATTAATTTCCAATCCTCATAGCCATTTACTCTTACATAGGCCTGACCCTTCCAAGTTACCATTTCTATTACATAGGATCTTCCTAGTCTATGAAAAAATAACTTCATATCATTCTCAAACTGTCTCCTGGCCTTAGGTCACTATTCCTATTTTCTAGATAGGTATGTAATTCATAGACATGTTTATTATTGTGAGCATATCCATTTAGGTTTGACTTATCCCATGCCCTTTAACGATTAGTTTATAAAATTCAAATTATTCAAAAGGGTTAGCCTATACATTTGCATGTTATTTGAGATGAAATTACCAAAATAGTAGGCTATATAAACATATCAATAGTAAGAATTTATCTATCCAACTATATATCAAGAAATAATTATAAATACATATACACATTTAGAGGAACCTCCCTAATTATTATAAAATATAATATCTTAAAATAGAAATCCCTGAGCTAAGTATGAGTACCATTTTAAAGTTTAGATCTTAGGTTTTCAAGTGTTTAAATCCATACCCAGAATTGGATTGCATATAAACATTACACATAATGTCACACACTCATTCGAGTGGGATAACTACATGTGTTTGACTTCCTTATTTATATTATTGGATATATAGGCAACACTCACTCATAGGGGGGTCCCTGAGGTCAACTCAACTTATCCTTTTTACCCTTTTCTACCATCTTTAGTTGTTTCATTAAATAGTGTAAAGAACTAGGGTTTTAACGTGAAGAGAAGGTAAATATAAATATGTATAACTAAACAAAGACATATAAATACATATGGGCCCTCCATATATGTAGGCACACTCAAAAAAATATTCACAAGATTCATGTAGTCTATAAGGATGATTTTTTACCCTATCATATAGTACCACACTATGAAGGTGTCCAAGGAAACACAAACATTTACAGGCTCAGATAGACACTTTATTTCTATATTTAAATGCTCTCATGCCCTTTTAAGTTCATTCCAAAAGACTATATCACTATCACAAACCTGCATTCATCCAAAACAAGATAAGTTCATAATCTTACTATTGTTTCCAAAAAAAATCAAGTTACGATATTTAGCTAGTTACATTCAAATTTGTGTGATTATTGTATGTATTAAATAATCTAAATATTCAATTATTTTTATTCTATTGGGGTCAAATTAATCCTAAAAAAAGATAAAACATATTTGTGAACCTATTTTTGTTTAGAAAATTGTTAAACCCTAGGTGCCCTTAGGTACTTCTTTCTTTCTCAGATTTTCATATTGATGCCCTAAGGTTTCATTTTCAAACCTAATTTTTGCATATTTTCCAGTTGCATAGGTGCAAATTTGATGTTTTCATATGTTACCCCATTATTTTCATGTTTATTCTCTTATTAGGTTTTTTCTTTGATTGGATAATAATTGGATCAAAATGAATTTATTTCCAAAATGTTCTACAGTGTTTTCTAGTCGTATTGAGTTGATAATGTGTTTTTCTTCACCGCAACTTTATATGGATTTTTCAAAATTTAGAATTTACTATTTTTAGTAATTTACATCTAGAGAGAAAAAGGTATCTATTTTTAAATTAATTTATGGGTTTAGTTTATCTACTAATTTTTATTTAAAACTTTTTTTAAAAAATTAATCATGGTTTAATTTGGGTGGTTGTTTCTATTATCCTAGATATTATATAATAGATGGATATTCACATTGTATATTTTCTAATTCAATCAATGATTGTTATAATTACATATTTTTGGTATGAAATATACAATATATTTCATAATAATGTAATTAATGGGCAAAATTAAATTTTTAAGTAACTATGATACATCTTCTATAAATGTGGACTCCCAAGTACTTTCACATTTGCCTTCTTTAGTCCCACCTCAATGTTGTGATATCTACCATACCTCTATTATGTAGGTTCATGTTGTCATTCTCCAAAGAGTTAGGGTGACCCAATATTTACTAAAACTTAGAGGTCATCAAAATTTTCTTCCTCATCCTCCTCTATCTCCCATGAATCATCTTGATGGCCTTTGTATACATGTTCAATCATAGGTACTTAAGGTTGCTCTTGAACCAATTATAGATTAGATAGTTACTATGAGGAAGTCCATAGAGATATTCCAAAAGTAAATGAATCTAAATATTACATCACTTAAGGATAAGATTGTAAATGTCAAGAATCCTTGTTATGCTATTGTCCATCACATTTCTTCCTCCCCATTTCAAAATTTTGTGACTCAAAAGCATTCATCTCAAGTATGGGTTCAAACATATCATATATCTACAAATAATGGTTCAAATAGTTTTCATAAGGTAAATAATACATCAAATAAAACATTATGGGATACCCCTCAAGTCAATTTTAACACATTACCTCCTATGCATCCTCTAAGGAGATCATAACATTATTGTGATTATCATAAAATGCATGGACATCATATAGATAATTTTTGGGAATTATAGAGATAAATACAAATTTTTATTGATAGTGGTGATCATGAAATAGATACATCCATCAAAACAAAACTAGATCAAGCAAAAAATTTATAGTTATTTTTACATCCTTTAAGAAAAAATGGAAAAAGAAAAGATAAAAAAAGAGAAATTACTAAGAGTTAAGTTGCAAAAAGAAGCTCATGTTAAACATTAATGTGTACATATGAAAGAGGAAAATAAGAAAATAGATTTTACTAATAAATAAAGTCTTAAAAAGGAATTTAAATAGTAAGATGTTCCTAAAAAGGCTAATGTCATAAGCATGGTTTTCAAGGGGCACTTACAAGGTCTTCCTCATATCTAAATTTTTTGATTGTTAATTATGTTATATATGGCAAGCAGTGTACCAATGTTGTGATTGAAAACACCATTGAAATTAATGTTTATAGTATTAAAATCCTCAAAAATATTGTATTTGATAAGAAACACTTGAAAAAGGTTGATTCATTTAAACTACTTATCGGATCCATTGAGCTAATTATAACACTTGGTCTAAAAACATGTTGTGTAGTATTTAACATCTACACTAATTTGGCATAATATAGTGATGATTTAGGAAGATCATGGATGAAATAAATGATGGAAACACTTAAAAAGAATCATTATTATAATACAGTTGATCATTAATTTGTGATTATTATCATTTCTAGACAAGAAGCATTTTTAGAACAATAAAAATAAGTGGAAACTATCTCTTCCACTAGGAGTAAGGTAATCATATCAAATTCTTCTACAATTACAAATAAGATGCAAGAATTGATAATATGGAACAAGTTAAAGAGTAATAAAAATTAAAAAAATAAATTCCATATATTATGTAATTGGTTATGTATATCCTACTACAAATATAGGTGATGATGGGAATGAGATGCCAAAATTATAAGAAAAATCAAACAAATTAGTCATATTTAAGGAAAATAACTACATGGATGATATAAAAAATTATAATTATAGTGATGAATAAGAATATCAAATTATTTCTATAATCCAAGAGCTTCTAATTTTACATAATTTTATAATAGATAACTTAACAGATGATATAGATAAATGGTGGTTGAGGAATATGGGATCCACATATGACTATCCATATATGGGATCATTGGTTAGTATAAATATAAATCAGATTCAAACATATCAAAAAATTAGAAAAATACCAATTTTTTTAAATATTAAAAAAATAAAAAAACCAAGACCTTTGCATAACATGTATTGCTTGTTTACATGATTTTTTTATGATTTATCATATACAATAAATTACATGTCTAGTTTTATGTGCACATGAATTTCATGGTATACATAAGAAAGATGCAAGACATAAAACTAATCTACAATATGGATAAATAAATGTGAGACATTCCTACAACTAAGATTTACCTTCATACACTGGGGGCATCTTACTACTTTACACAACTTTTATCTTTCTATGATTATTTTTATTGGTCATAGTGCATTAATTTACACTTATTATACATAATTTAATTTAGACCCATAGTTAGATTGTAATTTTAATATATATTATATATTTATATGTGTGATGATCATATACATTGATTATGTAGAATAGCCTTGTTTTTTATATGTAATTATTGTTGTTGTTGTTGTTGTTGCATGATTGGATTCTTGTTTGCTTATTTCATTGTGGGTTCTTTCTCTATTGACTCTTGCTTGTGTGGCATTTACTTGTCCATTGAGTGTCGCCTTGATCCTTGTGTGACATTTAATTATTTATTGTGTGTGGCCCTGAGCCTTATGTGACATTTACTTATCTATTGTGTGTGGCCCTTGGCCTTATGTGATTTTGAGAGCTATTTCAAGAGCCTTATTTTGTGCATCATGGCCATAACATCATGTGTGACTATTTGACTCTATTTTTTATGTGTGGATATATCTAAGATTGTTTGTTGATATTACTTGTGTTATGATCTATACCAAGCACTCTTTTTATTATTTGTAGTGGCATATACATAGCAATCACTTTTATTCACATTTATTACTATATTTATGGATGCTCATTGTTATGTTGACTATTAAATATGTTTCTCATTGATATATATATCTTGATATGACACTCATATGATTAGAATATATATTTCACATATAATTAGATGCTCTATTATTACTAAGATGACATATTATCCACATGTTCTTACATGTTTTACATTGTTTATATATTTTTCTATGTTACATTATGTGCTTAACTTATTCTTTGAGATGAGTTATTCATAGGTTACATTACTCATCACAAAATGGGGGCATACATAGTGGCTTGTCTTAGATCCTTCACAATTATACAAAATTTAGATTTTGGGCACATTACAATTATAACTTTAAGTTACTAGTCATAGTTCTCAAATTAGAAGGTTGAGTTGAGATTAACTCTAGTTGAGTTAAAAGTTGTCATGCAATTATGAATTTTAGTTGCTAGTCATGTTTCTAAACTTAGACATGTTAGGATATTTTGGGATATTTTGACAACTCATAAAGATAATAATGAAAGGCTACGATATCTTGATTTTTTGAATTTCCTTTTTTAGATATTTATTAATTTCAAATGGTTAATTGAACTAGGAATTTAATATTATTTAATTATTTAATTGATTTTGATTATCCTTTTATCTCTTTCAAGTTTTAATTAAGTGTGCAAGTGCCTCATTTAATAAGTCTATAGGCCAAATTGATATTTGTGATGTTGCAAGGTAGTTGGGGATGAATTCGTGAGAGGTTATTATTACATACAAGATAATATGCCTAATAGGGATGCCTCAACATGATTTTGAGCTTTGATGAATGATGAATGGCCAAATTTGGGACATTAAATGATTCTTAGACTTAATTTACAATGTTTGATAGGAATTAATATGAAGTTTGATCAAAGGCCAGTTGTGTCTAATTTTAGGTGTCTACATTGAATGATATATGTTTACACATGTTGTTATAGGTTTTATTGAGATTATGATAGGTTTGACTCAAATTGGGGGCATATACACACCAAATGTCATAAATATTTCACATATTTTATGAGTGTTACATAGATTACATGAATCAAATTACATAAATAATCATAATAGGGGTGTATACATGACATATGTTCACATTTTCACATACTTCATGATATATTGGCAGAAGATATAGGACTCAACTTACTATATTGGATGGAAACTCATGTCATTATTTGATAAATATTACTCTAGTTTATTTCAAATAATAAATTATACTTGGGCATTACTTAGATATTACTCAAGCAAGTTTGAAATAATCCCCGAGCATAATAAATAATCACTGAGGATTTAATTAAGTATTACTTTGAATGTGTTTTATACGTGTTCTATGCATAGTGTATACTCTATTTTTCTTACATTTATTTAATTACTTAACAATAATTAATGTTATGTATAATTCAAGTTTGTTTCTCTGAATAAACATGTAATTTTAAACTGAATGAATTAATATTTCCATATTTTTGTCTATGTATAGAACTTGTATCCTACTACACATAGAAACATAAACACTAGCATGTTTTGATGGGTTTTCTAGGAACCTCTACTAACAATGGTGTAGTAAGCATGGGATTTTTAAACATGTTGAGATGGTTACCTAGACAAAGAGATTTGGAGTGATGGTTAGATGAGATATTTTAAAATTTTGTAGAAGAAGAGGCAAAAATGATAAGAAGCTCTATGAGAGATGTTATAATTGGGCATATAAATGTTGAGATATACAAAAAAAATTGGTGCACATTGTATGGGTTTCTAGTTGTATGGTTGTTGAGAATTGAGTACTATTGCTTCAAGCTGAGAGAAATGGAGCACTTTGTTTGGACTAAAGAAAATATATAAAATATAGACACAATTACACATGCACAATAAATCATTGGTTAAATAATACCAGTGATATATATATATATATATATATATATATATATCACTTAATTTGTCTTTCAATGGTACAACACTTTTGAAACTACACAAGATTTGTTTGTAAAAGGCATCTAGGAAAAAAATTATAATGGCTACTTACTCTGCTTAAAATGTCAGTTATGAAAAATGCCATGGTGCCTATCATGACTAAAAAGGAGTAGTCACTTTAGGAATTATGGGAATGTGTGTGATGATGAAGTGAATGATGAAGAACTGAGAAGATAAACTTTAACTTGAACCTAGAATATGGAGGACATAAAGAAGCAAAACAAGAAGAGAATTATGGGGTTAGAGTGAGACCTGCAACAATAGAGGAGATAGAATAAATAGATCCTAATGTATATATGATTAAGAGGAGAGTAGATATTCTATAAGATAAATAAGTAATATAATCCCAAGGATGATATAGAGATTATGAAGATGAGGAAATGATAGGTCCCAAAATAGGAGAAGGCACTGATAAGAGCACAAAAATGGGCAAAGATTGGAAAAAATATTCATAAGAGATGCAATAGAGTGGAGATAAAGAATAGGCGTAGTTAGAAGGTAGTTTTAGATCACAGTTACAATGGATAATATTGTTTGGAGAAGAGAAGGAATAATATTTTGAATAAGCTATGTTAAATCGTAAGATTGAAATAGGTTCAAGTTCAAATGAAGCAGGTGTAAAAAAAAAGGATTATTCATTTCAAGAGTACACATCCCCTACACCTAATTTATCAATAGATAATAAAATAAAAAATGCATGAGCAAGTAAATATAGTACATGGTTTGACTATTTTATAGATAAATTTAGAAAACATAATGAAGACACTAATCAATCTTGGGATAAGAATAAATTGATTGACATTGGATTTCAAGTCGCAACAAGTTTTAAGACATTAGTAAAGTCTAGTACATAATACCTAGTGGTTTTAGGTATGAGAATAGGAAACATGAATCTCACTATAGGATTTTATCACTTTATCACACCATATGATGGGTTTAATGACCCTAAACAATACTTATTAGCCTATGAGATGAAATGGTAGGTCAAAGGTATAACTAAAAATGATGCAAAGAAGTGCGAGCTCATTGGAGATTTAACATGCAGAGCTCTATATTTCATGTACAAAATTAATGCTACCAAATTGAACTTTAAATATGTAAAAAATTAGTTAATAGGATAATTTAAAATTAATAAATGTATGAGTCAGATAATACAAGATTTGAAAGATATTCACCAAAAATAAGGCAAGTTAGTATGGGACTATGATTATAGGTTCTCTGATGTAATGAATAGAGTAGATTTTTTATTTCAATATATTTATAAGGCCACATGGTTTGTATAAATTTGTTGACCTCAAATTAGGTTTACCATTACTAAAAATTAGTTTAATTTCAAGGTGGATGATTGATCAATTACACTCTGGGTGGAGCATGTATAAGACTATGGGGAAAGTTTATAGTATACTACAAAAACTAATGTAATGATAGATGTTAAGTTCTGCAAGATTTTTGTGTTGTATGAAAGTAACATGCCCAAACAAGAATTAAGGTGTATGGAGTGTGGAAAAGAAGGGCACCATAGGAATGACTACCTTTAATTCAAAAAAAAAATTATGAGATCTATTGTATAGTAGGGCATGAGACTACGAAATATCATCTCTTACAATAATATACCCAACAATCTAAGAGTCTATATTGTAATGTTTGTAAGTTGCACAATCGTTATGAAAATTTTTATAGATATATCTAATAATTAAAGGATTACATCACTAATAATGCCTTCATAGTAGTAGTGTAGTATATCCCTATTGAAATACCATGGGTTTTAAGTCTAGATGTAGAGATGACAACTATGACTCAGTATCAACCTCAAGGCTTAGTAAGTTAGACACCACAATCTCTACAGTACTAGATAGAATGGACTCTATTATCCCCTCAATATCAAAATTCATAAAACATTGTGCTGCCCTAATAATAGTAGAAAGGGCCCCATATTCTCCTTGAGGACCATATGGTGGATATGATGGTCAATAGCAATTGGGATGGAGTTTGTAGACACCCCATTCTAGCCATAACTAGCTTCTAACTAAACTTTAGATAGATTGTTACCAAATAGTGTAAATTAAGCCTATAAATCACTAAACATCCCAATTTCATCTACACATCATTTATTAATGCTTATAATCATGTTGAGACATCCCTATTTCAGGTATAATACTATACACAACAATAACCTCTCACAGATTCATCTCCAGTCACCTCATGACCTAACAACTAGTAGTTTGGCCTATGGACCCATTAAGTGGGGCACTTGAAAAATTCTTAAAAGAGATAAAATACTATTAAAAATGAATCAACTAAGTAAACCATATTAAATTATTAGTTAAATTATCCATTTTAAATTAATAAATATCTAAAAATGGAATTTAAAAATTCAAAATATCAAGCTTCTTCATCATTGCCTTTATGAGTTGTCAAGCTCTCACAAAATATCTAACAAATATCTATTTTGTGATCCATGCCTATTAATTTAAAATCATAATTATATTTACCTTCCTTAACTCAATTAAAGTTAACTTTAACTCATCTGGGGTTAGTTTGAACTCATTCCATGCTTAAATCCTAACCTAACTCAACTTGGGTAAGACTTAACATTGGAGGCTATAAATAGAAGGCCTTACCTCTTGATCTTTAATTATTTTTAGTGAAATGTTATTATGACAAAACACCTCCAAAAATATTCATATTAGTGTTACCATACAAATATAATAATCCAAGCCAAGCTAAGCCAACCAACATTACCAAGGTGTTAAGGAAAGGTGGAGCAATGGAAATTCATTGACAAAGATTTCTTGAGTACACAATCGAGCAAGCCAATTCAACAAGCCATTTTGGAACTAAAAAGAAGTTAAAGGATGATTTATTTTGTTTTCTGGTTGTGTTTTCATTATATGCTTGTTACCTATGCTCTCCCTAGTGTCTAGGCTAGAAGTGTTAGTGTTTAGTGTGTTAGTTTTGATTGGTTTTATTGACTAAAACTATACTAATCTCCCCTCTATAGATTCCTTGTTCACATGATGTCATTATTGATGGGACCCACACCCCCACAAAGTTATTCACATGAAATTTTAGGACATCGTTATAACGATTTTCATGTCAAAATCCTAATTTGATGGGTAAAAAAGTTAAAAGTGGAAGCTCATAGACGTTACACAGGAAATCACATTTTTGCTCTATGTAGTTACATTTTGCTCTCTGTAGTCATGATATTTCACTCTGAAGTAGTGATATTTCACTATGAAGTTTTGATATTGCATTTGCATTCCTACCTTGATAAGTTGAGATATTGCCTTGATAAGTTGTGATATAGCCTTGATAAGTCACGATATTTCCTTAATAGTTGTGTTTTTGTATTTATAATCATGATTTTGTCCTAAAAACTATGATATTGCTTTGATAGTCATGATATTGCTCTGAAAGTCATGGTATTTCCTTGTTAATCATGATTTTGCATTGTATAATTACAGTTCTGCACTAACAGTTTGTTTTACAAGTAGTTGTAATTTTGCATGAAAGTTGTAGTTTTACTCTGTGTATCAATGGTATTTCATTGTGTGAACAACTTAAGAAACCTAAGAGCTAAATTTAAATTTTCATTTGCTCATTTGATTTTAGCTTCTATATACAAGGATCCCCTAATACTTTTTGTAGGACCCATAGACCAAGGAAAGGCATTTTTTTTAACAACCTAAGATTCAAATTCACATTTACATTTGGTGTTTAAAAATAATTTAATTGACATATTTTCATTTTTCAAATTTCTCAAACAATTCCAAAGGGAAAAACTTCATATCATATTTTTCTTGGTGCTTTAAAAATGAACTCACACTCTAGTTAAGTGCTCATAAGAGCTTTTATTTTTATGATTATTATTATGTGTTTATTTTAAAATCTAAGTGTAGTGTGTATGCTCTCCCCCCATCCCCATTAGGGAATTTGGGTGATCAAAATGCTTCACTTATTTCCATTTTCAATTTTTCTAAAGCATCGAAGGAAAATCACTAAGTCACTCCCCAAAGAACAAGTGATTTGGGTGATCCCAAAATGGCCCTAAAGTCCTTCCATAGTTTTTATTTCATGCATCTTGGCTTGTGGATGGGAGTTCATAGCCTCTCCATGAGTTCTCTAGGGAAGTGTTAACCTAAGAATTCATCTTCCAACATTGCTTCAACCCCACTTTACATTAGGGGTATATAAGTTGAGGTTGACTTACTGGGATGCTTACTTAAGTAGTTAAATAAGCTTTGTTAGTAAGATATTACCTCAAAATATAGGTTTAACTCACACATTACACTACACTGAGTAATTGATAGATGTATTGGTTGTGAAAAACATAAGACCTTTTCACAACAAGCTAGTTAACATGTATCTAAATGATGTGTTTTTCCCTAGTGTTAGCCACATATATGGAACCATTTAGAATGTATGATAATTGATAATTTTTAAATAACCCCACTCGTCATAAATATATTATCAATGTAGGGAGAGTATCCTAAATTTCCATGTCATTATACAAACTATTTAGAGAAGAGGGGACCTAAAAGACATACTTTTCATGTGAATTTAAAATTTTGGATTAACAACATTCATTTCCTCTCAAGAGTAAGTATATAGATAGAATTGGATAGTATGAATTTGCCTCATTATTTTTATTTTTTACTTGCACTGCTTTGAGTTAAAAATATTTGTTTATTTAAACCACATCTAAATTAAGTCATGTTTGCACATCAATCTTTTGCTTAAAGAGGTGTTATGTCGTCTTCTTGACACAAACACTTTACCTTAGTCATTTATCAAACCTTTGTGTGTGTATGTCACTTGTTTGAAAGGGACATCATTACACTACCTATTTCATTCCAAAGTCTTATACCTTAGAGTTTTTAAAACAAACCATTTTTCATACCTTTATATCAAGATAACATCATTACACTGCTCATATGATTTCAAAGATTTGTTTCCTTGTATCTAATTGCATATTCAAAACCACATGTGTCTTCTCAATCTATGCCTAGTATCATTATGCCATCTATTTTGGTCTAGTTCATTTTCCATTCAAGGAACCATGCCTTTTAAATCAAGTTTCAAATTGGTCTTGATAAATTCATATTCAAAAATTGATTGGTTTTTACCTATTCCTTAAATAATTTTGACTTAGACATTTATCTCTCATTTTTGGGTTGTGGAACTTAGACTAATTCCTTACTTGATTTAAAGACTTTTTTTATGTGCCTAGATTTTAGAATGGTCTATCTTGTGTGTGCATAAATTCTAATGTCTTTTACCAAAGGTCAACTTTATGTTTGAATCTAAATGCCTAGTTTGAGTCCAAGTGTTTTTAATTTGATAGATTAATTATCTTGCCTTATACCTAGTTTTTGCTAAGTCTAGCTTTGTGTTGTGTTCCCAAAAGACCTAGCACTTTATCTTTTTACTTCTTAGAACTATTTTGTGCCAATTATTGCTTTTGTGTCATGCTCCCAAAATACCTGGAGATTCCCATTTGTCTTAGACCTAGTGTGTTTCAAAGTCTAGCTTTTGTGCCTTGCTTCTAAAAGACCTAGTATTTTACCTTCTATTTTAGACCTAATCATTCTGAGCCTAGATTTGTGCCTTGTTCCTAAAGACCTAGAAACCTTTTTCATATTTATACATAGATTATAATTTTTTGAAACACTTTTTACCAAGTTTGGAATTCTTATTTTATCCATTTATGTGAGACATTTGACATTAGACCATTTTGGATTGATTATATCATTGGTTATTTTGGATAAATAGTTCCATTCTTAGACCAAGTTTTACCAAGTTTAGACCATTAGTATTTTAGACATTATTTTAAAGAGTTTATATAACTCTATATCTTCTTCATGAAACATTAGTCATTGACTTGGATATGTCTCATTACACTCATAGTGAAGCCATGTACAATCTAGGTTAGATAATGTGGTCATGAATGACAACTTTGTTCAAGGACCATATGGTGATAATGTAGTGTATGAGATGAATCCTTATCCTCCTTATACTACTCAATCTAGGAAATAAATTCAAGAACTATTATCCCACTACTTGGTTAACACACCTACTTATTTTGAATAGGACCAAGAGTAAACTGTGAAATATCTCACTAGCATGCCATCGATTGTAGAACAAGTTCAACAAAAATGTATTATGTTACTATGGAATTAACATATGATCCCTATTTTTTTTATCATCACTTTATTGAAAACAAAGATTATGTTTTAGTCAGAGCATCGGAGGTAAGGGCTAAGTTTCCAACAGACTTCTCCCATGAAAATTTACCTAGTCTAATTAGAGTGCCTCTAAACACACCTTATACCCAAACCATTGAACAAGCCTCTACTATCCATCCTCAAGATCTCATGTCGATGTCATATCAAGAATCAAATATTATTGTAAAAGGAAATGGCCTCATGGAGGACCAATTTATATAAATGCAATAAGCATATCAAACCTAGTTGAATCTAATACACAATTTTATTGCCATGGCCATGTCAAACGTTCCACTCATAGAGATATATCCTTTAATAAGAGTGATAATTGAGTTGACAGGTCAAGATAATTTGTGTATAGAACCATTTTCACAAATCACTTTAATTGGTGGCATGTATAATTTCCCATATATTAAAGATGTGACTACAGCTTCTACATAGAATAATGTGCCCAATAAGGTGGATAACACACAAGTGTATTCCAATCCAAGCTAAATTGGTTTAATTACACCAATGAATATTATATAATAACAAGTTAATTTATTCAAACCACAAATGGATCACAAAATTAGGGGGTAGGAACTCCTACATCCCAACCACAAAAATTTCCTTCCAATCTTCAACTAGCTACTTCATCAAGCATGCAATCACAAAGATTAAGTAATCAAGCACCAGCTAGTGCTTTTCCTCAACAATAAGTGATGAATGTTATCCCACCTCAATAAGTGGTGACTAACATTCCAAAACAAAAGTCACAATCTAATCTACCACCATAGTAAAGGTCAAACACTATGTCACCTCATTATGGGTAAATAAATGTTCCACCTCGATAGATAGTGACAAACATACCTCTACGTCACATACCAATATAGTTTTAAAATCATGAACATTATCTAATCAATAACATGTTCTTATTGGTCAAAGACAAAATCCAAATAACTAACAAGTGTCTAGTTCACAACAAGTGTTTACACAACAAAGAGGTACCACTATCTAACAAGTACCCATCATGCAATAATTGCCTTTTACTTAACACATGCCATAGATATAAAGATAGGGCCTTGGTCCATAATAATTTCCCCTTATTTATCTAGGTATAACTAGTTGGTAGAAATTCCCTACTCAACCTCAGTAGGCACATTACTTTACCCAAAGCCATATCCTTCCATCTTAGCCACAATCCCCTCAAAACCAAGGATATATATCGAATCTAAACCAGAATATAGCATAACAATGCATAAAATTTCAACAAACTCCTCCCAATCCATGGATGCATATTCCTAGTGAGTTCACCAATAAAACCAACATTCCATAACAAACCATGCCTCCATTATACCTTGGTCAAGGTAATCCACCTTTAACTACCCACCACCTCATAAAAATATACCATCCAATTTATTGGCCTACGAACTACATAAAATGAAGTATGTGATTACCACCATTCAAGCAACAAAGCAGACCAATAAATTCAATTTATATGACATGTGTTCATACCCATTCAACATGGAGTATATCTAGATACCATTTCCTACAAGTTATGAGCCACCAAAATTTGATAAATACAAGGGTAAATGAGACCCTAAAGCCCATTTGATAGAGTTATTTGTCACTTTATATCCAGTAGCCTATAATGACATTTAACTACTCCTTTTATTTCCTCAAAGTCTAATAGGACAAGCTTTGGAGTGGTTCCTCAAATTTCCAAAGAATTTTGTATCTAATTTTGATGACCTCTTAGATAAATTTGTGTAGCATTTCTCCTATAATCATGAACATGATATTTCATTAGTAGATTTGACTCAAGCCAAGTAAAAAGTCAGTGAAATATTTCTAATCTATCTACAAATATGAAGAGCACTTGCTAGATGCTTCACCCATAGCTTACTAGATAAATAATTGGCCATTATGTTTACTAAAAATTTTCACAATGAGATATCCTATCATCTAGAGCTTCAATGTGTGTATACCTTCAAATAGATCATAGATAAAGGTTTGTAGATTGCACTTTTTAACAAAGGGATTATCAAGTTAAACTCTTCAAACCAAAATTAAAACCAAAACCAAGGGACAATCCTAAGTCAAAACCCTCACCAAGTCCAAGTGCAAGTGTTTGTACCCTCTCAGGCTAGTAACTATGATAAATCCAAGTAATACAACCATAATAAGATTTTTTTTGGAAATGTATTAATTTAGTCACATAATTTCCAAATGATGAAAACACTATCTACTCAAACTACACCACAAATATAGCTTACTCCTCATCAACAACCTTTTTAGTAAGTGCAGCCTTTGCAATAATCTAGACCAACTCCACAAATGCATCAACCACCACCTTTTCGAACCCCTTACAATAAGAATACCCACTCCTCTAGTATTTAGTGACCTTGGTGAACCTATTAAAGTAGTGTTTTATAAGCTAGTTGTATGTAATATGATTAGTTAGCCAATTTTGAAGCACTATCTTAAGGGTATTTGATATCCAAACTTGTATAGGGAGCATGCTTTATGTGAATCCATCATGTTCATGGGCATACTATACACCATTGTGTGTATTTAAAACACCTCAGAGAAAATATGTTAAAAACTGGAGATATTACATTGGACAATAGAGTATATACATCTAATCAAAACCTAGGTATATAACAAAACCCTTTTCCACAACATAACAATAATAATCAATAATCACAAAAATGAAGACTCAAATGACAAAAAAATTAATATCAGCAGCAACAACAACATCAAATGAATGGGGGGAACCAAGGCCAAAATGATTCCAACAACCAATAGACTTATCATGTAATTACACTTTATTATAATAAAGTTGTATGCCATATTGTAGGAGGTCATATTTAGACCATCGCCATTAATCCTAGACCAAGTTTTAATAGACTATGACCATTTCCAATAAACTTATCTATGACATTAATCCTTTCTTAACTGTTGGAGTTCTAGGTTGCACCCTAGCTGAGGAGAGAAGTGTTCAATTCCTAATCAAAAGTGGGAGTAACCTTAGACTATGGGTTACCTAGTTTGTAGGTCATACCTCCATTTTTCATGGGGATAGATCCCCTAATTTGATAATTCAAATCTTTCTAAGATCTAAATATATCACAAGGAAAAGGGAAAGAAATGAAAACTAATGCAAAAATCTACTCTAGGTGGTGATGCACCCAATGATGAAGGATCCACTCTTAATCATTTCCTTTGATAATTACTAATGAACCTAATGGATATAAGGATTTATGAGTATCTTCACTAATGTTTCAAGCATGATTTTTTTGTGTGGAGGTTGAATAGATTCTTTCACTTGAAGGGATAAGTCTAGACCTAGAATAAGATACTAACAACTTGTGACAATTCAAAGGAACATTCTTAGCTGATAATGCATCATAAAACCTACAAAAAACTAAAAAATTGAATATAGGTACATGAAAGGACCTTTATATGACCATATAATGCATACATCTACAAATCAAACTCTCAATAAGCACACTAATATTCCATAAGAATCTAAAACTGTCTTTATTACTTCAAAAGAGTTTTACAAGAGAATTTTGGTAGAGATTTAATAACCCATCCAAGGGATTGAAAAAAAGAGCTCAATGCCTAATTTTATGGATAATTTAGAAGACAAGAGAGAAGAATCTAGGTGTAGTTGGGTCATCAATGAGCCTAAAGTGGCATAGGGAAGTTACACAAACTTTTTCCTCTCCTTGAGTGTTAACACCCCATTGATGAGCCCATTTTGGCATTTTAAAGGCTATAAATCAATAAATTAACTTTATTCATGCCTTGATAGTTCTAAAAATATCTCAATATTGCTTCCTTTGGAAGTTATGCAATGTACATGGGGTGTAAATAGGTCTATTTGAGGCATTGGGTAGCTTCTTCTTTAACATGCATGCTAAATGGTTCATGAAATTACCTTTAACCTAACATAATGGATTCCAATTTGGTTTAGGATCACCTATATGACTATTAAAATGTATGTATATGGTCTATCAATGACCTCACACAACCTTTGCTTACTAGATTCTTCCTTTTGTATGATAAGTAGGCCTATGTTGCTTGTTCTCTAATTTTTTGTTCATATCCACTATTGGAGTGATAAAAAAGTTAAAATTAAGATCCAAACTCATTTGATGAGACTTGTATTATCCTTAGATATCTTCCTATGTATCATCATTAAGGTCCTTCAAGATTCCTTTACCTATAAACACACATTAGCCTTACCTCATTAGGCTAATTAGACTACCTCACTGACTGGTAGGTTAGATAAAGATGGTAAGGATGCTTCTAGTTAGTTACATGAGTTGTATTGATGTTGGATAAATAGAAAAAGTCATGAAATTTCTCCTCTCATGGTTTATAACTCTTCCTCAAGATTTACAACATAAATTCTAACTAAAACCCTATAAATTTGTCCTTTTAGGATATGTTTGTACATTTTTAGTACCATCCAAATCCCTGAGTAGGATCCCTCCTGAGTCCCCAACATAATCCAAGTGATATACCAACAAATTATAAGAAAAATGTTTCATCTTTACTTAAACCTCTCTAGACATGTCATTATTAGGGTTTAAGGGAGGTTTTAGGGGGTTTGGGAGTCTTAGGCCTAGTTCATGGAGATCAGAGCTTAGGTTTCTAAACCAACTATATTAACTTCAATATAATAGGCCCTCTCACCTTCCATGAACATTTATACTTTCCATGTACAACCTTCAAGCTATGGTAAGCACTTAAGGGTGCTCTTTATATGAAGAGTCTACTCTTTAAATGATCTTTACGTGTCTAAAAGTAAAAATATCTACCTTGATGACTTACCTAGGGGTTTGAACATAGCCAAGGGCCTTCAAACACTATGGTATCTATCCCATTTTGATTTGGAGCATTCACATTTCCCAACTTGTCCTTTGTTTCAACTTTTAAAAGCATAGTCCTAATGGGGTTTGAATATTTATCTTGTTTTTATCCCTAAGCCATGAAATTTGTTATGAAAATTAGGGTTATGAACCATAATTTCCTCACGTATGACTAGGAAAACACCCTAGATACCTCATAAAGTAGTTTTATTAACTTTATTGTGCCGATTGCCCTTCTTAGGATGCATACAATTATGTGTTCCAACACCTGCACCTCTCTATCTTATGAATTATTTATGGAGGTCAGCATGGAGACTAATAGGAAGCTTGGTTAGGTTATTTGGGATTCATTATCCTTTATTTAATTAATTTTGTATATACATGTTCTCTATATCCTAGTTCCTAAGCTTAAACTAGCATCTTTAGGCCCATTTTATACCACTCAAACTTTGCACATGCCAACCAAGGATTCATGGTTTGTGTTAATGAGTTCTCAAAATACACTAAAGGTCATTTCATGGACATATTTCCTCATTTGGATGGGTTTTAAGTTGATATTTCACCATCAGGTCACTTATGGGTTTTGTACAGGGTATGAGATGTCCACCATATTAATGATGGTTCATAGAGTATGAAAGTCCAAAACTACAAAAAATGCCATGTATGTTTATGTAATTTACCCCCTCATCTTTCATGAATATGATAGATTCCCATTCAAATGGTCCTTAGAGATATGAGCATCAGAAGGTGGGGTTAGTGTTACTTGCAGATAGTTTTGAGCACTTATTTTTTATCATACATTCATAGAGTCTATCCCCCTATTGCCAATAAATATACCATGTATGTTTAGTCCATATGTATAATTAAATATCCATATTATATTTGGCTCTAAGGATGCTTATGGTGGATTAGGTGAGAATTTGAACATGCCCCTCAAATTACATGTGTGCAGATGACCTAGCTTGAACTAGGTTTTAGGTTTTAGGGGCACTCAAATCAATTTGTCACTTCCTAGTGATTAGAACTCATTTTTTGGGTCTAAACCCTTCTCACACTCCTAACCTTAGTCATTTAATTAATCAAAATAACTTTTATAGGTCTCAATATATCACTAAGTTCTATCTACAAGATTATCTACTAGACTGTGTCACTACATCTCCAAGTTTTTTTAATACAAATCTAAGTGTTAAACCTTAGGAGGGGATTTGGGGGATATTAGAAATAATTAATTATTGAAACAAGACCTTTTGTGGATTCCATATTGATTTCAAACCTCATGTACCCTGGATAGGCCTTTAACTCACTGTATGACTGCAACAGACAAGCCTTCGTCTGAGACAAAACAATGGGTATAACCACTACTTGTCCTAGCCAAGTAAACATATGAACCTCTTAATTAGTTCATTAAAATAATTTTAAATAATTTTTGGAGATGTTTTATGCTTATAAAGGTTCTATATCACCATTTTATCTCAAATTATAGACACCTAAAAGTGGCCACCTATGGCTTCATACCCGACTTTAGATCAATTATTACTAACAATTGAACATCTAACCTAAGAATTTCTAAATGTCTCAAATTTGGCTTCATAACATGAAATTAAATAAATTTGGCCCAAAAATAAATTAAATTGAGCAAATTCCCAAATCAATTAAATAAAAAACCTATAAAATATTTAAAAGCCTAAAAGGAATCAATTAACATGCAAATCTTAATTAAATTCATCTTTGAACAATTAACTAAATTATCAAAAAGGAAAATTAAAAAACAAAGAATATCTTATGAAATAATAATTACTTTTATGAGTTATCCAAAAACCAAAATATCTCAAATCACACCTATTCTATGTTAATCATGAGGTTTGGACACCTTTTAACCTTATTGGGGTTGACTAAGCAAACTTAGGTTAGGATTCAACTCATTCCAAGTTGATTTCAAAACCTATAAATACAAGCATTTTCTTCTCCATTTAGAGAGCTTGGATAGATTAGTGTTATAATGCAAGTTTTTGAGCATGAAGCAAATACATAATGTTATAATGCCAAAATTGAGCCAAGCCAAGCCATTTTCAAGCCATATCAAATCCAAAGCCTCAACTAACCATGGTGCCAAGAGGAGATGGATATAGCCAAACCCCATTGATGAAGACTTATTGAGCACAATCCGAGCAAGCTAAATGAAGAAACCCCTTGGAACATTTAAGGAATTGATAAAGAATTATGTGTGTTCTTTGCATTTTTAGTTGTGCTTTATTCATTTGTGTTTATTCATCATGCTCCTCCCTTTGATATAGTTAAGATAATGTAATGAATGTTAAGGTGTTTGTTTTCACTTTTATTGATTTTCATTATGAATCTGACATATGACCTAATCACCCTTCTTGGATTCCTTGATCATAAATGGCACACCTAGTGGGATAATGAGCACCCCACATACCAAGGAGATAAATATGTAAGTCAAAAATTGAGAAATGGATGCTTGAATCTCCTTAAAATTACATTTCTAACCTTGTTTTGGTCGTATTTTGTTTTTTTTTATTTCTTGAATCTACATAAATACCAATAATGATCAGGTGCAATCGACGTATATTTTACCTAAATCAACCATGGTTCTTCTCAATCGACCCTGTTTCTATGTAAACCATCAATGGTTGGGTTACAGGGTAGAAACAACTTTAAAGATTGCATTGTGATTCTTTTTATCAATCATATCCTTGATTTCTAGGTTTCAAAGGCATTTAAATCCATTAACTAAACTTTACCTTACATGTTTTCTTGATCTTTGTGCTAACCATTACCTAAATTAACATGTTTATCTTTTTTTGTTTTTGCGTTTGGGTCCGCAGGTGATCAAAGACAATCTTAATTGATAGATGTCAATTCTTATGGCCTACACTAGTTCTTTCACAGATTGATTGGTAATGATTACCTAAATTGGCACCAATCATATCTGATTGGCCATAGTCACTATGTCCTAAAATAAATGTTATTATCTAATAATTACAAACACCATTTACCCATCCAAGAAAGTGCTTCAAAGTAGGACATTATTATCTAAAAATTTCAGGTCATGGATGTGATTTGGAACACTAATTTGCTTATTAAGACTAATCAAACATTTCATTTTGGGCTTTTAAAAGGAATTAGTCAAATCTTGCACATTTCAATTTGGGTCCTAAATTGAACATGTTAAATCTTACACATTTGATCTTTGGTGCTTAAAAGGAGTTAGTATTTATAATGTTTGAAAACACTTCATTATTGGTGCTTAAAAATAATGGCTAAGTCTTGAACCCTTAATTTTAGTGTTTAAAAATGAACTTAGGCTAAATCTTGAACCTTTGGAATTTTGGGATTAAAACAAACATAGATACTTTTTGATTTTATTGGTTTCTTGTGCAATTATTTCAAGATTTCTCACTTAAGCCAAGGGCCCAAGTAAAAAACATCATCACATTTCAATTTGGTATCTAAAATAAAACTTCACTCGTAATTGTTTACAAGTTGTTTATTGATTGTTATTTTACAAAAAGAATAGTGTGTGTATGCTCTTCCTTCATCCCCTATAGGGAAATAATGAGATCAAAAACACCTTTTCATTGCATTTGGTGCCTAGTCAAAGGCATAGAAATAAAGTTACCTTGGCTCTCCCTAAACCCGCATGGTATTGGGTGATCTAAAAGTAACCCTAAATTCTTTCTACTTAGTCTTTATTTCCATGCATTTTAGCTTATAATGGGGATGTCATTACCTCTCACAGGTTCTATAGGGAAGAATTGACCTAGGGCTTCATCTCCTAGTAGTGCTTCAACCATGATCCATGGTAGGGTATACAAAGATAGGATCACATACTACTAGAGCCAGTGGGTTAAACAACTAACCTCTCCTTTAGTAACGAAGACCTGAGTCAAGTATGGTCAATCAAGGGATACCACTGAGAAGTCTAATGATGGTATCATCATGTAAAGGAATATACCCTTACATGATAAGTTAATCATTATGAACTCAAGTGACGTGATGTTTATCTTATGTTCGCCACACATGGGATCAATCTAAATGGTCACAACTTGTAAGTTTTAGTCAACCCCACTTGCCACACCTTGGTAGGATTTTAGGAAGATATGCTTAGTTATATTTATGTCATTTATTATTTTATTTTTTGGTGTGTTAGATCTAAAACTTTGTTGTTTGAACCATGTCTTTAATGAGTTTGTTTGTTTACATTACTCCATTATTTGAGGAAGTGTTATGCCATCTATTTGACACCTTGATTTAACTTAAAAGACTTTCATGTCAAAAACATTGAGTATGGAACTTGATTGACATGGGTAATATTATGTTCCAAAATAATGTCAAGTATTATGCCTTATAAGTATTTGAAACATAATATTATCCAATATTTTTGGAGAGATACATCATCATGCTACCCAAATTATTTAAAAAGAATTGTCTTATCTTGTGTTCAAATTATCATTGTTGAAACCAATCATTTATGTCTTATTGGATCTTTGTTTAACATAGTCATGATGTTCATATTTTCCTATTTTATTTGTCATCAAAACCATAGTTTACCTAAGTTTAGTCTTTTATTAACTTTTACAAGTTCATATCTAAACATTGATTGATTTCTGTTTAGGCCTCGACATGTAGGGGCTGATACACAAATATTTATTTTTTGGGTTTTGTAACTTAGGTTAATTGATTACTTAAGATTTAGAAACTTTATTGTTTGTGTCTTTGTTTTATATAGTTATTCCATCTTTAAAGTGTCTTTTATTTTGCATTTTATACCAATCCGATCATGTTTATGTCTAAAATCAAGTGCCTAGTCTTTGCCAAAATGTTATAAGTTTGTTAGATTAATAATCATATTTTTGTTTCAAGTCTAGATTTTGACATCATATTTGGCCAAAATTCCTAGCATAGCCTATTTGATCTTAGCTATTGACTCCACATTTGGACAAAAAACCTAGCAATACTTCCCTTTCCTAGTTTAGACATATTTGGAATGTCTTTGGACATCAGATTTTGGCATCTTGTTTTTAGGTCATTTTACTTGACATTGTTTGTGTAAAAAATTTAACGTTAGACATTTGAAATTATACTATATTTAACAAATCTTTACATCAAACTTTTTGGATATACAACTCCACCCTCGACCAAGTTATGTAGAGTTTGAACCTCTTTATCTTTTAAAACATATATTTTAATATTTTCCAGAACTCTAACCCATCTTGTTGTGAAACATTTATCATATAATTAACCATGGCTCACTATAAATGTAGTGGAGCCATGTATAATCTAGGATATGGAAATGTTAGCACACAAAAGGACTTTATTCAGGACCCTTATGGAGATGATGTTGTTTGGGAGATAGATTCTTATCCACCATACAACACTCAAACAGGGGAATAAAGTCAGGATATTTTGGCCAATTATTTGGTTAACACTCATCCTTACTTGAAACAAGATAAAAAATAGATAGCCTAATATTTGGCTAGCATACTTATGGTTATAGACAATGTCCAGCATCAACCTTATTATGTGACCATGCCATCATCTTATGATCCTAACAGAATCATAGAGGTAGGGCATGGTAATTTTCCAAGTCTAGTAAGAGGGCCTTATAACATGTCTTATAATTAGAAAAATGAACAAGCCTCTTCTAGTAACCCTAATGCTATGGTACCAATGCCATATTAAGATTTACATATGTTTGTCACATAAAAAGGCCTAATGGAGGACCAATTAATTCAAATGTATAAAGTATACTAGACCTATCAAAACTCACACATAATTTTAGCAATATGGCCATGTTAAATGCACCTCTTATTCAGTCACTACCTTCAACAAGAGTCTTATTTGAGTTGATAGGTCAAAATAATCAAGGTTTTAACCGAATTATGCAAATCACTTTAGTAGAAAACATGTTCAATACTCCAATCATCAAGGAAGTGTCTTCTACTTATATGCAAAATAGTGAGCAAAATGTAGTGGACAATACACCAGTAATGTCCAATTTTTACCAAAAAGGTGTTAGTGCACAAACACATAGTCAACAATAAAATGTGCCTTTAAGTAACATTACAAGTGGTTTACAAACTTAGGGAGTAGGAGTTTCTTCTTCCCAACCTCAGCCCACTACCTCTAATCCCTGACCAACTACTTCTTCAAGCACCCAACAATAAGGACTAAGTATTCAACCAATGACTAGTGCCATACCATAATAGAATGTGATGAATCTTACTCCACCCCAATAGTTGACAAGTAATATTCCATAACAAAAAGCACTATTAAACATACCCATGCAATAGAGGCCAAATATATTTCCACCTCAATAGGGGGAAACTAATTTTCCACCTCACCAGGTAGTAGTGAACATACCCCTTCAATCACAGACTAAGATGTTGATCCAAAATCGAATGATGTCTATCTAGTAACATGTAAATATTAGTCAGTGACAAATGTTGAATCTGCAACATGTGTCCACTTCCTAATAGGGATTTATGAAATAAATAGGTTTCAATGTTCCTCAAGTACCTTTTAGGCAATAATTTCCTTTCATCCAAAATGTACCATAAGTTTAGTGACAAAGTCTTGGTTTATAAATCCCTCTCAATCAACTAGGTATGACTAGTCGACAACATATCCCTATTCAACCTCAATAGGCACAATACAATGATATTCCTCCATCCCAATTACAGTATTAATCCTACATACCCAATCCCAATGAGAATATATCATAAACACAAGTGTAATTTAAACAATTACACCTAAATTAATGTATACATAATCTTGGTCCATTTCCTAGCCAATCTAACATTCCCCAGTAAATGCTTCCATAATACCTCAGTCAAAGTAATCCACTTTTGACAGCACAACCTCCACCTCAACAAGCCAATGATACCAATAGTTTCTTTACACAAGAGTTACAACAAATGAAGGATGCAATTGCCCTCATGTAAGAAGGGAAATAGACCAAAAAGTTTAAATTAGATGATGTGTGTTCCTACCCTTTCAACATGGAGTACTTGCAGATACCTTTTCCTCCAAGGTATGAGCTACTAAAGTTTGACAAATACAAGGGGAAATGTGACCCCAAGGCCCATTTGACAAAATTATTTGTTACATGCCAACCAATGACCTATAGTGACATCTACCTTTTGTTATTATTTCCATGAAGCCTAGCAAGGCAAGCATTGGAATGGTTCTTGAAGTTGCCCAAAAATTTAATACCTCATTTTGATGAACTCTCAGACAAGTTTGCACAACACTTCTCTTTTAATATCAAGCATAATAATTCATTGGTAGATTTAACATAATAAAAACATAAAGTTAATGAAAATTTTTCAAGCTATTTGTAGTAATGGAGAGCCCTTGTGAACTGATTCACCCAAAATCTACCAGACAAGCAATTAGTCATTGTGCTTACTAAAAATCTACATAGTGAGATATCTTATAATTTATATTTGTAATGTGCACATTATTGGAGGTAAAATCACTAAGAGGTGGATAAATTAGTGAGCCCATATATTTCAATTTTAATCCTTTCAAACTATTAAACAATTAGAATATATAAACTTGATCAAGCAACATTAACAAGAAAGCTCATTCATTCAATGCATACACAAGATCAAACACACAACACATAGTTCTTATGGGAAACCCTCATGTGGAATAAAACCCACTCTCAAACCTATAACAAATGGACTAATTATTCTATAAGAGATTATAAACATGAAACTGATCAAGTCCTGACCAATAACCTTGATCAAGTCCTTTTAACTAAATGCCTTTAGTGAAACACCTATTTCACAAGAAGCAACTACCCCTAAAGAAGATCAAGTCCTTTAGACCCTCCTATGAAATGAACACCTCTACCTTAGAATTGATGTATTTAACATCTAGTGATGGATCTTTGATTTTATAACCCCTACACAAACTTCCTCTTTATATCATACAAACCTCTCACATATACATGTCATAATCTTTCTCCTTCTTCACTCAAATTGTCCTCATATGCACATTCAAACCTCTTCGTATATCCTCAAACTACAAGAGCACTATTATGCTAACATAATTATGACCTATATGTCATACACCTAGTCTTAAATATTCACTACACATCAACCCATCCACAGGGCACACTTACTTTTTTTCTTCCTTTGCACAGTCTTCTTACATAAGCCTTTCATAAAAACTAGAAACCATCTCCTTTGGTTTCACTATATATAGATTCTTCATGATTATCAACACCTTGGTCAACCATTGGGAATGTATTATCCCTTAAGGCTTATAACATACAAATACATGGATCAACACAATACACATAGGTCTTCCATAGCATCTATGGCTCACCCTTAAGCATCTACACCTTTCAATTAAAATCTTGTAGCTCTTATAGGTCTCATAGAGACCTATTCACCCATTTATCACTTCATCAAGCAAAATAGGAACATAGGAACACTTTTCAACATATGGAATCATGAAATATGATCTATATATCCTTATTAAGTTCCTATATCCATCGCAACACCCTTCTATTAACTCTTAATTACCTCAAACACCTTTCTTTACACATAGTCATCAAGAATGAAAACATAATCAACTTCTAACCCTTTGTTCATACTATATATGATTAGTTAAACCTTTATAATGCATAAATATGGTCATAATGGAGTATAAAACACTCCCAGATAGATAAGTCATCATGATACATTGAAACAACATCAACACAAGATCAAGAACCCTTCTCGGGTTCTTAAGAGATGAATGTCAAACATACAGTCAACTTTGAACCTTCATAACTTTGACTGTATAGACTTTCAGATCTTCAAATATATATTTATAAATGAACCTTGGAGTCTTATATTAATTTTATTTTTAAACCATGAGAAAATACTACCTATATCAAAAGATATGGCTAAAAAACTAGACATCAGTCTTTCCTTTGTTAAATTCAAATATTTGAATTCAAATGATCACATTCAAACTTCAGTCACTATGCTATCATCTCGTGTCCTTGATGCTTAGATTAAATACACACCATCAATATTATTTGAAATTTAACTCATATTGTGCCACTACCTAGATGTTAAACTCTGAATAATTGACCTCATCTCATGTAAAGTTGTAATCTTGACCACATATACATCATCGATCTCTTGTACGTAGCTTGATCTTTATTTTTTTAAACACTGGACAACTTGAAAACATATCACTCAATACACACCATTGATATGTATATGTAAACACATTTGATCACCATTAGATCTTAGAATAAGCTTGGTCTTTACATTTGCTCGATGTTAAATAATGAGCATTTTTCCTCATCTCACTGCTTCCTGACACCTTGGAACAAACATGCTCCATTGATCCTTTTGTAAGGAACTCAATCTTTAACTTAATTAGCCAAAAAAAAATTTAACTCATTTAAATATATACACTCCATTTATCTTGATCTATATTAATGTCTATGAGTCATAGGATATCCATTTGGTCCTGGTCTTTACCCTTCATAAATTAGGCTAAGTATGGGAACCATTGTAATCTACCCAAAAGGCCAACTTTGGACCTTAATAACTTTTATTATGTTTGGATGCATGATATAAAATTTGGAACATATGATCTACTCACATAGTATAATCTAACCATTTATCAATATTTTCTTATAACCCTAGTGTGTTTAAGATATAATTCCATTAATCTACATATTTTTCTACCATAAAGCCAACTATGTCAAGAATTGCTTGGAAGGCCAACTTTGCACATACATATATTTTGATGTACTTCATCGCATGATCTAAAATTTAGATAATATTAATTAGGAAAAAAAAAAAAAAAACCCATATGATCTAATTATCCTAATACCTTCATATGTGTTAAATATAACACCATCAAAATTTCTACTCAACTTTTCTTGCCATATTGCAAATTTGGCTAAGTATGGGAAAACACTGTCAAACTGCCTGAGAGCCCAAATTTACACTTGCATATCTTATGTTGTACTATATTTCATGACCTAAAATTAAGTGCATAATAACTAGGCATAAATTTTATTACAACCATATGACCAAATCCCCCTAACTAATCCACACATGGCAATGGTGATGTCAGTAAACTGCCTACTCAGATTTTCTACCACTAGATCCAAAATGTCTAGATGAAAATAATGATCAATTAGATGAAATCCACCCATGCACAAAATCACTCAAATAATTATTGACTTCTAATATGACCAATTTCACATACTCAAATCACCATAATCATCCTTGAACATCTCTAACCATGTCAAAACTAAAGATCAACCAAGCCTCCTTCAAGCTTACTAAGACAAGCATACTATACACTTTATCATTGTCAATTAGACTAACAAGATAATTCATCCAATCTCTTGGAAACATATATGAAATCAACATGACATAATTTAAAACTCTCAAATAATATCCCACTTTGTCATTTATGTCAATAATCATCATATAGCAATAAACAACTAATCTTCCTTCTCTCTCTTCAATCACTCTCACAACAAGTACTTTCTCCCCCTTTGACACAATGACAAAGTGGGAACCAACTGATTCTAAGGACCTAAAAAGACCAAAAATAAGAGACAAACACCTTATAAAGTTGATACAAACTCCCCCTTACCTTTATCCTACCTATTCTTAGCTTGACAACTTCCTCTTGTTACATGTCAACATTCTCTTCTACCAAGCACTTGTAACAAATGAAGACATAACACATAAAAACATGGTCAACTTCTAACCCTTTGTTTATACTAAATATGATTGGTAAAAAATTCATAATGCACATATATTATCCTCATGGAGTATACAACACTCCCAAATATCTAAGTCGTCATGATACATCAAAAAAACATCAACACAAGATCAAACACCCTTCCTAGGTTATTAATATATGAACGTCGAACACAAAATCAACTATTAACCTTCATAACTTTGATTGTACACACTTTAAAATCTTTAAATTGATATTTATAGATGAAAACTAGAGTCCTTTATAAATTTACTTTTTATACCATGAGAAAAATTTTCTTGTATCTAAAGATATGGTTTAAAAACTAGACACTGGTTTTACCTTTATTAAATTAAAATATTTGAATTCACATGGTCATAGTTAAACTTTTTTCACTATGTTATCATCTCATGTCCTCCCTACTTATATTAAATACACACCATTGATATTCTTCAAAATTTAACTCATATTTCACCATTGTCTAAATGTTAAACTTTGAATAGTTGACCTCATCTCATACAAACTTACAATCTTGACCATATACGCATCGTCGATCTCATATATGTAGCTCAATATTTATTTGTGTTAAACATTGGACACTTTAAAACATATCACTTAATACACACCATTGATCTATATATATATATATATATATATATATATATATATATATATATATATAAACATATAATCACCATTATATCCTAGAATAAGATTGGTATTTACCTCTTCTCAGTGTTAAACAATGAACATTTGTCCTCATCTCATTGATTCCTAACACCTTAGAACAAACACACTTCATTGAACCTTTTTTAAAGACCTCAATCATTAACTTCATTAACCAACAAACACTTTGACTCATTTGACTTGATATTCTCTACTGATATTGATCTTTAAGAACTTCCATGAGCCATAGGATCTCCATTTGATCATGGTCTTTACCCTTCACAAATTTGGCTGAGTATGGGGACTATTACAATCTGCTTAGAAGGCCAACTTTTGACCTTAATAACTTTTGTTGTACTTGGATGCATGATCTAAAATTTGGACCATATGATATCCTCAAATAGGATAATCCAAAAATATGTCAATTTTATCTTTGAACCCTCATGCGTGTGATAGATAATTCCATTAGTCTTCTCACTTAGATTTTTTTACCATAGAGCCAACTATGTCAAGAATAGTTTGGAAGGCCAACTTTGCACATGCATATCTTTTAATTCACTTCATTGCATGACCTAAAATTTAGTACATATAAACTAGGAACAAAAATAAACAAACCCATCTGAACAACTTCTCTTGATGCCTTATATTTTCAAAATATAACAACATCAAAATGCCTACTTATCTTTTCTTGCCACATTGCAAATTTGGCTAAGTATGGGAAAACACTGTCAAACTATTTGAGAGCCCAACTTTGCACTTGCATATATTATGTTATGCTTGATTTCATGACCTAAAATTGAGTACATATAAACTAGGCATAATTTTGATCATAAACATATGACCAACTCCCCCTGACTCATCCACAAGTGGCAATGGTGATGTCAGCAAACTGCCTACTCAAATTTTCTGCCACTAGACCCAAAATGTCTAGATGAAAATAATGATCAACCAAATGAAATATAATAATGTACACAAGCACTCAAATAAATATTGAATTATAATAAGACCCATTATTCATTTTAAAATCACCATAATCATCCCTAAAAATCTTTAACCATGCCAAAATTGAAGATCAACCAAGCCTCCTTCAAGCATACTAGGACAAGCATGTTGCACACTTTATCATTATCACTTAGACTAACGAGACACTTCATCCACTCATGTATACACCTCCATTACATCACCATTACATCATTTACATATTTCCAATAATCTTCCCCTTTGTCGTTTATGCCAACAACCATCATATAATAATAAATAACTCATCTTCCTTCTCTCTCTTCAAGAAATCTCACAATAAGAACTTTCTTCCCCTTTGACATAATGATAAAGTGGGCACCAACTAATCTTGAGGACCTAAAAAGAACAAAAAATGAGAGTACCACCTTATAAATATGATACTAACTCCCCCTTACCTTTATCCTACCTCTTCTTTCCTTAACAACTTCCTCTTGTTACTTGCCAACATTCTCTTCAAACATGCAATAAGTGAATAAAGAACACACAAAAACACAATAAAATTATAACCATTTGTTCATATTAAATATGATTGTTCAAACCTTAATAATACACATATATAGTCATCATGGAGTATATAACACTCATAAATATCTAAGTCATCATAAGACATCGAAATAACATCAATACAAGCTCAAACACCCTTTCTGGGTTCTTAACAAATGAACGTCAAACACACAGTCAAATTTGAACATTCATAAATTTGAATGTAAAAATTTTAATATATTTAAATCTATATTTATATATGAACCTTGGATTCCTATATAAATTCACTTTTTACACCATGAGTAAATTCTACCTGTATCAAAAGATATGGCTAAAAAACCAAACACTGGTCTTTCCTTTGTTAAATTCAAATATTTGAATTCAAATGGTCATAGTTAAACTTCAGTCACTATTCTATCATCTTGTGTCCTTACTTATTAGATTAAATATGCACCATAAATATTCTTTAAAATTTAACTCATAGTGCACCACTACCCAAATGTTAAAATTTAAATAGTTGACCTCATCTTATGCAAACTTATGATCTTGACCACATACGTACCATCTTTCTCCTTTACATAGCTCAGTCTATATTTGTGTTAAACATTAGACAATTTGAAAAATATCACTCAATATGCACCATAGATTTTTATATATACAAACATATGATCACCATTGTATCTTATAATAAGCTTGGTCTTTACCTCCACTCAGTGTTAAACAATGAACATTTGTCCTCATCTCACTGTTTCCTAACACCTTGGAGCAAACACGCTCTATTGATCCTTTTATAAGGATCTCAATCTTTAACATCATTAATAAATAAACACTTTGAATCATTTGAATTGATGCACTCCATTTATATTGATCTATATGAATGCCCATGATTTGTAGGATCTCTATTTGATCCTGGTCTTTACCCTTCGTAAATTTTGCTAAGTATGGGGACCATTGCAATCTACCTAGAAGGCCAACTTTGGACCTTAATAACTTTTGTTGTGCTTGGACACATGATCTAAAATTTGGACCATATGATATCCTCACATAGGATAATCCAACCATATATCAATCTTATCATGTAACCCTCATGTATATGAGATATAATGCCATTAATCTACTCACTCAGATGTTTTCTACCATAGAGCCAACTAGGTCAAGAACTACTTAGAAGGTCAACTTTTCACATGTATATATTTTGATACACTTCATCTTATGACCTGAAATTTAATGCATATAAATAGGCAAAAAACTAAACAAACTCATATGATCAACTTCTCCTAACACCTTCATACATATGAAATATAATGCCATCAAAATTCTTATTTAGCTTTTCTTTCCATTGCAAATTTGGCTAAGTATGGGAAAACACTAAACTACATGGGAGCCCAAATTTTCACTTGCATATATTATCTTATGCTTTATCATATGACCTAAAATTGAGCACATAGAAACTAGGCACACATGTGATCAAAATCATATAACCAACTCCCCTTGACTCATCCACACATGGTAGTGGTGACATCAAAAAACTACCTACTCAGATTTTTTGCCACTAGACCCAAAATATCTAGATGAAAATAATGATCCAACCAGATGAAATCCACTCATGCACACAAGCACTCGAATCATTCTTGAATTTTTATAGGACCCCTTACATATGCTCAAATCACCATACTCATCCTTGAACATCTCTAACCATGCCAAAACTGAAGATCAACCAAACCTCCTTTAAGCATACTAGGACAAACATACTACACACTTTATCATTGTCACTTAGACTAACAATACACTGCATCCACTCACTTGGACACCTCCATGACATCACCATGACATCATTAACAACTTTCCAATAGACATACATCTAGAGAGGTCATTGACAAAGGTTTTTTGATTGAAAGATACCTCATTAATAAAGGGATCATTAAACTAGCCTCATTAAATCAAAGCTCAAATCAAAACCAGAACAATAGCTAAAATCAACATCTAGTCTAAGCACAAGTATTATAACAAACACAAGCTAATAAAAATGATAGACCCATATAATTAAACCATAACAAGAATGTTTTAGGTAATGGATTAATAGAGTCATGACATATCCAAATAATGCAAACAACATCTGTTTAGCTTATGCCATCTTTCCAAATAGCTCCTAACCAACAACCTTTTCAACAGCTATAGCATGTGAAACAAGCACAACATCTTAGATCATCATAAAAAAGAAAAAAATGTAGCACATGCCTATACCTTTACAAAACCTTACTCCTCTAAGGTGAAACATGCCTATTCGTCATGTTTTTACTAACCTTAGAGATCCCATTGAATCAGTCTTTTGTAAACTTGTAGTGGCTAACTTGATCAGATGGCCTATTTAGAAAGAGAAAATTCATGAGGGCATTGACATGATAGATTGGTATAATCTATAATAATTTTATGATTTTCATAGGGTCAATGGCCATAATTTATATCATTATGTGTAAATTAGACATGTAATTTAGAATATATTATAAAATGGAGATATCACATTGTATCATAGAGATTCCATCTCTAATCAGAATCTTTTTCCCCAAAATAACAATCAACAACAAAAATAATAATAATAGTGGCCAGTACGACATCAACAATAATAATATCCACAACTAAGGCTGAACCAACAAACTCAACATAACCAATAGTGTCAAAATAATGGACCAAACCAAGGTCAAAATGGTGTGAATAACCAATAGACTTACCATGTAATTACACATGACTATAACTCAATTATAGGCCATATTATAGGAGCTCACATTATCACTATTTCCATTAATATAAGACCAAGTACCAATCAAACAAGACTATTTATAATCATACAAAATCATCCAAACCATTTTGGTAATCTTTCCTTGACCTGGGACCACACAGGCAAACTAGTAAGCTGGGATTCCCATGTTAGGACATTATACTTATAATTCATCATTAGCCCATGACCAGGCACAAGTGCATCAACAATCGATACTTATCCTATCTAGTCCCCATCTACCATCATTTATTAGTAATAATGGTCCTATACCTAATCCCAATTATGTAATCACAACTTGATGGTCAAGGATAACCATATCAGGCCCATAACCATCTACCACTTCACCCATCATATAACTAGTTATTTTGCCTTGGAACAAGCCACTTACCATTTCCCAAGAAAAGATGTTTGACATTATGAAATAATTGAAAAATATGCTAGCATAAATGTACATTTTATAATTCTTGCATATGTCTACCATCCAAAAAAACATGTTAACAAAGTTCCTTGGTCAATCCATAGTTCCCAATGATATATCTACTGACAAATTTCAAGCTTTGGTTGGACACCTAGCTCCAACCCAACAAGTAACCTTCAACCAAAGTGATATGTCATCCCTTGGCCCATTGCACAATAATCCACTGTACATCAAAGTTTACATAAAGTAGCACAAAGTGAAATGTGTCCTCATAGAAAATGGATCAGGTTTAAATATTATGTCTCTAAAGCTGATCAAGATTCTTGGGTACACGAAAATAGATCTCCAAGTAGAAACAATCACCATTAAAGCCTAAAATAATGAAAAATGAGAATCACAAGGTACCATTAGCTTGTCAGTTATCATTGGGTCCTTGACCCATGGTAAACTTTTCCATTTGTTAGATCTCAAATTATCATATAACATGCTTTTGAGAAGACCTTGGTTACATAATATTTGTGCAGTCTCATCAACATTGTACCATTGTATCAAGTTTTCTCATTTAGGGATGGAGGTTAGTATTCTAAGAGATTTACATCCATATGAGCATTGTAAACAATTAGAGGCCAAGTTTAAGAGCTATAATTACCATTTAGGCATGAATCCAATCACCAAGTAGGACAAAAGGAAAGAAATACTTATTGATTTACTAGAGGCCAACTCTATTGACCCTGATACTCTTGATACTCTTTCTCACATGTCACCTCCTAAAATGTCTAATCATTATACCATCTCAGATAATATCCCAGGAGAATACTTGACCCATGACACTTTTCATATTACAAAACTTCCACATAACCCAAAGTCCTTTAGAAGACTAAAATCCAAACCACTCATGCAATGACAAAGAAAAAGAAAGGGCCATCTGCATAATCCATCACTTGTCACTTTTATACCAACCTCTAGCCAAGCACATGAACCTATTAAAGGTGATGAATTATGGTTATATAATGAAAAATTGGTTGATTTTTACAAGAATTCCAAATATCCCATTCCTAATCAAATTATGGACAATCAAGACTATGAAGGAGGAGGTCTTTGGCCAAATCAATAAGGAACACTTGAGGTAATTTCTATGGCTAAATACAAAGGAACCTATGGGCTTAGATTTAAGTCACTTGGGGGTGACCCATATATCTTATTTTAGTTCTATTGCCAATGACTAGTGATGATGATGTTAGTAGTGAAGCAGAGTCTGATCATAGCCCATTTGATGACTTAGCCCAAACTAATATGTTTAACAATAATGCTATTTGTATCCTTCAACCAATCATTCATCATAACCCACTACCATTATATTACCCCCAACTGATAGACTAGGGCCAACAAGAATCCATTATCTCAGTTAATGAGTTCCAAAATGATGAGGCTTTTTATGATTTTCTAAGCCTTAGGGAAAATGTTTCATTGAGAGATCACAAAAAAGGGTTCTCAATCAAGATGGATCCTAAAGCTTATTTTGGAGAGCAAATGAACACCTTAGCCAAAATAAATAAATAAAATATTAAGGTCCCAAAGTGAAAACCTATTTGAGGTCCTTTTTGACTAGGGAAAAAGTAATGATAAAGGCTAGTCTAGTGGTGAAAATCTATTTCAGGTGCCACTAGATGAGGGTGTTCAACCTTCTTCAAGTATAGACCAGGAGACCACTAACAATGAACTTGTCTATGGGTCTAAGTTTAGTCTTGAATAAGAACATGATTTTGATCAAATCATCTAGGATACCAATGACCAGTAACTTGTCTATGGGTATGAATTTAGTATTAAAGAATAACAAACTTTTGACCACATCATTCAAGAGTTCCCAACAACATTTGTTACATAACCATCCCTCCCATTAGGGGATTATAATTCATCATGTCTAGGAGAAATTGAAGAACAGTCCTAGTAGATGACTCGAACATAGCCAAACATTTCAAATCTTTGCCCACTATTCTTGAACACAATTTGAAAATTCTAGTGGAAGATACTTTAGAGATAAACATTGAGACTCTATATTACCTAAAATGGATCAAATTATTCATTTCCCTCACTGAGGAGGAGCGTGAAGTCCTTAAATACCTATTGATGGAATTTATAGATATATTTGCATGGGTATATTATAACATGCCTAGTTTGGACCCTACCTTGGTTGTTTAACACCTTGTGGTATATCTTGATGCTAAACCAGTGAAACAAAAGCTATGTAAAATGCATCCTCACATTGTTGTATTGGTAAAGGGAGTTGGAGAAGATCTTATAAGTGAGATGTATTAGGCCAATCAACTTTTTTGAATGGATTTCCAATGTAGTTTCAGTCAATAAAAATCCAAAAGGAATAATAATCTATACTAATTTCAATGACATTAACAAAGCTTGCCTAAATGATGACTTTCTATTGCTAAAAATTGACATGATAATCGACTCCATAGTGGGTTATGAGATGATTTCAATTATGGACAGATTCTTGGGATATAATCAAATTTGAATAGCACTAGAAGACCAACATAAAATAATGTTCATCACTCTATGGGGAACATTCTATTATCAGGTTATGCCATTTGGTCTTAAGAATGCAAGGGGTACCTATTAAATGTGATCCAAGAATTTGACTAAAGAGAGGATGGTTAGTATGGTGTTAGTTCCAAAATGAAAACAAGTGAAATAAACACTCTAATATCATAAAAACTCTAGGCCTAGACACTAGGGAGAGATTAGTTAACAAAATTAAATGACAAGAACAACTAAAAATAAAAGGATCAAACACAAGAATTCCTTCACCTTCCTTAGATGATCCAAATGCCTTTGTAGTGGTGGCTTGCTCAGCTTGTGCTCATGAAGTCCTTGGCAATGGAAGCTTGGCTACCTCCATCTCTCCTTGGCTCCTTTGGCTTTGGCTTGGCTTGGCTTGAAATCAATTTGGCATTATAAATTTAGTTGCATGAAGCTTTTGAAACCAATCCTACATTATAACTTTGTACCAATTAAGCTATTTAATGATGTTGTGAGGCCTCCTATTTATAGATTTTTGGATTTGATCAGAATCAACCTCAATCATCCATCTCAAGATTGAGATGTGTGGTTAAGGATTAATCTAATTCTTGGAATTAAGTTTTTAATTATCCTCATCATGACATTAGAATAAGGGGAAATTAAGAGGCATGGAAAGCATCATGAAAAGTATTGATGAGGGATGTAGGGCATGAATCTTAATATTTGTGGCATTTATGGCCTAGGGATGTCTTTCCAAAAAATGAGGTCACTTGATGATATAGATATTCAATATTCCTTTCCAAAAAAAATTATTCAACAAGTTTCCATGGAATTTTTGATTAGGTCTTGATTTGGGTTAATTAGCTCTTAAGCAAGATTAAGCACTTTATGCACAAATTACTTAGATTGATCATAATGCTTTGTTATTGGTCCAAATTTTGACTGGATTAGAATTGGAAGGCACTGTCAGATGTGTTGGAACCATATTCTCATTTAGGATGTTACAAAAAACAAATAACAAAGGCACACATCTTGTGTATAATATTTTATAGGAAATATCAATCCAGAGCATGTGGGTGCAAAATTAGCATTTTGACTTGAAATAAACTGATCAAAGTTAGCTGGCCCATAAATTGCATTGCCCCATTTAGGGATACCCTAGCCAAAATTGACACTTGAATATATATTTTTCACATCATTTTGTGTGTTTTAGTGTTTTTAGGCTAAATTATATGTTTTAGATGGAAACTAGCCAAAAGTCTGATTGGAGGTTATCAGTGGCTAGTTTTAGGTGTCTACAGTTTGCCCCTATTTGGGAAGGCATTGCAAGCTATAAGCATAGTAACATATTTTTAAAGAATGAAAAGGTCCTATATGCCTACAACTTCAATGATGATAAACTAACTGTATGATGGCCCCTCGAGGGAATGGTTGGCATAAGGAGGTCGACAAATGATCCCTCAAAAAGAAAGAAATGAAATGAAGGGACCAAAGAAAGGAAAGATGATGGGGTGAAAACATAATGATATTGAAAAATTAGTTAAAATCATTATGAATGCAAGTGGGATGGTGTACAATGGTTTTCCCAAAGGCAGTTATAAGCATTATACCCTGATAGTGGCAACATGGTATGATAACACAATGATTTGCCCAAAGGTGGTTATAATCATTGAGAAGATGGAGCTGCCCTAGTTAAGACAGACAAATAAGATAATAACATGCCCCTGTATAGGAAAAAAAGGTAGAGTGGTGATAACACAATGATTTTCCCAAAGGTGGCTATAATCATTAAGAAATGTAGGTGGGACAATGTGTAATGATTTACCCAAAGGTAGTTATAATCATTAGACCCTGATTATGAAAAACATGATAAACATGGTCGAGGATGATGATAACTCAACATAGAGGATAATGATTAATTAGAACAACCTTCTAGTAGGGAGATGCTTGTCTGAACTAATAAAGGTTAAAATTCTTTCATGGTTAATTACTTTATTTGGGATATGATTGGGAGTGAATCAGGATGTCAGTGCTGAAGAGATGTCACCATTGTTGAATAGACTTATTGAAGATTAATTTTGTTGTATCACATGATGGTAGGATTCAAGATAGAATACCATAAAGACTTGGCCAAAATATGCATGAGGACTGACTCTTGTAATCCAATACTTAATAGAAAATAATGCACCAATGATAGAAACTATGATGACAATGTAAACATATGAATATGGATAGATTCAAGTGTAAGTGTGGGAAAGGAATCACCCAATGAATACACATAAATTGAATAAAGGAAATAGTGCTGAAAGCAAACAAATAGGTAGATAAACAAACAAAATAAGTAGAAATAAACAAGCAAACAAAGCAATAGAAACCCTACAAATATTGGCCCTAGAAAAATAGGTGACAACTTAAAAAATGAATAAAATGGGGGAATAGAAGAAAAGGAAATGGGTGGCTGAGCTATCTCCATATGCACCAGGAAAGTGGATGTTGCCTACATAGTTCTATGGATGTAATATCCAATAAAAAACTTTAGGCCAAATGTAGTTCTCTCAGGGAATGGGAAGAATGTGATAACTAAAGAAAACAAATAGAATGAATGTGATAGAAGAATAAGAATGGTCTTCCAAAATACCAAGTGCCTGAGAGAAAAAGGCCAAAAAAGATGGAGAAACTAAATGATAAGTGATTTACTTGTGACTTAGTAAGGGTTCCCAGAATCCTTAAGGCAAAGAAGTGGTCACTATTTTTCTTCTTTTCTAATGATTTTTCAAATGTTTTTGAAAATTTTAGAGTGTCTCAACTCAATCAATAATGATGAGCCACTAAATTGTTCAAGCTCACAAAATGGTGAGAGCATGGCTTAGGTTGCTCATAAAATGGTGAGAGCGTGGCTTAGGTTGCTTGCAAAATGGTGAGAGTGTGGCTTAGGTTGCTTACAAAAATGTCAAAAGTATGGTGGAGAAGGGTGACTGAGCTGACCTCAACAAGTATTGAGCACTTCTTAGATAGTCATAGAGTAGGACCTCAAGTCACTGTAGTTCTACCATTTTAGTAGAGGGATTCGACTAGTGCAGTAACTGATTCAAACAAAATAGGCACAATTAGTATAAAGGCATAGCGTGGTATAGGAAGTGGCAAGTTGGTACATCAAGGATTAATGTTTCCCCTAGTTCCTATAGGTGGTTATAACCAAGACACAATGGCATAGATCAAAGGTACCAATTTTCCCAAAGGTAGTTATAATTATCAACAAGACTAATGATAAGAAAAAATAACAAATGAAGGATGCAATTGCCAAAACATCTATCACGCTATCCCAAAATATGATCTCTATCTAAAGTTCTTGAACAAAATGATGAACTGATCAGATAACTCAATGCTAAAACTGTGTAATGAATGACAAAAACCAAGGTCAAATGGGCTAGGTTTTTAGAACACACTAGGTTGATAGGTTGGAAGCAGAAAGTGGATATGGCAAAGAGGATGGAAAAGAATGGTATGTGTACAAATAATAATAGTGACAAAAAGGCATAACTAAAATAGTCCTTATAGACAATACACCTTAGCACTTAAGAATAGTATTGCTTGAGATGAATAATATTCATCAACTCTAAAAGTTCCTCTTTGTTTGATGTGGCAACCCTATATGCTCTTGATCCATAATTTGTAGTGATGATGAAAGACCCTATCCAATTTGGTTTGAATTTCCCTTTATGTTTCTTCTTAGCCATGGTATTCTTTTTGTTTTTTGTAAGAACAAGATCACCAAGTTTAAATGTTCTATACTTGACACACCGATTATAGTGGCCTTTGAGTCAATTTTGATATGCTTGAAGATTATTGAGCGCAGCTATGCATTTTTCATCATGTAGATCCAACTCTTATAGGTGAGATACTTAATAGTCATGATCATCTAGGACATGCTTAAAAGAGATGCATATTGAAGGCAACTCGACCTCAATGGGAAGGATGGCTTTAGTACCATAAATAAGTGAGTATGGAGTGGTTCTTGTGGGGGTAAATGATTGGTATGGTATGCCCAAAGGGTAGGAAATATTTGGAGGTGCCAATCATGACTATCATCATTGACAATCTTTTTGAGAATGTTGACAATGGTTTTGTTGGATGCATCAGCTTGGCCATTACCTTGAGGGTAATATTTTATATAAAAATGTTAGGTGATGTTGTATTTAGTACATAGCTAGTCTACATCTTTGTTCTTGAATGATCCTCCATTATTAGATATAATGTCAAAGGGGATACCATAGTGATAGATTAGATGGTTGAAGATGAATTTGGAAATTTTCTTTCCAGTCACGTGAGGGGTATAGCTTCAACCCACTTAGTAAAATATTCTATGGTGGTAAGGATATGTTTATAGCCATCAGATGAAGTGGAGTTGATCTTCCCAATGAGATCAAGGCCCCATGTAGAAAATATCCATGGTGTCAACATTGATTTTAGATTTTTTGTTGGGGCATGAATCAGATTAACATTCCATTGAAATTTGTCGCACTTCTTTACATATGTAGTGGCATCTACATCCATTGTAGGCCAATAATAACCAGTACATAAGAACTTTTTGGATAGGATTTATTCACTAGAATTGGCTCCACATACTCCATGAACTTGTCTTAACACTAATGTAGACTCTGTTGAAGTTTAAAAATGAAGCAAATTTCCATCAAAACTATGACAGTAAAGGGTGGATCCAAGTAGAGTATAATGAGCAGAATGATGAATGAAGACTTTGGTTTATTTTTGAGATAGGTTAGGTGGTAGAACTTGGTCATGAAGGTAGTTGTAAAGGTCTAAGTACCAGATAGAATTAATACCATTAATATCACAAATCATGGCAATGGCTGAAGGTTCATGAGCTAGTGCTGACAAATTATCAACTAGGAACTGATACTCCCTAGCTTTATCTATCTGTCAAATTAGAGAGCCAATAGTAGTCATGGCATCTATAATTATGTTAATAACCCTTGGTATATGCTCAAACTGAATATTGGCAATATGCTTTTTAAAAGTGTCAACCATGGCTTTATATGGAACCAGCTTGTCATCTTTGGTTTGAAAATGATCTATGACTTGATTGATGATAACTAAGAATCACCATAAAATTGAAGATGATATATATTCCAATGCACTACTTATCAAAGTACCGTAACAAGTGATTCATACTTAGCCATGTTATTTGTACAAGGAAAGTTAATTTTGAAGGATTTAGGGATTAGATCCCCCTGTGGTGTAATAAACAATAGGCTTACCCCCAATCCATGTGCAGTGAATGAACCATCAAAATATAGCTTCTAGAGCTACTCCTCAAGGGGTGTGTCCATGATGGTCATGATGGATTCATCAGGAAATTAAAATGTGAGTGGTTGGGTGTCTGTGAGAGGTGTTTCAGCAAGTTGATCTACAATAACTTGTCCTTTGATTTCCTTTTGATTGACATACTCTATGTCAAACTCACTAAAAATCATGATCCATTTAGCCATTCTACCTTGCAAATCTATTTTAGATAGTAGATACTTGAATGGATCTACTTTTGAAATGACCATAGTTTTATTATTCAACATGTAATGACATAGTTTCTGAGCTACAAAAACTATGGCTAGATAAGCTTTTTCAAGAGGTGCATAGTTATGTTCATATGTAACCAAGGTACAACTTAGGTATTATATAGCATGCTCCTTTCCTTTGTCATCATGTTGAGCCAATAGTGCCCCTAGAGCATGGTTGGTAGCTGATAAGTATAATAATAATGGCTTTCCTGGCATAAGAGGTAATAAAATAGGTGGATTGATAAGATAATCTTTGAGTTGTTGAAAAGTTGCTTGACAATGATCATCCTAGAGAAATGTAAATCCTTTCTTTGAAAGGTGTGTAAATGGATGGCACTTGTATGTTAAATGAGAGATGAAGCATCTGTTTGAATAGATCTTACCTTGCAAACTATAGAGTTGTTTTAAATTGGTTGGTGGTGGCATCTTGGTTATAGCATAGACTTTAGCTAGATCGACTTCAATACCTCTATGAGATATGATGAAACCAAGTAATTTGCCTAAAGTTACACCAAACACACATTTATTTAGATTAAGTCTAACTTTATACTCTCATAGTCTTCCAAATATCTTGTGTAACACTACTAGATGGTTGACCCTAGTTTTGGATTTTCCCAATATGTCATCAACATAGTCTTCAACAATATCATACATCATATCATGTAATATGACAGTCATGGCCCTTTGATATGTAGATCTAGCATTCTTAAGGCCAAATGGCATCACCTGATAATAAATTATTCCCCATGGAGTGGTGAACATTATTTTATGTTGATCTTCTAGTGTTATTCTAATCTGATTGTATCCTAAAAAGCCATCCATGAGTGAAAACAGTTCATAACCTACCATGGAATTGATGATCATGTCGATATTAGGCAAGGGAAAATCATCTTTAAGACAAGCTTTATTGATGTCTCAAAAACTAGTATAAATTTTGATCCCTTCAAGATTTTTTCTAATAGGTATAACATTAGAGATCCATTTAGAGTAGTCAATGGATCAGATACATCCTGCTTCTAAGAATTTTCCCAACTCTTTCTTTACCAATATAGAAATGCAAGGATGTATTTTACGTAGCTTTTGTTTTAAAAGTTTAGCATTAGGATTAACCATAAGGTGGTGTAAAACCAAGGTGGGGTTTAAACTTGGCATGTCAGAATAGGCCCATGCAAAAATATCCATAAACTCTCTCAACAGAGCTACAAATACATCGTGTTCCTCATCAGTGAGGGATGCTCCTAATTTTATCCATTTTAGGTCTGATGGAGTCTCGATATTTACCTCCATTTTATCTTTGAATAGAAGGGTTGAATCATCTTCTAGGATATTAGGTAGTGACTTGAACTATTGGACTATTTTAGGGTCCTCTATTAGGACTTGCTCTTCAACTTCTCCTAGGCATGATGAATCTAAATCCCCTAATGGGTGATCCAACCATGTAACAAAAATAGTTAGAAATTATTGAAGCATTTGATCAAATACTTATTTTTTGTCAAATATGACCTCTAATCCACAAGCAAGTTCATCATTGGTGGTCTCCTAGTCTAAATTTGAAGAATAATGAATACCCCCATCTAATGGCACCTGAAATAGGTTTTCACCACTAGACTAGCTTTTATCTTTATTTTTTCCCTGGTTAGAAAGTGCCTCAAAGAGGTTTTCACTTTGGGACCTCAATGTTTTACTTATTTTTTTTGGCTAAGGGTGTTCACTCTCTCTCTAAAATAGGCTGCAAGATCCAATGTGATTGAGAATCCTGATTTGTGATCTCCCAACGAAACATTGTCTCTAAGGCCTAAGAAATCATAGAATGCCTCATCATTTTGGAACTATAGATTTGATTCTTTTTGGTCCTAATTTATCATTTGGGGATAATATAATGGAAATGGATTGCAATGAATGTCTTGGGTAAAGGTACAAATGGCATTGTTATCAAACAAGTTGGTTTCAACTAGGTTATCAAAGGTAAGGCTATGATCAAACTCTACTTCACTGTCGGCATCATCATCACTAGTCACTAGTGATGGAGTTTGAATAAAATATGTGGGGTCACCCCCAGGTGGTTTAAATCCAAGTCCATAAGGTCTTTCATACTTAGTCATGGAAATTGGCTCGATAGTTCCTTGCTAATTTGGTCTGAGGCCTCTTCCTTCATAATTGTGACATTCCATGATCCTATTAAGAATAGGATACTTTATAATAATCAGCTTGGTCATCATTATATAACCATGAGTCATCCCCTTCAAAAGGGTTAGGTTCTAGGCTAGTTGTTAGTACAAATGTGACAGGTCCCTTATCTTTGTTCTTTTGTTGCCAATGTATATGTGGGATGACTATAGGTCACCGAAAGGTTTTCAAATTCTAAATAAGATTGGCAATATGAAATGTATCATGAGTCCCATACTCTCTCGGTCCATTATCTAAAATGGTGAAATGATTAGAAGCTTTAGGAGGTGGCATGTAGGAAGGGAATCCAAGGTATTAGGATATATACAATTATCTGGTGAAGGATTAATAAGTATAGCCTTTCCTTTATCTTATTTGGAACTTGGATTCATGTCATACTGATAATTATATATTTGAAACTTGGCCTCAAGATGCTTGCAGTGTTCATATGGGTGTAAATCTCCCAAAATATTCACCTCTATCCTTGAGTGAGAAAACTTGATACATTGGTGCACTGTTGATAGGACTGCATGAATCTCATGTAACCAAGGCCTACCTAGAAGTATGTTGTATGATAACTCAAGATCAAGCACATGGCAAAGTGTATCATGGGTTAAAGGCCCAATGATAACTAGCAAACTAATGGTGCCTTGGGATTCTCTTTCTTGATTATCATAGGCTTTGATAGTTATTATTTTTGGCTAGAGATCTATCATTGTGTACCCAAGAAGCTTGATGAGCTTGAGAGACACTATGTTGAGGCCGAATCCACTGTCTATAAGGACACGTTTCACTTTATGGCATCTTATATAAACTTATATTTATAATGGGTTGTTATGGAGTGGGTCAAGGGAAGACATATCGCTTTGGTTGAATGTGACTTGTTGGGATGGAGCTAGGTATCCAACCAAAGCTTGAAAGTTATCAGGGGATATGTCACTAGCAATAGTGGATTCATTCAAAAAATCATTCAAGATGTTTTTTTGGATTATTGACATCCTTATAAAATCTAAAATAGAAATTTTTGCTGGTGTCTTCTACAATTTTTCCAAAATATCAAACTTTTTGTCTTGGTTAGTAGTGAATGGTTTATTTTAAGGCTAAACAATTGGTTGGATGATAGGCAAAGTGGTGGATGGTTGTAGGTTTGGGATAGTAATATTTGACCTCCAAGTTTTGATTTCATAATTGGGATTAAATACTAGACCATTATTGATAACTGATGGTGGGAATGGTGTGGGTCTAGACAAGATAAGTCGTGGTTGCTAGTGCACTTGTATGTGGTCATGTGGTAAGGACAAGTTGTCACTATAAGATGCAAAAGGGGATGTCCTAGTTTGTTGGTTGCCTATATGCATTCCTAAGTCAAATAAGGATTATCCATGTGATTTGGTTGAATATTGTTGTTTAGCAATGATCTAGGCTGATTAGTGTTCAGTTTGGGATTAATGGAGATGATATTAACACTACCCCCTATAATATGAACTACAACCCTATTGTAGTCATGTGTAACTACATGGTAGGTTTGTTGGTTGTTACCATTTTGACCTTGGTTTTGTCCATTATTCTATGATTTTTGGTTATGCTACTGATTTTGTTGGTTCTACTAGTTCAACCTTTGATTTTGATACTATTGATTTTGTTGATGCACTAGCCATTGTTGTTACTGATTGTTCTATTGTTGTTGATTGTTATGTTAGGAAAAGGGGTTTTGATAGATCCCAAGAGTTTGATTGGAAGTGGAAGCACTATTATCCAATTTTATCTCCCTATTTTCCAACATATTCTTGATTAAATGCTTGATTTGGACACGTCTTCATAGATTATGTCCATTGACCCGATGATATTCACAAAATTCATTTTCACGGTACTAATCAGGGCAAGGAATACCTTGAAGATAATGCTTTGGTATAGGCCAACTAATCAGACTAGTAGTATTAAGCTTAAAAAATATAGATTTAATAGGTTCTCCTAGGTCACTAAAGACACGACATGTAGGCATGGTTCTCTTAGGAGGATGGGTTTGCAATGGTAAGGGCTGATGTATTTGTTGTGAAAGTTTTGGTCATTGTGCTTGCAGCATTAGTTGGAGAGGTTGGTGGGTAGAAGTAAGCTAAAAAGGTGGTGCAGATGAGGTTTTCATAATTTTCACATGATGAGATTTGGTTACTCCATTTCCCACAACATTCCTATTTTAGTTGAATTGCTTCAGTCTTTCTTGATTATTAGCCTGTGCCAGTTATGATGCTTGCATTTGATTGGGGTGTTGGTCATTTCCCTAATTGGTACTTTGATTTTGATTAGTTGAATTGAGCTTGATGACTCCCTTATTGATGAACACCCTCTTGATCAACAAACCTTTATCAATAATCTCTTTGAACGTATGTGCACATTACATTTCCAAATGATAGGCTATCTCACTATGCAAATTTTTAGTAAACACAATGACTAATTGTTTATTTGGTAAATTGTGGGTAAAATGACTTGCAAGGGCTCTCCATCACTATAAATAAATTGTAAAACTCTCCTCAACTTTTTGCTTTGCTTGTGTTAGGTCTACTAATGAAATTTTATGTTTGAGATTATAAGAAAAGTGTTACACAAATTTATCAAAAATATCATCAAAGTCTGTTACTAAATTCTTGGGCAACTTTAAAAACCACTCCAAAGCTTGTCCAACCAAGCTCCTTGGAAACAAAAGTAAAAGATATATGTTATTATATGCCACTGGTTGACATGCAACAAAGAATTTGGTTAAATGAGCCTTAGGATCACCTCTCTATATTTATCAAATTTTGGTGGTTCATATCCTAGAGGAAATGGTATCTACAAATACTCCATGTTGAATGGATAGGAACATATGTCATCCAATATGAAATTTTTAATTTGCTTCCCCACCTGAATAGTAGCAATTGCATCCTTTATTTGTTGAAATTGTTGGGAGAGGAACTAGAAGGGATATTGAGTTGAGGGAGAATATTGGTTTGGGTAAATGGCTAAGACACATGTTGAGGTATATTAGCTTGGTTGGGGAATGGACCAGGAATACACATACATGGATTAAGATGTACTAAAAATTGCACATTTGGTTGCATAATATTCTGGTTTGGTTTGGTGATAAAGGTTTGACTTGGAGGGTTTTATGGTTGGGATGGGGGGATATAACTATAATGTGCCTGCTATGGTTGAAAAGGGACATGTTGCTGACTAATTAAACCTTATTTTTGAGTGGGAACTTGTGGACCAAGACCTTATCTCTGGATTTGTGGCACATTTTGAATCAATGGTTGTCTAGTAGGTACTTGAGAAACATGGGGACCTCCTTATTACATTAATCCTTATGAGGAAATGAAAGTAGGTTACAGATTTGACATCTATCATTGACCAATATTTGCACATTGTTGACTAGTCATTGCTTGGTTTTGAATTGGCATATGAGACTATGACTAAAGAGGTATGTTTGTCATTACTTAGCAAGGTGGAATATTAGTTTTCCCTAATTGAGGTGGTAATGTATTCATCCTTTATTGCATTGATACACTAGACTGTGTTTGTTGTTGTGGAATACTACTCGCTACATATTGAGGAGTAGGATTCATCACATTTTGTCATTGAGGCATGGTATTGGCCATTGTTTGATTACCTAATCTCATAGGTTATATACTTGAGGAAGAAGATGGTTGAGGTGGGGGTACAAAAACTCCTATTGCTTGGTATGATGATCTACTCTTGGGATTAACTATAGGCACATGTTGCTAGTTAGTTGTTTATGTGTTAGTACTACTTTGATCAAGATTAGACATTGTTTTCACATTGTCTTCTACATTTAGCTCACTATTCAATGTGGAAGCCAAAGACACTTATTTAATAACTGACATATGCATCAAGTTATCTATCAGAGTGGTTTGTATGAATGGGTCAGAACTCAAATTCTTTTGTCCAATTAATTCCATCAACACTTATGTTGAAGGTACTAGGTCAATGAGGGGCTTACTCACCATGTTCATCTGATTGAAATTGCGTGCTAAATTTAGGTAGGTTTGGTATGCTATTTTCATTTGGTTAAAGTGATCTTCCATGATGTTTTTACCTTGATTGGATAGATTGGGGTCTTGACATGTTATTTAGACTAGAGGCATCAGATTGATAAAAGAATCCTGTTGATCATAAATGACATTGTGGGGCACTCTTACTAGACTTAGTAAATTTTCATGGGGGAAGTCTACTAGAAACTTGGCCCCTACCTCTATGGCTCTAGCCAAAATATCATCTTTGTTTTGTAACAAATGTCACTCAAACAAAAATGAATCATACGTGGAATCTATATCAGTAGAATATGGATGTTAAAGAACTGGCTCATCCATGATGGGTATTGTGGCTAGGTATTGCATGGTTTATTCTTGGTCATGTTTTGTGTAAGGTGGTGTGTTAACCAAATAATTAGCCAATAGATCTTGGCTTTATGCCCCTAATTGAGTATTATAAGAGGGATAAGAATCTGTCTCATAAGCAATGTTATCCGCATAGGGGTATTACACCATTTCTTTCTACGCAACTACATTACTAATCCCTGGATTGTACATGAGTCCACTATGAGTGTAGGAATACATGTTGGGATCCATAGTCAATGCTTTACGATAAAAGGTCAAAGGTTATACAAACTCTAAAAAGGATATAATATACAACAAATTATGCCTTCAACTTGGTCTAAATTTTTCAAAAGGATCAAAAGGTTTTATGAAAAGACTTGTGAGGAAATAAGCTAGTGTAAAATATGTAACATTTCACCATTCACACAAAGGTAAGCAAGTAAATGGACCAAAAAATTGAAATTCTAAACTCTAAGGTCAAAGTGTTTAAAATTAGTCTAATCTAGGAATTTAAAAGTTGCTAGGTCTTTTGGCCAAATACGGTGTCAAAATCTAGGCTCAAACAAGGCATGTGCTAGGACTCTTGGCCAACGGTGTCAAAAGCTAGAATTTGAAAATAGATGAAAGGTTTAATCTAACGGATTTGAAACACTTCTAACAAACACTAGGTATTTGATTCTTAGACATGAACTTGGTCAACTAGGTATAAGGTATGAAACAAAAGGCACTTTAACTATAGTTTATATTCTCACAAAAAATGGTATGAAACTTGGTTTTATTGACAAACAAGCTATAAAAAGGTTATCAATATAACTGTTTTAGATAAAAGATCACAAAAAGTACACTCAGATTGGTTTGAAAATGTAGGATCAAATTTGAAACTCTATGCAAAAAGGTCTGGAAAAAATATTTGAAATGTTTTGGGCATTGTAAGGATGCTATACTACTGAAAAAGGTGTGATAAAAAGGTTTGCTTCAAAAACAATTTTAAGGCAAAGATGTTTTCCTAAAATTCTGATAGCATAACATTACTTTTCTTAACTCAAAATGCAGTGGTGTATAGACTTAAAGTGCAAGTTTTTAGCACAAAATGGCTTAAGTTTATCAATTGATGATAATGATTATGAATCTTAAATGACCTTCAACCCAAATTGGAAATTAAACCTAAGTTTCCTCAAGTTTAGTGTAAATGGTGAACCTACCTAACACATCAACCCTATGAACTTGTAAAGGTGTAATGTTGAATTTGGATTATAAGTGAAGGACTTAAAAAATATTGGTAAAGGTCTAGACTCAATTGGATAGCATAACTATGCCAAAGTGGATGATATGACTCTCAAGTTTTTTATGAACTTTGAACAAGGTGAATTGATGATCTCACATAGGTAACATAACACCTCTTTGTTCAAAGGAAAATGAGTACCATGCATTTGGTTTTGGATTATTTGTTTACACCAAGTTTTGACTCCAAACAAGACTTTAAACTAGGACAAGACCAACTAATTAACCATTCTTAGATCCTAAACTAACAAAGTTGCTTGGTATTGTTGGAATCTGTCAATATACGTCATTTGAGAGGAATTTAAGTATTTATCCAAAAGTAAATACACATTATATAGTAGGGTTTTTACACCCCCCCTTCTCTCAAATGATAGTACTATGACATGGACCTTGAGGCACACCTTACACCAATAATACTTCCATGGCAAGTGGTGATTTGTCTAAAATCTAACAAGTTTTCAAATGATCTATGGGAATCAATTTCACAATGACTTTCATGACACATAATGCAAAAAAAAGCATGGATTTTAGGTCTATATCACTTGAATTATTATAAAAAAGTCTATTCCTTTTTACAACCACATCCTATTGTTCACTCAATGTAGTGCAATGTCCAAAGTGCCACTACGTCTCATGTGCAACTCCAAAGGAAATAAATGAAGTCAATGTTGAGAGATGAAACCTTGGGTCAAAGCTTCCCTAAAGAACTTATGGGAGGTGATGAATTCCCCTCACAAGCCGAGATGCATAAAAAAAAATAAAACATGAAAGTAGAAAGACTTTAGGGTCATTTTCAAGATCACCCAAACTTTGACGAGTTTTTGGGGATTGCTTTAGATGACTTTCTTTCTAAGCCTTGGACTAGGATACTTATAATAGGAATGGCACTTTAGATTCTAAGGGTTCTGTATAGGGGACAAATGGAAGAGCATACACACAACATTTATCTTTTTGCCAAACAACATTTGATTAAATAACTATTACAAACAAAAAATGACAAGTGAGTTCAATTTTAAACCCAAATGAAATGTTTGGTGGTGTTCATTTGACCCCTTGGTCTTAGTTATAAAATTTGAATAACATTCACCAAAAACACCAAATTTTTTTATTAAACACCAAAACAAAGTTCCTAATCAAATTTTAAGCATGAAAAAGTGATTTAAACATGTTTTGAATAAATATCTCACTTGGTCCTATAGTAAAATTGTTAGCATGTCCTTTAGCTTTGAAGCTCTTTTGAGTTTGAAATAATAAACTTTGAAAACATAGCTCTCAGGTATATATTTTTAGAAAAACATAGTGACCAACATTGGTTATTACCATTGACGTCGGTTGTAGCCAACTGAGATATAATCGATGTCAGTTCTACTAACCAATGTCAGTTAAGCTAAGTAACTGATGTCAATATTTCTACCAATGTCAGTTATTGTGTAAAAATTATGGCAAACAAAAATGGCAAAATAAAGTTAGAAAATCAATTTTCAAGATTTTTAAAGGCTTAAATAAATATTTTGAAGTTATAAAAGGATATCCTTCAGCTATGAGATGCATCTATTCCCACTGGGCATGCCATTATGTGGTCTAGGAATTATACTCAAGAGAGGATGGTTAGTATGGTGTTAGTTCCAAAATGAAAACAAAGTGAAATAAACACACTAATAGCATAACATCTCAAGGCCTAGACACTAGGGAGAGCTTAGTTAACAAAATAAAATGAAAATCACAACTAAAAATCAAGGGATCAAACACAAGAATTCCTTCACCTTCCTTAGATGCTCCAAATGCCTTTGTAGTGGTGGCTTGCTCAGCTTGTGCTCAGGAAGTCCTTGGCAATGGAAGCTTGGCTACCTCCATCTCTCCTTGGCACCTTTGGATTTGGCTTGGATTGGCTTAGAATCAATTTGGCATTATAACTTTAGTTGTATGAAGCTTTTGAAACCAATCCTACATTATAACTTTGCACTAATTAAGCTGTTTAATGATGCTGTGAGGCCTCATATTTATAGATTTTTGGATTTGATCAAAATCAACCTCAACTATCCATCTCAAGATTGAGATGTGTGGTTGAGGATTAATCCACTTTTTAGAATTAAGTTTATAATTATCCTCATCATGATATTGGAAAAAGTGGAAATTAAGAGGCATGGATGGCATCATGGAAGGCATTGATGAGGTATGGAGGGCATGAATCCTGATATTTATAGCATTTATGGCCTAAGGATGTCTTCCCAAGAAATGAGGTCACTTGATGATGTAGATATTCAATATTCATTTCTAAAACAAATTATTCAACAAGTTTCCATGGAATTTTTTATTAGGCCTTGATTTGGGCTAATTAGCTCTTAAGCATGATTAAGTACTTTGTGCACAAATTACTTAGATTGATTAGAATGCCTTGTTATTGGTCCAAAATTTGACTAGATTAGAATTGGAAGGCATTGTCAGATGTGTTGGATCCATATTACTATTTAAGATGTTACCAAAAATAAATAATGAAGGTACACATCTTATGTAAAATATTTGATAGGAAAGATCAATCCAGAGCACATGGGTGCAAACTTGGCATTTTGACTCAAAATGAACTGATCAAAGTTAGCTAGCTCATAAATCACATTGCCCCATTTAGGGATACCCTAGCCAAAATTGTCACTTAAATATATCATTTTCACATCATTTTTCATGTTTTAGTGTTTTTATGCTAAATTATACATTTTAGATGGAAACTAGCCAAAAGCCTGATTGGAGGTTATCGGTGGCTAGTTTTAGATGTCTACATCAAAGAGCTATGATAGTCATATTTCATGATATGATGCATAACATTGTTTAAGACTACATCAATGGCATACTAGGAAAATCAAAGACCAGGTCTGATCATTCAGTAGCATCAAGGAGAATATTTGAGCGATTGTGTGAATATAAAGTTAGGCTCAACCCTAAGAAATGTGCTTTTGGCATTACTTCAGTCAAATTATTTGGCTTCATTATATATTTTAGGGGTATATAAGTCAATCCAACTAAATTACAAGCCATAACAAACATTCCACAACCAACCAATTTGAAGTAGCTCCGTAGTTTGTAGGGTAAAATCCAATCTATTTGACACTACATATCTCAATTAGCCAATAAGTGTCATCCTTTTACACATATTTTGAAAAAATGTGTAACATTTCTTTGGGATAATAATTTTTTGAAATATTTTGAACATCTAAAGGACTATCTAGAAAATCCACTAGTTTTATTACCTCCTATGACAGCGAAACCATTCATTTGTACTTATCAAAAATAGATCAAGCCCTAGGGCACTTCTAGCTCAACATGATGATAATGAAAAAGAGCATGTCATGGACTATCTAATATGTACACTGGTCGTGTATGAGCACAATTATGCACCCATTGAAAAAAATTGTTTAGTCATGGTCTTTATAGTTCAAAAATTAAGACATTACATGTTGAATAATAAGACCATGGTCATTTCAAAATTAGATCCACTCAAGTATCTACTATCTAAAATAGCTTTACAAGGCTGCATGGCCAAATGCATCATGCTTCTTAGTGAGTTTGAGATAGAATATGTGAACCAAAAATTCATCAAGGGATAAGTTCTTGCATATCAACTTACTGAAGCACCCCTTGCAGATATAGAGCCACTCACATTCTAATTTCTTGATGAATCCATCATGACCATCATTGAAATAGCTCTTGAGGACAAGTACTAGAAGTTGTATTTTGATGGATCATTCATAGTACATATATCAATGGTAGGCCTTTTTTTATCACTCCATAGGGAGATCTAATCCTGAAGTCATTCAAAATTAGCTTTCCTTGTACCAACAACATGGTTGAATATGAAGCACTCATCAAAGGGCTTCAAAAAGAATTAAAATGGAACATATCTCATCTAAAGTTTTATGGTCATTCACAGTTAATCATCAATCAGGTTACATACCACTTTGAGACCAAAGATGACATGTTGGTTCCCTATAAGGCCATGGTCAACACTCTCAAGCAATAGATTGCCAACATCCAGTTTGAACATATACCAAGGGAAAGAAATAAAATAATAGATGCCATGGATACCATTAGATATTTGATTAGACATAAAGACATGGCAAAAGACTACCAATTTCTCATTAAAAATATGTTAGTACCACCTCATGAGCCATCCACCATCATAATGATCTATGATATTATTAGTCCCATCTCTACTTGGTATTCAAACCTATACACTTATCTCCATGATCATATTATTTCACCTAACTTATCTTAAAAACAATCCAAGGTCTTCATCCATAATACCTAATGTTATACCTTACTCAAACCAACCCTATACCACTACATTTTTTATGGAACTTTATTACATTTTATACCTTTAATAGAATCTATACTAGAGTTATGGTAAGTTCACAAAGGGGCATATAAATCCCACACTAGTGGGGAAGTCTTGTCCAAAAATTTCTTACATACTGGGTACTATTGGCCAATAATGGATGCATATGCAATTGCATATGTGAAAAGATGTGATAAGTGTCAATGGCATGCATATTTGATTCATACCCTAGCCAAGACTCTGAAACCAATGTTGACACCATGGCTATTTGATACATGGGGCCTCTATCTCATTGGGAAGATAAACCCAACCTCATTTGATGGCCATAAACATATCCTTACCACCACATAAGACTTCATTAAGTGGATTAAAGCTACACCCCTCACTTACGTTATAAGAAATCAAATTTACAAATTCATCTTTAACCATCTCATCTACCTCTATGGTATCCTTTATGACATTATATCTAATAATAGTCGATCATTCAAGAACAAAGATGTTAAATCACTATGTGTTGAGTAGAATATTACTCAACATTTTCCCATGGCATATTACCCTCAAGATAATGGCTATGATGAAGCATCAAATAAAACCATTATCAACATCATTCAAAATATTTTTAATGATGTTGGCCATGATTGACACCTTTAGATATTCCATGCCCTATAGACATACCATACCAATCACTACACTCTCATAGGTGCCACTCCATACTCACTTTTTTATGGTACTGAGGCCATTCTTCCCATTGAGGTTGAGTTACCTTCTTTGCACATCTTTTTGAAGAATGTCCTAGGTGATGAAGACCATCGAGTAACTCACCAAAAATAGCTAGAGTTAATGAAAAATGATTGGCTATAGTAAATCACCTTCAATCATATCAAAATTGACTACATGGCCACTACAATCAGTGCATGAAACATAGAGAATTTGAGCTTGGTGATCTTGCCCTCAAAGAAAACCACAACCAAGAAGAAGCATAAAAGCAAGTTCAAACCCAACTAGGTAGGTCCTTTCATCATTATTATAGACTATGGCATAGGAGAATATAGGCTTGTCACACTAGATGGAGACAAACTTGATTAGACTATGAACATTATACACTTCAAGTGGTACTATGCTTGAGTAACTTAGTGCATTGTCTATGAGGACCATTTCAAGTTGTACCATATTATCAATATTCTTCCTTATACTATACCATTTATATCATTCTATCATCTTATCAGTCTACCATCTGATCACTTTACCTATCACTTATCCATTATACCAATCTATTTTATCAACTTAACATGTTTTGATCACTCCCTACCTATTTAATTTGACCTTGGTTCATCCATTGGTTTCACACTTTCAACACGAAGAATCAAATCAGTTTCAGTAATTGTTTCAAGAATTATAGATAGAGGTAGCATTTTGGAGTAGTAAGATAGAATTTTTGGTAGTTGCATCCTTCATTTTTTATTTCATTATAACCATGTTTGTCTATGGGAGCGTGATTATATCAACCTACATGGGTAAATTAGTGTTTCACCCATCTTACTACTAATTATAACTGCCTATGGTAAAATTGGTATCATTGATCTGATATGTTGTATCCTAGTTATAACCACATATGGGAAAACTAGGGCCAACATTTATTTATTATGATTTGACATACCAACTAGCCATTCCTATGTCGCATTGTGCCACTATGCCAACTTTGCCTATTTTATTTGAATTGGATTACACACTAGCCAGATTCCTCCATTATAAGGTGGAACTACTATGACTTGAGGCCATTTTAGGACTACGTGGGTAGCACTCAATACTAGTTGAGATCAGTTCAGTCCCCTTTTACCATTATGCTCTTACTATTTTGTGAGCAACATGTCAATTTAGCCACACTCTCATTTTTTTGAAAGCTTGGACCGTTTAGTATCTCATCATTCTTGATTATGTTGAGATACTCCAAAATTACAAAAACATTTGAAAACCATTTAAAAAAACCAAAAACATTGACCATTTCTTTGCCTTATGGATTTTGGGAATGCTCACTAAGTCACAATAAAATCACTTTTCACTTAGTTTCCCCATCTGTTTTGGCCTTTTATCCCATGCTCTCACCATTTTTTGAGTTCATTCCTATTATTCTATCACATCCATCATGTTTTTTTTTGGATCATCATCATTTTCTTATATCCCATATCCTAGGAGAACTACATTCGACCTAAAGTTTTCTTGGATCATCATGTCCATGTAATTATGTAGGTAGCACCCACTTACCTAGTGCATATGGAGATAGCTCATCCACCCACTTCTTTTTCTTCTATTCCCCCATCTTTGTTTGTTTGTTAAGTTGTCACCTATTTTTTAGGGGCAATGTTCTTCATCTTATTTGTGTCATGATTGTTTGTACTAACATTAGGACTACCTATTGTTAATTTTTTTAATTTATTTTTTATTGTATTTTTGTGTGTGTGCTTATTTATTTACTTTCAACATTGTTGCCTTGATTTAGTCTATGTGTGTTCATTAGGTGATTCCTTACGCATTATTTTGGAATCAATCCATATTCATATGTCAACATTTTCATCATGGTTTTAATCATTGGTGTATTGTTTTCCATTAAGTATTAGATCAGGAGTCATTCCTTATGTATATTTTGGTCAAGTCCTCATGGTGTTCTATCATGATTCCTATCATCACATGCTATAGAAAAAATCAACTTTGATAAGTTACACCATCAATGTAGCATCAATATCTCCTTTTCACTGACACTAGTAATAATCTTAATCATATCCCAAATAGAGTAATTAAATAATGAAAGAATTTCAACCTTTATTAGGTCAAATGAGCATCTCCATTCGACATCTCATGTGTTAGACCTTAGGAGGGGATTTAAAGGACTGTAGACATCATTCCTTATTTAAACAAGACTCGTTGTGGGTCCCATATTTCTTGTTGAGCTCATGTACCCTGGATGGGCCTTTCACTCAGTTTGTGCCTACAATAGAAAAGCCTTGGTCTAAAATTAAAAAATGGGTATAACCATTACTTTTCCAATCCAAGTGAACATATGAACCTCTTAAGTAGGTCATGACAAGAAACGAAACCAATTTTTTTAGCTTGGTTATGCTTGGAAGGGTTCTATATCACCATTTTAACTCAAATTAGCTCTAAACTATCTGCTAATAGTGTATTCAGACATGTAATTTTGAATATAGCCTTCAACCAGGCCTCTATAGGTTTTTACGACATTAGGAAGTGTTTTACACATGCTTAGAATGATCACCATGCCTAGGTGATAACTTATCAACACTATCTTCTTGCATAACCCCTCTTTTCACTCAACTTTAGTCTCATACTTACATAGGCCTGTGTGGTCTGATGATTGTAGTAGTGTCATTCTGATATTTAAATAGTAATGGATATAAATTTCACACCCTTAATAATTTTTACCTTGTCCCCTCTTCATATGTATTATATTTATTATCTTAGATGAGGTGTGAATACCAACATAAGCTAATGATATCCCATGTGACTATCTACCAAGATGACTATTTGTAGGGTTATATTACTAGGCCTATGTTAAGAAGGAGATGGCCTATATAGTGATTAATACTTATGGAATAAGTGGACCACATCATCATTAAACCTCCTTATAATGCATATTCTATGATATTCACACCAACTTTCCATGATTTGAGTAATCTACCTGGTCTTTCTTGACACTCACTATAATAGCCTCAAGGCTAGTTGTAAGTGCACATTTACAATTTTAAGTTGCCATATGACCATATAGGTCTAGTTCCTGATGATCTCACTGGATTTTATGGTTTTATTGAAATGTGGGGGGTCAACTTGGCATGACCAATACTTGGGGGAAGGGTGGGTGAATGGAAAAACTAATAGTAGAGACACATGGGATGAGATGAACATGGAAATAGGGTGGTAACATAATGGAATGGATATGAAAATATAGTGAGATCATATGAACATGGAAATGGCATGAAATGGACACAAGTCTTATTCTAAGACCAATCCAAGTGGACCTTATAGACCCCCTAATGTATACCTAAGCAAACATGAAATTTTTGAGGTAGAAGTGAGGTGTATACAGTCCCAAAAGGAAACCTTAGATTCTCATTAATACCTTAATCTCCAAAAAGAACCTTAAAACCTACTAAAAGGTAACTAAACAACTTAGAGATAAGGAAGGTGATTTACAAGTCTGTGAAGCTACCATGAGGATTGAAAAATTTGTCTTAAGGGCATGAATGTGATCCATTCTGACTTCAACATCTCCTTCCCATATCTTTGAGTCATATTAGAGTTATGTAGGTGATTTGAACCATATATACATAGTCTACCATGCAGGGTTCTTCAAACATACACAAATTTATCTCTTTGATGTATTCTATATTGGGTGTTTCATCTAGGAAATAAGGTTTTAGGAGACTTAAAACACCCTTGTCAACTCTTCAACCCTACCTGTAACCTTTGATTGAGGCACTAAAACTTTGCTATTTTCACAAACTAGTTTGTAGACCATACATAGAAACCAATCAAGGAGATTTACAAGCTACATAAGCTCACACATGTGAATCCAATGTTGAAAGCATCATGGAAAGACTCTACAAGACTTGAGTTAATAGGATCTATGGGTGGTTATGGTAGACAAAGAAAAATCTTTTGAAAATTGTTGAGTCCAAAAGTGCCTATGCAAATGAGAGGGGCATAGAGGTTCTTTAAATTATTAAGGAATGTTCATAAAGGACAGGCAATTAATCCCTAGATAAATTCCATGTATGTTTATCTACTTGAGTCTATTTTCCATGGAAAATATCTCGGTCTCCCACTCACCTTCCCTTATACAGTATAAGCATGAATTTGAGGGGTCCTTTGAACCTTCCAGTGAGTTTGAAGAGTATGTATAATGGTTTTGAGCTCCTATGGTACTTCCAATCATTGCTTCCTTCACCATTTTATCCCTCTAACCTCCTTCTACAAAGACACACCTCTGACTGAATTAGTCCATATAGTACGGATCTGTACTATTGAATAAACACTTAAAAACTACCATTTTCCCTTGTAAGTCCTCTTTTTTTAGAACTAAAATTTAGCTAGCATGTTTTTTGGATGGAAATTAGGGGAAAATAACATTTTGACTTCATGGTACAAATTGAGGAAGATGAAAGGTCATAATTTAGCATGTGTGGGACCCTTTTGGGATGAATTGGCATTAACTAAGTGTTAGTGGGTCTAATTTAGGCAGGAAACCATTTAATGATGGCTTGGTGAAGCTAATTAGGTCCAATAAATGTTTATGGGGTGGTTTGATGGTTAATCAAGGCCAAATAACATCTTATTATGATCAAAACCATTGACTATGCTCAAGTATATGGCCTTAAAAGAGGTTTATCAATTGGATCACCATGTTAATACATATGGAATACCTCAATGGTCAATGAAAACTTAATTATACCTTCTAAAATTCATTATAGTGTCTTTTTAAGGCTTTAGAATAAACATACACTTGAATATCAAGTAGAAACAATGTGCTTTTAGGCCTTTACCAAATTATCTCCTTAGTTTGTCTTTGCCATTGCATTTTTTACATGTTAAGGAGCCTTAAAAGTGGACAAAAGATCATATTATGCATATTTTAACACCATGACACTACATGACTTAGGATTGAAAAGGGTTATAAAGGTCTATATAGACTGACAAGGCAAGTTTGAAACATGACCAAATAATGGACTGACTAGACACCCCTTCCAACCCATGAAATGAAAAATAGCCATAGTATCAATGATAGAATCTGAATCCAATCTATAATGTTGACCACTTTATAGTTCTATGACTAGAAAGTGACTAACATTTTTGGTAACTCAACTATCTTGACTAGCCTATTGGTCATGGAACCCAAAAATTTGGCCAAACTTGTTCATGATGATTAAATAGATGAAACATAACTTCATATAGCTCTGCTTTGTCTCTATATACTCTTGAAATAATGAGACATAACCCAAAAAATAGTAAATAATAAGGAATAAAACAAAAAAAATACCTAATCAAAAAGACTAAATAACAAACATGACACTTATGCAAAATTACTTGGAGAGAAAAGATAAACCTATCTACCTATGGACAAAAGAACATGAAAGAGACTTAGTAGTATAACTTGAGGAACCTCCCATTAACAAGGATGAGGAGTCTCTAACCATTCAATTTATAAAGATCAAAGGAATTTCTCTCCTTATAGCAGATGATAATATAAGGTCCACTCCAAAGGCTATCAAACTTGGAGTGTTTTCCTAGATTTGCATGGTCCTCATCCCACTTGAGGAATATATCTCCTTATTGAAACATTCTAGAGGAAGATATATTGTCAAATGACTTCTTAAACTGATGATTATAACAAATTATGTACATGACACTATCTCTTGTCTCCTCCAGCGATCTTAGTTCATTCATCCTCACTTACATAACATCATCTTCTAGGAGCTCAAGTTGGTGGGCAAGTTCTAAAGCAGGCAGCTCAAGGGAGATCAAAAGTATTACCTCTTTACCATAGATAAGGAGTTATGGGGAGTGTATAATAGACTTATTAGGTTTCACTATATCTTCCCATAGGGAAATCCTCAATCTAGTATGCCACTCTCTTTGACTATCCTCCATGGTTATTTTGATGATCCTTAGTAAGTTCTTGTTTGGGGACTCTGCTAGTCCATTGCTCTATGGGTAATATTTAGAGGATGATTTGAGGTATATTCCATGTAAAATAACCCACTCACATACCTTGGGTTTGTTTAAGGCCAAGGAATTATCATAAATGATTATTGAAGGCACACCAAATCTGGTCACAAAGTTATCATAAAACTCTAGGACATAATTCTCATTGGTTTCTTTGAGGGTAGTTTCTTCAACCCACCTTTTAAAGTAATATGTGGTTATGATGACCCAATTGTGTCTATCACTTGAAAGGTGGTATATCATCCATATGAAATCCAATCCCCATTATGTTAAGGGTTATTCTACTTGTATTGGTTGCAAAGGGTAACTAACTTATGCTTGCCAGTAAACATAACACACATTGAACACTTCCTCACCTGACAGTTTGCATTGATAAATAATGTGGGAAAAAATTACCCAAATATAATGATCTTGGAGACTATGGTTTTAGAATAAAATTTCCCACTAGTAGGGCCATCATGAAATTATTCAAGCAACTTGTCTACTTGGCATAGTTCCACACACCTCAAAAGCATGCCTCCTATGTTCTTTTTAAAAAGTACTCCATATATTAATACATAGGGTATAGTTTTCAACCTAAAGTGCCTCATTTTGGATCTATTCAAACCCATGGGACATTTTCCTATTTAAATGAATATGATCACATCATAGGTCCAGCGGAGAAGAGTATCACTTACAGCTACTTGTTGACTATCATGGACTGCCAACACTTGATCTTTATCTTCTTTTGCCTCTATTTCAAGGTGATCACATAAATATCTACCTATGATAAGCTTTTTCACTCTAAATTCAAGGTCATATTACATACATTTTTTTACCCACCCAAATCTCTTCTCATTGACATCTCTATTGAGTATGAACTCTTTAATGCTTGGGTGTACTACCATGACTATGATCTTGTTATTTGATAATATGTGCCTAAATTTATTCAACCCTCTCACCACAACAAGCACATGTTTCTCAAAAAAACTATATATTTACTCATATCCCTCTAATTCATAACTAAATAAGGCAACAGGTTGTTTTAGGCCTTCACCATTCTGCTACATTAACATGGCTGAAATTGCATTTGATGTAGAGAAAGCACACAAGTAGAATTCCTTGATAAAATCAAGATTAATAAGTGTAGGGTAATGAGATATAGCCTCCTTTATGGCCTTAAATCTCCTCTTACCTTCCTTTTTCCATGTTAACTCATTTTGTTTCCTTATCATGTGCGTAAGAGGTTTGACGAACTCTTTAAAGCCTAGGATAAATCTTCTTATGAAGTTAATCTTCCCTAAAAAACTCTATAAACCTTTCTTGTGCTTGGGTAGGGGTAAGGATATAATGGATTCAACTATCTTAGGGTCTATATAAATACCATCTTTGGACACTACATGACCCAAAAATTTTCCCTCATGAACAACAAAGATGCATTTCTTAGGATTCAATGACACTCTAAACTACTTGCATCTGTCGAAAACTAGTTTCAAGTGAGCTACATGGTCTGTTGGATACTTTAAGAATATAGTGATGTAATCAAGGTATATGAGCACCATTTCATTGATCAACCCATCAAAAGTAACATCCATTTCTCTTTATAAAATTTCCCCTACATTAGATAGTCCAAAGGGCATTTTCATGTATGCATAAGTGCCCCACTTTGTGGTGAAGGTAGTCTTATGCCTATCCTCTTCCTTGACCCAGATTTTATTGTAATCAGAGTAGCCATCAAGTAATGAGAACATATAATATCCTATAACCTTTTGAGGTATCTAATCCGTTAAGGGAAATGGGTAGTGGTCTTTTCGAGACACCTTGTTAACACATAAGCATATTTCCCCATTCTTCTTCCTCATAGGCACAAGGTTTTCCACCCATGAGGAATGCTTGATGGGTAATTATATCTTTGACTCAATCAAACTGAATAACTCCCATCTCATGAGATCTTCCACCTTTGGATTGATAGGCCTTTATTTTTTTCTCACTGGTTTTACATTGTTTTCCAATTCTACAGTGTGTTCTGTAAGTTTGGGGTTAAATCCTTTCAAGTCATGGTACTCCCATGAAAATACATATAAATACTCTTGACACAAAGTAGTAAAGTCAGCTCTCTCTCTTTTGTTGTGATAATCTTTCCCAACTTCAATAACTTGTCCTTAATGTTTTTTACCCTCATAATGTTCTTCCATAGTTGAGATACATACCTTATCCTTTATCATTTGGTCATTTTCATTGAATATGCTTTTCAATGTCACAAGTCCCTTAGGAAACTTATTATACCTCATCTGCAATATCTAATCATCATATTGGTGTTGAAACTTGACTTAGTTCTTATGGAATAATTCTACCTCTTGCATGATAAAACACACTATTTGTTCCTCATTGTCAAAAACTTGCCAACTCACCTCATTATCAGGTAAAATTGGCATACTTATGACCTTGATTTTGGATTGATCTTAAGTTCCTTTGACTCCCTCTACAATATCATTTTGAGTTCCAATGGATACAAGCCTATCTGCATGGTGATTATCCTCCCTTGGTTTGGAATAAATGTTGAACGCCATGAAATCTTCTATGAGGTCCCATAATCAGTGCTTATAGGCCTTCAACTAATGGTTCTTAACTGCACTAACACCTCTTGCTTTTTACACTAAAATCTCACTATCACGTTTTACTTGGAGTTTGATTCCTCTCCTTAATTCTTGTAACCCATGTAAGAGAGCTTCATACTTAGTTATGTTTGAAGTGAAACTAAATTGGAACCTTGTAGCTAAGTAATAATTCTAAGTTAAAGGGGAAACCAACATCACTTTATGCCCACTACCATTATTTGACCTTGATCCATCAAAGAATAGGGTTCACAAACCATCATCCTCTTGAGTTGTGCTTGTTAGGTTAGGAATAGCAGCACCTTCCTCATGCATCCAGTATACCCCTAAGTCTACCTCCTCTTTAGTGTTTTAGGGGTTAAATCCATGGTTTTCAATTGCCCATTCATCAAGTTAGGGATCTGATATGCCGTCAAGATGATCCTTAGGCTCTTTCTCATTGGCATTCTCATCTTCATCAAGTATGGTATAGTTTACATTTGAAAGATTGTTCATATAGGGTTCTAAATGGAACCTAGAAATAGGTTAAGGCATAATAATGACCCTAGTCCCATATTTGGTCTTAAATACCATGTATGACTAATCAAAGGAAAGGTAACCCCCAATCTTTATTGTAAAGTCCCTATATAGGCATAGGGTAAAGTATGGGGGAAAATCAACAACCATGACATCTTGAGTGATAATGAAATTTGGGTAGGATGGTAACACAATATTTATGTCCTTTAAGATACCAACTATTTTAGTGGGAAAACCATCTAACTATATGACACCTTTATCATTAGGCACATACTTGAGTTTTAGATTGTGTGATATGGATTTGGGCATGACTAAGGTCAAGGCACTAGAATCTATTATACAATTGTGGACAAGATAGTCCCATATTATGATTGACAAGTAAAATAGAGGGGGTTTAATAACCTTAGGGGCTTGAACTTGACTAAGTTGACCATCATTGACAAAAACTACACTTACCTTGTTAGCTACTTTGTTCACAGGAAAGAGCTTGGAGAGCTCTTATTGGAGGATGTCTTTCTGCCCTGGAATAGATAGAGCATGCCACATAGGAATGTTAATGTTGTAAATCTTCATGTATTACATAATGTTGAATAGAGAACTATCACTCTTAGTCTTCAACTTAGAGGTGGAAGTGTCACTTGACACTTAAGCAACTTGAGGAATAAATGGAATATTCTACTACTGACCATGTGTATGAGGTGATTGTCAAGTTGGAGAGACCTTAGTGGATGAAATTTGAGTGGTAGGATATTGAGTGACTTGAGGGAGTGTGGGAGAAACCTTGGGATACCCCATACTATCATCCACCATCCTAATTTTATCCCTTATGTATGCTACAACTGTATCATCTGACTTATGTGTAGTTTTCCCCAAGTTTTCTACAATATGTTCAAAGTTATGTTCCCCTTCTTGAAATTTTACATAAGTATTATCATATGGTTTTTTTACCACATTCCCTTATTTTTGACTTGGGAATTATGATGGTTTCATGGCAAGCAAGTCACCATGAGACATTGGAGGACCTTGTGGTGGAGGAATCAGTGTATCATGAGATAGGACTGGAGGAGCCTACTGCCAACTAGGATTCTAGTTTATTTCTCCACTTACAGGAATTAACATCTCACTATATTGCCCTCATGCTTGTTGATATTATCCCTCTTGTGTAATGTTATTTTATGTAGGTACTAATTCTCCTGGGCTACTTACAACTATGGGATTCTAGCTATTGTATGATCTGGCCTAAGTGATTTGGCCTTGGGCTTGTTGGTTTTGTGGGTAAGGAGGATTAGTGTAAGGATAGGATTGGTATGGGGCTTGATAGGTGTTATGTTGTGGATCTTATTTCCACATTACAATTTATTTCAAATATTGTACATTAAAATGTACTATACACTCTTAATGTATTATTGTCAGGGTTTGGGACCCCTCTTTTTTTGGGGAGTATAGATACATGGTTTATCCATACTTTTATATGTGTGGTGTCATCACCCATGATTAATGGGGAACCATTATGAGTTGACTTGTCCCATGGTTTTGGTACCCATTATTTTGTAAAACTGTTATGTCAGTTACCTATTGATGTACTTATATATAGATGGACATACAGTAGGTAATATATCAAAGGAACTAAGTTTGAGAATGTGAACAGAGTGTGTGAATTTAGGAGAGTTTGTTGAGTACAACTCCAAACAATATTTGTGCATTATAATTATGAGAAGATCAATTTGAGAGTGGATTATACTCTTTTTGGCTTATAATAAGATTTGAGAAAGTGTTTCTTAAGGGATGCAGCCCACATTGGGTAAATCACATTAAATCATATCTTATTTTTGTGCATTTTAATTTATGTTATTTATGCATCTCTATGTATAGCTCTTATTATTGTGATTCTTTAAAATTATTCTACATTAATTTTTGATTTATTCCTAACAACTAATATCAGAGCTTCAGGTTTTATTTGTTGAAGTGTTGAATCATAGGAAGGGTTATGAGTTTAAGTGGGAGCTATGGATAATAATAGTAGATCAAAGGTTGAAAATTTCAATGGACAAAACTTTGGTCCATGGAATATGCAGATGGAGGATTACCTCTATTAGAAGGACCTCTATGCTCCATTGGGGGGAAAAGTAAAGTAACCAGTGGATATGTTAGATGAGGCTTGGGAACTGCTTGAGAAAAAGTCACTTTGGCCATCTAGTTATGCTTTACATCTTTGGTTTCATTTAATATATCACAGGAGAAGAAGACAAAAGGTATCATGAATGCATTAGGGAATTTATATGAGAAACCATCTGCTTATGATAAAACATTTTTAATGAAAATGTTATTTAATATAAAGATGTCTAAAAGTGGTTGAGTTGTTGATCATTTGAATGAATTTAATATGGTTATGATTATGTTTAACTCTAAAAAAATTGAATTTGATGATGAATTTAGGGATCTACTTATTTTGTGTTCCTTATCAGAGAGTTGGAACAGCTTGGTAATGGCTATGAATAACTCAGTCTCTAGCAATGCCAAGTTGAATTCTGAAGATGTCATAGGAGTAATCTTTGGTGAGAAAAAGTGATGGAAAATATTTGGGTAAACTTATAATTTAGGTGATGATTTTTTGGTGGATATTAGAAGGAGACAAAAGTATAGATGAAAAGGAAAGCATGAAAAGTCAAATGTTCAAGGAAGGTCAAAATCAAAGAGCAGGATGGCATGTTAGCAATGTGGAAAGATTGGGAATACAAAGAAGGATTGTTGGTATCTTCAAAAAAATAATTAAAATTATGAATACACCAAGGAGGTGAATGTGGCAGCAAGTAATATTTGTCAAGATGCATTAATTCTCTCTATAGATAATATTGTTGATTCTTGGTGTTGACCATTTTGACCACAAGTCAAAATGGGTCAACCCCCTATGGTCCAAAACTTGGTATAGGGGTATAATATAGTTTTATATGGTGTTTTATAGTTCATATTATGTCATTTAATGTCATATTAGCCTTGGTCATAGTCCAATTTAGTCTTTATGTCATTTTGAGTCACTTAGGTGTCATAAATGGTCATTAAATGAAGTGGTACAGTTTTGATAGGAATAAATTTTTTATAAAATCCTTATCAACATACCTCATGCCAATAAATATCATATTCATTGTCAAGAATGTCAAGGGTAACTAAAGCTTGTAGGTGTTAATTTAAAATCAAAAAAACAAGTGAGAAAGGAGGAATTTTTATAGTTGTACGGCCTATGAGAGAGAGTGGCATGTGACATAATATTATGAGATGGATAATAAAAATAATTTTACTCATTTAAATTATTTTTAAGTGAAAAAATGGGCTAAAATCATTCTACTCTTCTATCGCTCCACTATGCACATGAAACTGGTCAATAGGTTTTTGGATAGTATGGCTAGTAGGAGAAGTTTCATTTTAAATTCCTTTGGGGGGTGATATTAAACTTATTCAAATTAATTTTTATATAAATATTTCAAGTATTAGTTACTTTTTCTTTATGAACCATCCTTAACAAGATGATTTTACATTTTTGCTTGTTATTTACCACACCCTATGGATTTTACTCCTATTTGAGCTAGTCTGTATAGATCAATTGATGAATTTGATTAAATATGATGTGTAATTAATTATCTTATGTTTTAAATGTTTTTTTTAATTATTGGAGGTGATTTTATGGGTCACACAGTTTAAATTACAAGTTGATGTCAATAAGAGAGGTTGCAGTCAAATTTTACCACTTACAGAAGGTTTCTTTCTCTGTAGTGGTTTCATGTTAATGTGATATGGTGTGATTCATGTTCATCATGTTATATAAATCACCTTATTTCCATTATTGGTCTTACAAGTTCATGCATTGATCAAACACATAGTCACATGTATGACACAATCAACTTTCTGCAAGTTGTAATCTATAGTCATGGTGACTTGAAGTGTGAAAATATTCATAAAAGGTAATGAAGAGTTAAAGAGTTTTTATAACTTCTTAAAATCATGAAAAATAAACCAAAGTCCCTTTAAAGTGACATAAGAAGGACTATGATAGTTAATGTCATATACATACACAATCAACCCATTAAATGAGCATCTATAGTTGCCTTAGAAGGAGCCCATCACGTTGAGATAAGGAATTTGATTATTTTCATAATCCTTATGATTTAATATTTTCATTTGAATATTTTTAAGGATCTATTATTGGTTGTAGGATCCTTCACCATGTGCATTGGTCATGTCTCCACACTCACTACCTAGTCTACAACTCAATGCATGCCTACAGGTGCATCATAAACACTAAACATATTCAAGTAAAGTATTTGAATTAAATGAGGTTCTACATGGTGAAAAATATTACATTTAAATTTTATGGAAGGTCCAAACTTCATTGAATGCCTAAACATCATACATATTATCAACTTTCTCATAGTCACTGCCTGTATATAGAAGTGCACACCTACAAGTGGCCCCAAAAAGAGTTGAAGGTGTCATATATAAATTGTATATCATGTTTTAATACCCTTTATAAGGCCATAATATGTTTTATATACTTTAATAAACATGTATGAAGTCATAGGAAAGCAGGTAGGTTCTTGAAAGCCATCTTCAAGTTGATGACTGTGTTCAAGAACAAAATCCCTAAAAACATAAAAATAGAGGCCTAAGACCTTTTGATGATGTCATGTAACAATGTTGCATAGATTTTGATAAGGTTTTTATGCATATACCTTGTATCCCTATCCTAGGGGAGGAGTCATGAAAAAAATAATGGGTGTGTGACTTGAGGAAAGTGACATTTGAAGGCCTTTAAAGTACATATTTATTCACTACAAGTTTTTAGTGACTTCTATAGGATTTGAACTTAAAAATAACTCCACAACCCAAAGTTTAAATGCAATATCATGTATATGTATATAAAGAGGTCTTATAAGGGTGAGGAAGACATTAGTGCTTCAAAGGTCATCAACAAAGGTTGAGATGCAATGTTTTGACCCCATCAACACCTACAAGTGTCCTTTGCCCTTAGACTACTCACCTAGAGTTGACTGTAGACTCCTATATGTCCATAAGGTGAACTTATACATGGAGATACAAACACTTGCTAGTGAAATATGCTTCTAAAATAACTCAAAGTGACATCAAACCATATGACATAGTTTTGAATGTCACCTACAAGACTCTCCTTTTACTCTAAGATAGTCAACTACAATTGCCTATGTATACAATGATCTAAGAACATGACTATCTAAGGGTTAGCATAACATGGATATAGCTTGAATAAGTCAAAATGGTTGTAAAAAGGAATTAAAAACCTTAAGGGCATATTGAGGCAATATCATAAGGCTTTAACCATGTAATATGTACCTACAAGTGCCCCTTTCAAGTAATAAACATAGTGAACACCATGACCAGTCAAAGTGGAGAGGCATGCAATGAGGAAGGTTAGAAAGGTTGTAATAAGTTTATATGCCTAAAATTTCCTTGACCATGATACTAAACTTATGTAACTCTCATACAGTGGATATAATGTAGTGAAAGGCCTCAAATGTGCACCTCCAGTCATATTTGATGCCCTACACATAGTCAATCATTTGGCAATCTGCCTTGTGGGTTTGATGGTGGTTAGAGGGTATAATGGTAATATTGACCAAATTTGACTTTTAGGTCAAATTGGGACCCCTATAGGTAAAAACATGAGTTTTAGATTTTTAAGGGGTTTAATTTATTATCATAGGATGTATTTTATGTTATTTGATGTCATTTAATATCATCCTAGCCTTGGTCTTAGTCATATTAGTCAATTTGTCATTTTAGGTCATTTAGTGGGCTTAATAATCATAAATACAAGTGACACCTTTCCCAAGGTGTCTAGATGTCCATTTTTCCTTTTAAGTGTCCAAGAAGTTAGTTTATCTATTAGGGATATTAGTTACATCAAAATATAATAGGTTGTTTAATTGAAATTCAAGAAACCAACTGAAAAAGGGAGCATTTAGTGCTTATATAGCTCATGAGGAAGTGTGCCATGTGGGATAAGATCATATAATGACTCTTTAGCTTCCTAAAGCTAAATACACATTTGAAGTGCTATGAAAGTGTCATTTTTGGCCCAAAACCATTCTTCTCCTTTTTCACCCTTCTTGGCAAACAAAATTAGTCTTCAAGTTTTCACCGTTCTGCTTCTTTTTCACCTTTTTCACATTTGGAGTTGATTTGATGAGCCAACTAACTCAGTTTTCAAGGAGGAGTGAAGGAGTGGAGTTGTAGTCATTTATTCCAATTGCTAGGGTTTTCTTCTATGTTATGGTTCCAAAAGGAAGTGAAGTGATGTATTCTTTACCACATATGTCTTTCCTTCATCTACAATTCCAAATTCAACTGCAAAGATCCACTTCAAGAGCCAAGAGAATAAGTAAATGCATAAAATGGACATCTACAATAGTTGTGTAGTTTACCACTTCTTGAGGAAACATTAAATGTGTCATTTGAACATTTTCTAAGATTTGGAAGGTTTGATCATGTTTTAACACCATTTGGAGGAGTGTTGATGAGAATGGATGCTAGTGACACCTTACGGAGACCTTCCAAGCAAGCTTATAGCATTTTGGGACAAATTCCCAAAACTATCAAAATAGAGGTCTAGGCCCTTTTTTGGGTGTCCTTATACATGATTGCATTAATTTCCATAACTTCTAAGTACATTTGTTTTCAATATCCCATATAGGTCTATAAAATTTCAAAAGGAGAGAGGTTTTTGAGTCAAGGGGAGTGGTTTTTAAAAGGCCTCAATTTATTATTTAAACATTAAATTATCATAGTGTTATCTACAACTAGATGAATTAATGATAGTTCTAGGCCTATTAAGAGGATTTGATGCTTAAAATTATCTTGGATTATCTTATTTATCTAAGGAACACATACTTGCCATGAAAAACATAAAGGAGACACATGGAACATGGCTTGCACTCACCAAGGATGAACTAGTCTATACAAGTGGCTTAGGCATAATCAGCTACAACTAATTTGGTGCTCAGACTTGAGAAAGTGGTCACATTTCAGAGTATGAAAGATAATAGCATTATTAAGAGGTTTCAAGAGGTATATGATGCTTATCAAGGTTCCATAAGGCCTTGAGTTTCATATTATCAGTAGTTTTCAAGTTGAAATGGCCTCCAAGGCTTGCCATTATCTACAACCACATTGTCTCCTTCAAGGCCTAACCCAAGATTATAAAATTGTATCTTATTCCCATGACTTGTATAGTTAATAATAGTTAAAAATACCATTTATCACAAAAAGGTAACATCTAAATAAAATAATATGCTATTCTTTGAATCTCACATATATACACAGGTATCCTTCAAAGCAAGCAAATATAGTCAGCTGACTATATGCAGATAGTGACCTGAGTATGTGTTTTGATGGTGTTTTAGCCATCCAAGGTGATCCAAAGGTAAAGGTAGGTGCTAGGTGATTATTAGGCATAAAGAGAAGTATTGCAACATCATTTTTAAGGTCCAATAATCAAATGCACCTACAATAGTCATCTTGGTAGAGTTCACAATCAAAATAGGGAAGGACCCATTTCATGAGCTTCAAGTGTAGGTAAAAGGTGTAGAGAGAGTTTGAACAATGAAAAAGCCCTATAATCACCTCAATTAGAGCCATGATGACCTCAATAAGCTTTTGAATGTGTGAAATAAGCTTGTATAGGCATATTAAGGTCCTGTATCCACCTACAACCAACTATGTTTGACTATGTTAGTAGTAAGCTGAGAAAGAGATCCTAAGTGATGATATAGGGTCACCCAAAGTGAACACATGGGTATAAAACATGTACTAATTATCTTGAAAGATATTGTGAACTATGAATTTGACTCAAGAGAGGTGATTAGTTTTGTGTTAGTCCCAAAATAAAAATAAATTGACAAAAACACACTAACTACCATACATCTCTAGGCCTACTAACATCTAAATAAAATAATATGCTATTCTTTGAGCCATGATGACCTCAATAAGCTTTTTAATGTGTGAAATAAGCTTGTATAGGCATATTAAGGTCCTGTATCCACCTACAACCAACTATGTTTGACTATGTTAGTAGTAAGCTGAGAAAGAGATCCTAAGTGATGATATAGGGTCACCCAAAGTGAACACATGGGTCTAAAACATGTACTAATTATCTTGGAAGATATTGTGAACTATGAATTTGACTCAAGAGAGGTGATTAGTATTGTTTTAGTCCCAAAATAAAAATAAATATATAAAAACACACTAACTATCATACATCTCTAGGCCTAGTAACATCTAAATAAAATAATATGCTATTCTTTGAATCTCACATATATACACAGGTATCCTTCAAAGCAAGCAAATATAGTCAGCTGACTATATGCAGATAGTGACCTGAGTATGTGTTTTGATGGTGTTTTAGCCATCCAAGGTGATCCAAAGGTAAAGGTAGGTGCTAGGTGATTATTAGGCCTAAAGAGAAGTCTTGCAACATCATGGTTAAGGTCTAATAAGCAAATGCACCTACAACAGTCATCTTGGTAGAGTTCACAATTAGAATAGGGAAGGACCCATTTTATGAGCTTCAAGTGTAGGCAAAAGGTGTAGAGAGAGTTTGAACAATGAAAAATCCCTATAAGCACCTCAATTAGAGCCATGGTGACCTTAATAAGCTTTTTAATGTGTGAAATAAGCTTGTATAGGCATATTAAGGTCCTGTATCCACCTACAACCAACTATATTTGACTATGTTAGTAGTAAGCTGAGAAAGATATCCTAAGTGATGATATAAGATCACCCAAAGTGAACACATGGGTCTAAAACATGTACTAATTATCTTGGAAGATATTTTGAACTATGAATTTGACTCAAGAGAGGTGATTAGTATTGTGTTAGTCCCAAAATAAAAATAAATTGATAAAAACACACTAACTAGCATACATCTCTAGACCTAGTTACTAGGGTGAACTTAATAACAAAAACAAATGAAAATCACAACTAAAAAGTAAAGAAAAACAAGAATAATTCACCTTCCTTAGATGCTCCAAATGCTTTGTTGTATTAGCTTACTCGGTTTATGCTCATGAAGTTTACATCAATGAAAGCTTGACTACCTCCATCTCTCTTTGGCACCTTGCTTGGCTTTGGCTTCAATATTTTGGAATCATAACTTTGGCATGTGAGAGATCTCTGGAATCAATTTAGCATGGTAAATTTTCACAATTTAAGCTTAAAATTCATGTGGCAAGGCCTCTTATTTATATATTTTGGAAAATAGATAGAATCAACCTGAACCATCCATCTCAAGACTGAGATGTGTGGCTAAGGATTAATCCAATTATGTAATTAAAAATACATAAATAGGCTTATAAATATTTGGGATAGAGGGTCATTTAAGAGGCATGGGAGACATTGATGAGTCATGGGAGGGGTTAACCTTGATATTTTATGAATTTGTGGCCTAAGGATGTCTTCCCAAGAAATGATGTCACCTGATGATGTAGATATTCAATATTCATTTCTAAAAATAAGTATTCAAAAATTTTCCATGGAATTATTAATTAGGATCTAATTTGGTTTAATTATCTCTTAAGCATGATTAAGCACTTTGTGCACAAATTACTCAAATTGATCAGAATATCTTGTTATTAGTAAAAAATTTGACTAGATTAGAATCAGAATGTGATGTCAAATACATTGGATCCGTTATCGCATTTAGGATGTTGTCAACATGAAATAATAAAGGCATGTGTCTTATACAATAAATTTGATAGAAAGAGCAATCCAGAGCACGTAGGTACAAAATTGGCATTTTAACTTGAAATAATTTGATCAAAGTTAGCTAGCCCATAAATTGCATTGCCTGATTTAGTGATACCCTAACCAAAATTGGCACTTGAATATATCAATTTCAACTCATTTAATATGTTTTAGTGTTTTTAGGCCAAATTGTGCATTTTGATGAAAATTGGTCAAAAGTTTGGTTGGAGGTTATCGATGGGTAGATTTAGGTGTCTACAGTTTGCCCCTATTTGGGAAGATGTTGTAAAATGTAGGCAATGAAATGTCTTCTCAAAGAATGAGAAATGGCCTATATGCCAAAAATAAGATGATGATTGAAGAAAAAAGCTCTAAATGGTGTTTGGGAAGCCTATGATGATGCCCCCTTGAGGGAGTGGTTGTCACATTTATTGATGGATGGTCCCTCAAAAAGAAGCAAGAAGAAAGGTAGAATTAACCCATGGTTGAGATTAATCCAAAAAAGATAATGCTTGCATGCATTGATTTAAAAATATTACTGATTTGCCCAAAGGTGGTTATAATCAAGAGTAAAAGTTAAAATATTGATTTTCCCATAAGCGTTTATAATCATTAAGAGGACCTAGATTGGTTAAAGATGATGGTGCCCTAGTTAGGGCTGATTAGCAAGCATAACTCAAGGATATAACCTAGAATATAGATTAAAGATGAGTGGAGAAGAATAAGATTGATTAGTTTGAATGATTTAGTTGTACCTACTAATGAGGATATGTACATCCTTATTAGCAATGATATAACTAGAATGGTCAATAGGTTGATTTGATCAAGGGTGGGATGGAAGGATTTTCCAAGGTGCTAAGGAGAAACTTCTATGGCTCCATCGATTATAGACCTTCTTGAAGCTAATTTTTTCTATAGCATGTGATGGAAGGCTTCATGATAGAACACCATGAAGACTTGGCCAAAATATGAATAAAGACTGACTCCCGATCCAATAAATAATTTAAAACAATGCATCAATGATAAAAACCATGATGACAATGTTGTCATTTGAATATGGATGGACTCAAGAATAATGTGTGTAAAGAATCACCCAATGAACACATATAGACTAAGTTAAGGCAATAGTGCTAAAATCAAACAAAAAGGTAAGAAGATAAACAAACAAAGAAACACAAAAATCACAAAAACATACAAACAAATTAAAATAAATAAACAAATAGAAAGCCTAAAAATAAAAGCAAAAGAAATCATCCTAACAATGACTTTGCCCCAGTAGGGTAGATCGAGGATAACTAACTAGGATTATACAAGATAATTATTTTTGGAGTTTTTGAAATGTTATGAATTTTTTTGGAAATTTTGAGGTATTTGAACTCATTAGATAATGATAAGACACCTACTCACAAAATAGTGAGAGTGTGACTTAGGTTACTCACAAAATAGTGAGAGTGTATGGAAAGGGGGACTAAGGTGACCTCAACATGAATTTAGCATGACCTACATAGTCCTAAAATGAACTCAAGTCATAGTAATTCCATCCACACAAAAGGTGGGAAAAAACCAACTAGGTCCCAACAAGTTTTCAAATATGGCAAATGGCCAGTCAAATAAAAATAGTGATGGTAAGGTGATGCAGCAATACATGGTAAATAAGTGTTGCCCCTAGTTTGCCCATAGGTGGTTATAACTAGGATAAAATGGAATAGGTCAATGATACTAATTTACCCATAGGTAGTTATAATTAGTAGCAAGACTAGTGAGACACTGATTTGCCCATAGGTGGTTATAATCAAGCTCACATAAACAAACTTGATACAAGATGGAAAATGAAAGATATCTTGCCAGATCAACTATCACACTAATTTCATAGACTATTATTTTAAACACAAATTTGATTGATTGTTGAAACTTGATTGAAATCCTCTTACAAAAGTGCAAGAAGAACCAAATGAACCAAGATCAAAACAAGATTGGGTAGGATTACTAAAAATAGGATTTGGTCTAGATAGGAATGGAATGATTTGATGGAATGACATTGCTTTAGGATAATGATGGTTTTTGATAGGTTAGATAAAAATGGTAAGATGGATGCCCCAAAGTGATGGGGTAATTATAAGGATATGTGACAATGGCAAAAGGATATGTAATAATGACAATGGCATGGCAATGTGAAACAATATGGTACATGTTTTTGGCTTGGGTGTGGTTTTTGATTCTATTGTTCTTATTTATGGGGAGATGCATGTATTGATCAGCAAATGATACAAAAAAAATAATCAATCATGTTAATTTCTAGCCCACACCTCATCTGAATAGTTGCTTTGTCAACAACTAGTTACAGATTTAGATTTTGAGAATATTATTGTGCTCTTTATTGGTCATTGATTGTGATTCCTTCGAATGTTTAGACAATGTATATTTGTATCCTCTACCAAAGAAAGTTTATCTATGGTGGCAAATAGGGATAAATAATGGATGGTAGGTTTGATTATGAAATGGAATGGCAGATGATAATAGAATGTGGAATGGTTGTGAAACAAATAAATATCATGACTTTCAATCACATGTAATGTTGTTGATGCCAGATTTGACATAATTTTGGTTGTGGCAGGGATAAAGACTTGTTCTCTCAAAGGACCATTAGATTTTTTTTGTTGTTTGGGCCTGAGAGTAGCTACCATCTGATTAGGTTGTAGATAGGAAGTTATTTTGATTTGATCTTTGATTTTGTCTTTATTAAGTAGTGAATAACTTTTGTGCTCAACTATTGGTGCCTCAATGAGGTTTTCATAAATGAAGCTATCTTGATTGTCCTGTAGTGCCTCTAAGAAGGTTTCACTAATGAACATTGGATTTTGACTTTGATTTTCTTCTAGTGCTTCTGAAAAAGTTTCACTAGAAGATGCTGAGTTGAAACTTTGATTATATCTCAACACCTCTAAAAAGGTTTCACTAGGAGAGTGTTCTTATGCTACATGAATGTGGTCTTAGCCTCCTTGATATTTTTCAATAGCTATGTCACCATGGATGTCGTTCAATAAAATGTGATTCTGTCAATCCTAATTAACACTTATGGGAGATATAATGTCAATAATATGGCTATCTTAGTTGATGGTAATGGCATGTGGAATGGTAATGGAATGGGTGTTAGCATCACAATCCTTATAGAAGATACTAGGAGGACTTGTGTTAATGCTAAATTAATCATCCTTAAAAACTATAGAAGGATCACAAATGTATTTAAATTGATCTGTGAGGTATGCATAAGCAATGTTGTAAAATCTACAAACATATTTTTCTTTTGAATCTAATTCTAACTCAAGGGACTTTGAATTTGATGTTGAGACTGATGTTTATTTTTATTTTGATGCTAAATATGATGTCAATCTAATAATAGAACCTAACTCTAACTCTAATTCTTCATCTAATGGGTACTCTATTATAATGATGTCTTGTTGAATATTTGGTATTAGATAAGTAATGTCTTGTGATGGCATAATGGGCTGCACAAAGATTGATTTATCAAATTAAAACTCCTATAAGATGGGAAAAAGGTCAAGAGACAACTCCTTAGAGACTAGTTTGTCAATAGGATGTTCTTGAAAAATAGGCACATGGTCAAGGTAATGATTTGCACAAAGGTGGTTATAATCATTAAGAAGTGACTCAATAAGACTAGCTTGTCAAAGTGAGACTCCTCAATAACTGGTATAGGATCAATAGGTGATTCATCATAAGATGACTTATCACAAGTGGTTGGTTCAACAAAAACATCTTGGATTGGTTGGTTCTCTTGGCCTTAGTTTCTAATGAGTTGGAAAATACTAGTTTTGAACATAGCTTAGTCTTTTAATAATTGGATCAGTTGAGGTTTGGATGGGATTGGTACTAGATGAGGAATGACTTATGGTTGGATAATTGTAGGGCATTAGGGAGCATGATTTCTTGCATGATCCAAAGGAAAAATTCTTGATATAGTAATGATAGGGTAGTGTGGAGCTTGATTGCTTGCATAAGTCAAAGGACTAGGTCCTAAAATGATGAAAGGGTGTTGTGGAGCCTAGTTGTTCACACAAGCCAAAGGACTAGGTCTTGGAATGGTAATGGTATTCCTTGGATAGTGTAGATCTTGATAGCTCATATAATCCAAAGGAGGGTTAGGGGTAGTCAATGATCAGATAAAATAGGACATCATAAAACTTTATTGCTTGTACAAGCCAAAACATCCAAGTCTTCCTTATAAACCATATCATCCCAGTCGTGAGTTGGCTTATAAGTTAGTTTTTGACTATGTTCCGTGTACTAATTATTGAAAAGAAGGTATGGATCCATATCCCAAACAACATTATCTATAGTTAGGTCTTTAATATGCTCCTCACAAACCTCTTCATGCCAATCAAGGTCTCGATTTAGATTTTGTAGAATTTGACTATGTTCCCCATATGGAGTATTATAGGGAGAATAATAAAACTCCTTAGAAAATATTTCTCCATAGGGGTTCCTAGTGGGATTTTATGTGGCCATTCTATCATAATTTTGATTGTACATGACTCCATCATAAGTGTGCTAGACATATCTTCATGAATGATGAAGGCTCTGAAACAAAAAGGCTTAGAGGTTTACAAACTCTAAAAAACTATCCAAAGGACAAATGGTTCAAAATTGATTTAACTTAGTCAAAGGGGTGGAGCTATATCTCCAATATGGTTTGAAAGTGAAGCTATGTCTCCAAAATGATTTGTGCTAATACTTGGCATAAAATAGTCTAACATCAAATGTCAAATGTCATACGCACAAAAGGTCAAGCTTTTGAATAAAAAATGGCTTATTAAAAGTCTATGTCAAAGTGTTGCAAACAAGGTATAAACTAGGAAAGGGGAAAAGAGTCACTAGGTATTTTGTCCAACTACGGAGTCAAAAGCTATGCTCAAATAGGATGTGCTAGGACTTTTGGCTAAGGGTGTAAAAATATATACTTGAAACAAAGGATTGATGTGAATTTAATCTAACCAGTTTGGAAATGGATTTTGAAATATACCTAAAACATAGAATCAAACATAAACATGATCAGTTCACATAATTCATAAAATAAAAGGTATTTGAAGAAAGGTTGTGTTTCTCCCAAACAAAGGCACAAACAATGATGAGGATAGGCTCTGGACAAATAAACCATCAAAAAGTTTCAAATTTGGGTAATCAATTAACTGAAGTTATGTAACCCAAAAGAGAAAGATCTATGTATTAGCCCCATAAATTAAGGCCTAAATAGAAATCAATTAATGTTTGAATCCAAACTTGACAAGGCTAATTAAAAACTCAATGTTGAAAACTAGGATTTGACCAAACAAGCTAGACAAGATTGGATAGAATGACAACACAAGACAGAGGTCTAAATGGTATATATAACATTGTTTGAAATAATGGTTTTGATACAAGGTGAACTAGTCTTGAAACAAATTGAGCAACCCAATGATGTAAGCATTCTTGAATGATGTGATCTATGTTATGTTTCAAAGACTCAAAAGGCTCAAAATGTTTTGACATGATTTGGGCAGTGTAACACTACTCTCTGCAACTCAGATGACACACACATAAACAAGTTTAGTAAAAATTTAAAGGCACAAGTGTGGTGTAAAATGGTCATCATAATGCCTCTTTAGACAAAAGAGTGATGTATAAACAAATTAATTTTGACATGGTTTATGAATAAACAAACAAAAAAGTTTTAGTCTCAAAACATACCAAGTAAAAATGACCAAAATACACTAAGTATAATCATCCAAATCTTAGCAAGAGTACAACAATGTAGGGTTGACTAAACTATCAAGCTTTTAAACATTTCTAGGGGAATCAATTACACAATGAATTTCACATCAAATGATGAAAAAAAAATCATAGAAATTGGGTGTGACACTTGTCTTGTTGTAAAAAGGTCTAATCCTTTTTGCAACCACTACATCCTATTGTTCGCTCAGTCTAGTGTGATGTCCAAAGTGAAGATACATCTCATGTTCAACTCCATCACTAGAAGGTGGTTTAACCACTCAAACCTTCTGATCCTAGTGAGATTCGGTGAAGTCAATGCTAGGAGATGAAACCTCAGGTCAAAGCTTCCCTATAGAACTTGTGAGAGGTAATGATATCCCCCTCACAAGATAAGATGAAATGAAATGAAAGACATAAAAAAGAAAGACTTTAGAGTCATTTTTAAGGTCACCCAAACTATGATGAGTTTTTGGGGAGTGCTTTATATGACATTCTTTCTAAGCCTTGGACTAAGATTTTTGCATTAAGGATGGCACTTTTGATTCCAAGGGTTCCTTAAAGGGGACAAATGGAAGAACATACACGTGCAAAATTTCTTTTTGTCAAACAACTTCTAATTTAAATAACTAATTGAATACAAAAAAGATTAGAAAGGTGAGTTCATTTTTAAGCACTAAAATAAAAATTTGGTCGTGTTATTTTTGGCCCTTGGCCTTAAATTACTAAAATGGTAAAATATTGCACAAAAAAAGACCATATGAAGCAATAAAGACCTAAGTTCATTTTAAGCCCAAATTGAAGATTCAAAACTTAGCCTAGATTCATGATTAAAACACCAAATTTAAATTTTTTTAAGAGTTATGGTGTGTTTTAAGCACTAAATAAAATGTATCTAAGACTTATCCAAATCTTAGGTTTATTTTAAGCACTAATTCAAATGTGTGAAATCAAGCATGCTCATTTAAAACTCAAATCAAAGTGTGTCTAGTTAGTTAAAAGCATTCAAACCAACTTCCAAACTACCCCCTCAACCTGTAAAAACATAATTATAAGGGCCTTATTTGAATCACTTAAGATTTTGAGTATATGAAATTAAGAATTTTAGCTCTCGAGTTGACAGTCGAGTTAGGTTGGACAAGTAAGCTAGGTTGATAGGTGATTTGGGTTGATAGGCAAGTTGGGTTGATAGGCGAGTTGGGTTGGATAGGCAAGTTGGGTTGACAAGTGAGTTGGGTTGATAGGCGAGTTGAGATGAACCAAAGTTGAGTTGGGATGAACCAGACCTAAGTTGGGATGAACCAGAGCTAAGTTAGGCTGAACTAGAGCTAAGTTGGGATGAACCAAAGTTGAGTTAGGATGAATCAGAGCTGAGTCAAGATGAACCAAAGCTGAGTTGGGATGAACTAGAGTTGAGTTGGGCCAAACTAGAGCTAAGTTGGGATGAACTAGAGCTGAGTTGGAATGAACCAAAGCTGAGTTGGGCTATCTAGATAACAAAACCATGGTTTATAAAAATGGAATTTTTTGCTCAAATTTTTTCTTTCTTTACTTCCATACTCCAAGAGCCTATATGATAATAGTTAGTAGGTTGCTTGTAAAGGCTTTGTGAGCAAATTTGTGGGTTGTGGTCCCACCAAGTGTATCATTATGTGAACTAAGAATTTGACTCAAGAGAGGTGATTAGTATTGTGTTAGTCCAAAAATGAAAACAAATTGATAAAAACACACTAACTAACATATGCCTCTAGGCCAAGTTATTAGGGTGAGCTTAATAACAAAAATAAATGAAAAGCACAACTAAAAATTAAAGAAAAACAAGAATACTTCACCTTCCTTGGATGCTCCAAATGCTTTATTATAGTGGCTTGCTTGGTTTGTGCTCATGAAGTCTAAATCAATGAAAGCTTGACTACCTTCATCTCTCCTTGGCACCTTGCTTGGCTTTGGCTTCAATATTTTGGCATCATAACTTTGGCATGTGAGAGATCTTTGGAATAAATTTGGCATGGTAACTTTGCACAAGTTAAGCTTAAAATTCATGTGGTAAGGAATCTTATTTATAGATTTTGGAAAGTATCTTCTATTGGTGGATCCAATAATTATGTAAATTTTATTGATGATGAAACTAGGAAAGTTTGGGTTTATTGTATTAAAAAATAAATCCAATGTATTTGACACTTTTAAAAAGTGTAAAACCTTGGTTGATAATTAAACAAGTCTCAAGTTAAAATGTCTCAGATTAGATAATGGAGGTGAGTATTGTAGTAATGCTTTCTTTGATTATTGTTATAATAATGGAATCCATAGGCAAAGGATGGTTCCAAGAATTCCACAACAAAATTGGGTATCTAAAAGGATGAACAAAACAATAATGGAATGTGTTAAGAGCATGAGGCTACATGCAAGGTTGACTTTAAAATTTTGGGTAGAAGTAGTTAGCACAGTAGTATATCTGATTAACAGAGGACCTTCTATGTCTTTGGATGGAGGCATTCCTGAACAAACTTGGTTTGGTAAGAATGTTGATTATTCTTTTCTTAGAGTATTTGGATGTGAGGCTTTTGATCTCATTAAGAAAGAGGATAAGACCAATTTAGAGTCTAAATAAAAAAAATTCACATTTGTTGGATATGGTGAGGATGACTTTGGTTTCCATTTATGGAGTATTAAAGATAAGAAAATATTTTGGTCTAGAGATGTAGTCCTTAATGAAAAAGTCATGTATAACGATCAATTGTAGTAACAAGAACATGAATAGAAAGAGTACACAGTATTATATGACATTACAGATGGCAAAGAATATAATGAATTAGTTCAATAACCTTCAACACAAAGACCCCAAACTCCTATGGTAAGAAGGTCTTCTATGGTAAGAATAGCACCTGAACATTTTTCTCCTTCTTTGAATTTTTTATTACTCACTGAAAATGGAGAACTAGAGTGTTCTGAGGAAGCAATGGAGGTAGATTCTAGGATGAAATGGGAACAAACCATGGATTAGGAGCATAGATCTCTCATGGATAACTAAATGTGAGATTTGGTAAGGCTACCCAAGGGCAAAAGTGCATTGATAAACAAGTGGATCTTTAGGATAAAAGAAGAAAATGAAGGGAGAAAAAGGTATAAGACCAAGAAGGTGGTCAAGGGGTTTACACAAAAATCAAGTATTGATTTTGATGAGATTTTCTCTCCTATTGTAAAAATGACTTCTATTAGGATTGTTCTTGTTTTAGTTTTAGTTGAGGATTTTCACTTAGAATAGTTATATGTGAAAACTACTTTTCTTCATGGTGATTTGGATGAAGAGTTGTATATGAAGCAACCACAATGATATGAGGTCAAAGGGAAGGAGAACTATATGTGCAAACTGAATAAGAGCTTGTATGGCCTGAAACAAGCTCCATGACAATGGTATAATAAATTTGATTATTTTATGTTGGAACAAGAATATCAAAGGTGTCATTTTGACCGTTACATGTACATCAAACATTTTGATGATGTTTCTTTTATTATATTATGTTTGTATGTTGATGACATGTTAGTTGTAGGAGAGAACATATAGTATATTCATATGCTCAAGAAATAGCTTAGTGACTCTTTTTATATGAAGGATTTGGGTGATATGAAGAAAATCCTTGGTATGAGGATTATTCATGATAGAAAAGAGAGAAAGTTGATCTTATCCCAATCAGAGTATGTGAAGAAAGTCTTGGAAAGGTTTAGCATGTTGGATGTTAAATCTGTTGGTACTCCTTTGGTAAGCCACTTTAGATTATCAAAGGAGTAGTGTCCCAAGATGAAAATTGAAAAGCTTAATATGTCCAAGGTACCTTACTCATCAACAATTGGTAGTTTGATGTATGTCATAGTTTGTACAAGGAGGGATATTTCCCAAGTAATGGGATTTATGAGTAGGTATATGAGTGATCTTGGTTATGAGCATTGGTAAGCAGTGAAATAGATTCTTTGGTATTTGAGAGGAATAATGGATTTCACATTATGTTATGTTGGATCAGATACCACTTTACATGGTTATGTGGACTCAGATATGGCAAGGGATATTGATAACAGGTGAAGTACAACATGTTATATATTTACTATTAGAGATATAATGGTTAGTTATATTTGTGGGATATAAAAGTTTTTGGCTTTGTCAACCATAGAGGTAGAGTATGTTGTTGCCATAGAGGCTAAAAAAGAGATGATTTGGTTACAAGAGTTATTTTGAGAGTTGGGGAATGAGCAAGAAGTTTGGAGACTACATAGTGATAGTCAAAGTGCTATTCATTTGGTAAAGAGCTTTGCTTTCCACTCAAGGATGAAACACATTCAATTATGTTATCACTTCATCAAGATAGCTTTAGAGGAAAACTTGGTGAAGCTAGAGAAAATTCATACTAGCTAGAATCCTATGGATATGATGACCAAGGTGGTCACATTGGATAAGTTGAGACTATGTTCATATTTGGTTGGCCTTAGTGGTTATGGAGCAGTGATAGATTCTATTTAGGAGAAATAGTCTCCAAGTGAGAGATTGTTGAGTGTGGAGCCCTTTGGGGCTATCACATGACCTTAGGAGTGTATTTTGGGGGCCTAGAGAGCTCCATAAATGTGGGAAGTGTAGTTTTCCCTACTCCACCTTTTGTGAAACCTTGCTCCACATGTGAGAAGAATATTCCTTATATTATCTAATTTCTATTTTTCCATGTTTTATGGAGTTGGTTGTTAGATGCCTATTTTCCATGTTGACTTCCTTTTTTTTAGGGAGCTAGTTGTTTATTGTAAAAAGTATTGCCTTTCTTGTTTCAAGGAGTTGGTTATGATCACATGTTGTTGGAAAATGTACCTTAAAAGGTGGAGACTCTATCTTGGCATGTTCCTCCTTGGATGAGCTTGATGAAGTGTAACTGAGGTGTCCTTAATGGATGATTCTTATCTTGGGTAAGCATGGTGAAATTCCTCCTCCTTTTGTGGATTTTCCTTCATTTGTTATATATATAGGTGTGGTGTGCCTTTAGAGGTTGATGATTTTTTTGTAGGGTGTGGATTTGAGGATCAGAGTCAAGGTGCAGAAGTTTTTTGCAAAGTGTAGGTGTTTATTGTATGGTGTGGTATAGTAGTTTGTGAGATACAATATTATGTAGGTGCAGGTGAAAGTACAACATTTATTTGTGCAGTATTTTCTACGGGAGATTTTTCTATCTCTGTAAGAGTTCATTGTAATCTTGTTTTTTAGATTACAGTTTTAATTGAGGACTTTCTTTGTGGATGTAGCCCACATTAGGTGAACCACTGTAGATATATGTTATGTGTGTTTTTATCATGTTCTCTCCATTTATGCTTTCATAATATCTATGATTTGAGGAATGTTTCCATGATGCATGTTATTACTTAATTTATATCTAATTTATGGTCATATAAAATCTGGTTTAAAGTTTTTAATTCCTAACATGAGTGTCAAGCATATTTTATGGATTTGAAATAGAGGTTGGTAATATCTCTGATATTGGTATTCATCAATTGTAATAAGTCATTTCATATGCATGTAGATGCTTCAGGAACTACAGTAGGAGTTATATTGGCTCAACTAGGAGATAGACATTTGGATCACCCTGTTCACTTTGTAAGTACAATTTTTTTAGGAATAGATAATTACACTAAAAAAAGAGGCCCTTAATATGGTGTTTTCACTTTATAAAATCAAGCACTGTCTCTTAGCAACACCATTTTAATTCTTTATAAATCACTAGGATTTATGCTACCTAGTGAATAAGCATATGCTAGGTGGAAGGATATCTAGGTGGTTAATGTTATTACAATAATTTTAGTTTAATATCAATGTGAAATTAGGAAATGAAAATGTGGGACCAAATCATATTATCCAAATAAGGAATGGTGAGGATCCAAAATAATTACAAGATGAATCACCAGATGCACACTTAATGAGAGTCTCTATGATTCCAACAAATATAAAAGGCATAGCCAATTTCCTAAGAGGAGTTTTTCTCACTCATTATGTCAAAAATATAAAAATTGGCTAATCACATGGGCTATACCTTTTAGTATTATTAAAGGATTACTATATAAAATGATTAAGGATGGTGTGTTGTGCATAGTAGCCTTGGAGCATGAGTTACCACAATTTTTAGAAGAATCACACCATGGAATTTTAAGAGGACACTTTGAAAATGAATCAACAATGAAGAAGTTATTAAAAAGTGGCCTAAGGTGGCATACCCTATGCTTGGATGCACATAGAGTCACAAAGTACATATAAGCATGTATAGGTCCTAATTTTGGTATTTTTTTAGAATATTTAACTATTTTTTATTTTTTTCATATATATGTAAATAATATGAACAAAGTGAAAGAGAGATAGTAACTAATGACTCCTACAAGGGAATTATAATCAATAGGCCCTGTGTTGAGAAAATGTCATTAGGGAAAGGGGTATGTTATGGTGATTGCACTGAGTTGAATGGAGAATTTGAATATGGAATACCCACTATACTATAACTGTCACTGCCATATTGATAATCTATAGTATGTTATCTCTATGGTGGATTTATAAAGATTTTTGGAACCCATTGTGAAGTATGTGAATCCTGTGTTGGTGCCTTATGTGAATAAGCCTTCGTATTATGTTTATAAGTAGAGAGAGGATTTCTATAATTTGTAACAAATATTTGTTTAAGATGTCTCTCAAGGATAGGTCTCATGTAAGGGTATATATCTATTATGGAAATTTATGAGTTGGTAACATCTTTGTAGGTGCTCAACTGAATTTTTTTGTGAAGTAACCAAATATGTCTATGATAGATGGTACTTATAAGGGATATCAAATATTTTAATGACCTAATTAACATATATATACTTTAATAATCTATGAATTTTATATGTAAATTCAATAATATGTTAAATCCAAGTGCATCTAAATAATATATCAAAAACTCTACACTAGGTACTACTGTGAATTTAATGGCCACATGTGTGGGACCAACCTATAATGTTAATTTTATCTCACCAATAGAGTTTTGAATGTGACCATTGAATCCTTTATGACCATAGTGGTGGGAATTAAATTCTAATTTGTTTATCCAATATGATAAATAAGTATGTTTGTACACATCACACTTAAACCATTATTGACCATGACAATCTGAATATGCTGGTGATCAATGTGAGATCGAACAAATAGAGAGTGTAAATCTAATTCATTGTCTACTATCTCATGTTATGAAAATGTGATAAGTTTCCTAGATGGTACTAAGGTATTATAGTCACCTATGATATTATTTAAAGGATGTTGTTACTCTACATGAAAATGATAATAATTTGGTGGAGGGTATGCATTATATGCATAATACACACTTGATGTATTTGTTGTCTCATTATTTGTATGCTTAAGAAAAAGATCACTAAAGATTTTCATTTCCTTACTTTCTATTGGTTGTGCCTTTGTACTTTATGTTAGGTTGTTGATACATAAATTAGGTTGATATTCCACTCAAATTATCATCAACATGGATCCTATTCTCCTAACTTAACAAGCAAATGGATATGTGATTATTCTAGGTTACTAACCTTATAAAATAGAAAATAATAAGTGTTTAAAGTGAAATGTACAACCTATTGAACATAAACATGAAGCATATGAATGATCAAATCACACCAAACATAAATTAAAATTTATCTTAGAGAAACCTAATGTGAGAGAAACTCTAATGGGTGAGGCAAATCACACTCACCTTCCATTATGTAATGCAAGAGTATACAAGGTACTACCAAGTTGGCCCATATGCATTGAACATGCAATACCATCATGTCCAAAAATCATATACAAACTATGCTTTACACTTTATTAGACACTTATTTTCACTTTCACACAATCAAACCGATTATCTATAGCTAGGAAATAATGATATCATAAGAATAAAGACTCAAACTTGTTACAAACAATGTGAATCTAACTTCCCTTCCTTCACACTATGTTTTTTGATGTTTTCTACCTTTCCCAAACCTATATTTAAACTTCCTCATCCTTGGAATTCATGTAAAACTTGAAATGAAATGCCAAACATCAAAATTGTTCCAATTATCATATTCTAAACTGGTTCTGAAGTCCAATAGTCTAGGCTCTGGAGTCCAATAGTCTGCTCCTGAGTAATCCCAAAGCTAAAGTTTGCCAATTAAAATACTCATAACTTTTGTATATGACCTCAAAATGATGTGAATTTTTTTTTGAACTTACATATTTTTATGATAAGGATTCAAATATTAAATCATAATATATTTTTCACTTTAATAAATTATAGTTTTCCCCCTATAACAAAGACTAGGGTTTTTTCATCTAGTTTCAAGAGCTTGTAACTTCTCAACTCATCATTATGAAGATGTTTGGATCACCCTCATACTAATTTTACATAGAAGTACATCTAATATGATATTTTTAATGTATAAAATGTCTTAATTAAATGTTTTAAGAACATGAATTACATCTAATTGGGCATAGTGAAAATATCAAATGCACATGACTAGTATATTAGGACCCAAATTTATCTCATGCCTCCATAATTTTTAAGTCCCTAAAATATTTAGTAATCTTGTGAGGAAATTTCTTCCCCACATCTTCTCTAGAATACCCTTTGGCCTTTTTGGGTAGCTGACCCTTTAACCCAACTAGCTAATATTCTTGTACTCCTCTTTGTATTCTCATTTCCTTATATAAAACAACATCCTCCTCTAATGCCAATTGAATATATATAGAAAGGTCCTCAATGGAAAGTACCAACATCCCTTCATCTTAATTTTTTAACATAGAAGGCTCAAAAAGTTATAAGTTCTCAACAAGAACAACTAAATAAATTTTCATATAAGGAGGCAAATCAAATCTAAAATAATTCTTTCCCACTTATACAATAATTTCAAATGGACCATACCATAGTGGCTTAAGCTTCTTATACATACCTTAGATCCTTTATCTACTTAAGTAAATACATATCTTGTCACCTATAAGGAAAATATGCTCAATCATGTGTTGATCATTTCTCACTTTATACTTAGCTTGAGATTCCTTCAACCTCTCTTGCACTTGGAGGTGAATAAACTAAAGTTTCTTAATGAATTTTTGAACCTTGTGAACCTCAAGATACACTTTCCATTGCCTTTATATGACTGTCTCAAAACAACATCAAATGCACACGGAGGTAAGTATCCAAAACAAGTTCTAAAAGGATATTTACTAGTAGAAGAATGTACAACCCTATTTTAAGAATGTTGAATATACACCAAATTTTCATCCCATGTCTTAAAATTCTTCTTATTATACCCTCTTAATAGTTTCACCAATGTTTTATTCATAACCTTAGTCTAACCATTAGTTTTTGGATGAAAAGTGGTAGATTATTTTAACTTAGTATCCTTCTTCTCCCATAATATGGCCCAAAACTTCCCCAAAAACCTTGAGTCTTGACCTAGAATAATGGATCTAGGTAAACAAAAGTTAACCCACACATTAGAGAAAAATAACTCAGTTGTATCACTATCTTTGAGGGTCTTATTATAAGGAACAAGAATACACATCTTACTAAACTGGTCCACAACCACAAAGAGATAGTCATGCACCTTTCTTGGCATAGGTAACCTACCTAAAAAATCAATGGAAATGTTTTCCCATGGCTTAGAAGGAACTGATAATAGCATATATAAATCCAACTTTATGTTACTAGTCTTACGTGTACTACATAAAACACAACCTCTTATGAAAATAGCAATATAAACTTGCATATTAGGCCAATAAACATACCTCTAAAAATGAGAAACAATATTTGTAACACCAAAATGACCTATAAAATTTTTAAGTGTGTGCCTCCCTCAATATATAAACTCTTTACTCTTTGGACACACAAAGCTTACCCAACTTGTAGAGCAATCCATATTGAATACAATAACCCTCCTTGGGATTAAACCCTACACCTTAAGATTTCTTCGTTTAAAGAAATATGTCCCCAAAATCTACATCCTGCTCATATCCATCTACATAATATTCACACATAAAATGATCAAGAATAGTTATGGTGCCCATGGTTGTAAGTAAAAGAGGTCTTGACAACATGTCAACTAGTCTATTAGTCACACATTTCTTGTATCTGATAGTCGAATGAAATTGTTAGAAGATGTGATCTAGGAATTTGACTCAAGAGAGGATGGTTAGTATGGTGTTAGTTCCAAAATGAAAATAAAATGAAATAAACACACTAATAACATAACATCTCTAGGCTTAGACACTAAGGAGAGCTTAGTTAACAAAAGTAAATGACAAGCACAACTAAAAATCAAGGGATCAAATACAAGAGTTCCTTCACATTCCTTGGATGCTCCAAATGCCTTTGTAGTAGTGTCTTGATTGGCTTGTGCTCATGAAGTCCTTAGCAATAGAATCTTGGCTACCTCCATCTCTCCTTGGCTTCTTTGTCTTATGGCTTGGCTTGGCTTGGCTTGGAATCAATTTGGCATGGTAACATTAATTGCTTAAAGCTTTTGAAACCAGTTTGGCATTATAACTTTGCATCAAAAATGCTTTGAAGATATTTATGCATAATAACTTTCCACCAAAATAGCTTAGAATTGATGTTTTGAGGCCTCCTATTTATAGATTTTTAGATTTGATCAAAATCAACCTCAACCATCCATCTAAAGATTGAGATGTGTGGTTGAGGATTAATTTAATTTTTAGAATAAAGTTTGTAATTATCCTCATCATGTCATTAAAATAAGGGTAATTAAGAGGTGTGGAGGGCATCATAGAAGGCATTGATGAGGCATGGAAGGCATGAATCTTGATATTTGTGGCATTTATGGCCTAGTGATGTCTTCTCAAGAAATGAGGTCTCCTGATGATGTAGATATTCAATATTCATTTCAAAAAAAAATATTCAAGAAGTTTCCATGGAATTTTTTATTAGGCCTTGATTTGGGTTAATTAACTCTTAAGTATGATTAAGCACTTTGTGCATAAATTACTTAATTTGATCAGAATGTCTTGTTATTAGTCCAAATTTTGATTTGATTAGAATTGGAAGGCACTATCAAATGTGTTCAAACCATAATACTATTTAGGAAGTTACCAAAAACAACTAACAAAGGCATGTGTCTTGTGTAAAATATTTGATAGGGAAGAACAATCCAAAGCACCCAAGTGAAAAATTGGCATTTTGACTCAAAATGATCTGATCAAAGTTAGCTAGCCCATAAATTTCATTTCCCCTTTTAATGATACTTTAGCCAAAATCAACACTTGAATATGTTAGTTTGACACCATTTAACATGTTTTAGTGTTTTTAGGCCAAATTATGCATTATGGGTAGAAATTAGCCAAAATCCTGATTAGAGGTTATCGATGGCCAGATTTAGGTGTTTATAGTTTACCCCTATTTGGGAAGATGTTGTCAACCATAGGTAAAGCAATGTCTTATCAAATAATGATAGATGGCATGTATGCCAAAAATAAGATGATGGTTGAAGAATAAAACTCCAAAAGGTGTTTGGGAAGCTTATGATGATGCCCCCTCAAGGGAGTGGCCGTCACATTTGTTGATGGACGGTCCCTCGAAAAGAAATAAGAAGAAAGGTGGAATTAATTTGTGGTTGAGATTAATCCAAATAATAAAATGTCTACATGCATTGATTTAAAAATGTTGTTGATTTACCCAAAGGTGGTTATAATCAAGAATAAAAGTCAAAATAATGATTTGCCCATATGCGGTTATAATCATTACAAGGACCTGAATTAGATAAATATGATGTTACCCCAATTAGGGTAATTAGAAAGCATAACTCAAGGATATAACATAGAATATAGATTAAATATGAGTGGGCACAAAATGATGAAAGAGATGAATAGAAGAATAATATTGATCAGTGTGAATGATTTAGTTATACTTTCCAATAAGGAGATGTTCATCATGATTAACAATGACACAAATAGAATGGCCAATGGGTTAATTTGATCAAGGGTGGGATGGGAGGATCTACAAAGGTGCCAAGGATAAAATTTTATAGCTCTATTGATTGTAGACCTTCGTGAAGCTAATTTTTATTGTAGCATGTGATGGTAGGCTTCATGATAGAACATCATGAAGACTTGGCCAAAAAATGCATAAGGACTGACTCCTAATCCAATAAACACTCAAAAATAATGCACCAATGATTAAAATCATGATGATAATATTTATGTAAAAATATGGATAGACTCAAGAATAATGTGTGTAATGAATCACCCAATGCATACATATAGATCGAGTCAAGGCTATAGTACTAAAAACAAACAAAAAGGCAAGTGAATAAATAAACAAACAAATAGAAAAACAAATAAGCAAACAACCTAAAATAAACAAATAAATAGAAATCCTAAAAATAAAAGCAAAAGAAAGCATCCTACTAATGACAATGCCCCAATAAGGTGAATCAAAGATAACTGACTAGGCTTAGATAAGACAAATGTTTTTGGAATTTTGAGGTATCTTAACTCGTTAGAGAATGAAAATATACCTACTCACAAAATGGTGAGAGTGTTTGGCTTAGGTTTCTCATAAAATGGTGAGAAGGTATGGAAAGGGGAACTAAGGTGACCTCAATCATGAATTTAATATGACCTATAGACTTGAAATGACCTCAAATCATAGTAATTCCATCCACAGAAAAGGTAGGGAAAAGCAACTAGGTCCCAAAAAGTTTTTAAATCTAGCAAATGGCCAGTCAAATGAAAATAGTGATGGCAAAGTGATGTGGCAATGCATGATAAACAAGTGTTGCCCCTAGTTTTCCCATAGGTGGTTATAACTAGGATACAATGACATAGGTCAATGATACTAATTTTCCCATAGGTGGTTATAATTAGTAGCAAGACTAGTGAGAGACTGATTTGCCCATAGGTAGTTATAATTAGGCTCACATAAACAAACCTAATATAGGATAGAAAATGAAAGATACCTTACTAGATAAACTATCACACTACTTTCATAAACTATCATTGTAAACACAAATTATATTGATTATTGAAACTTGATTGGAATCCCCCCACAAAAAGTATGGAAAGAACCAAAGGAACCAAGATCTAAATAGGATTGGGTAGGATGACTAAAAACAAGCTTTGGTCTAGATAGGATTGGAATGATATGATGACATGGTCTTACTAAGTATAATGATGGTTTGATAAAATGATAAGAGGGTTACCCCTAAGTGATGGGGTGAATGGCAAGATCTATGATAATGGCAAATAGGAATATGTAAGAATGGCAATGGCATGAGAATGAAATGTTATAGTACATATTTTTGGCTTAGGTGTGGTTTTTGATTCTATTATTCCTGTTGATGGGGAGCTACATGTCCTAATCAATAAATGATAGAAATAAAAAACTTGATCATGTTAATTTCTAGCCCACACCTCATCTGAATAGCTGCTCTATCAATAACTTGATGTAGATTTGGTTGTCAAAAATACTTTTATGATCTTCATTGGTCATTGATTTTGATTCCTTTAAATGTTGAGACAAGGTATTTTTATAGCCTCTATAAAGGAAAGTACAACCATGGATGGTAAATAAGGAAAAATAATGGATGGTGGGTTTGACTATGAAATATAATGGTAGATGATAATGGAATGTGGAATGGTGGGGAAATAAATGAAGATCAGGACTTTCAGTCACATATAATGTTGTTGATGTCAAATTCAACATAATTTTGGTTGTGGTAGGGTTGAATAATTTTTCTCTCAATAGGACCACCAAATTTTTCTATTATTTGATCTTGAAAGTAGCTACCATCTGATTAGGCTGTAGATAGGAAGATATTTTGATTTGATCTTTGATTTTGTCTTCATCAAGCAGTGAATAACCTTTATGCTCAGCTATCAGTGCCTCAATGAGGTTTTCACCAATGAAGTTGTCTTGATTGTCCTGTAGCACCTCTAAGAAGGTTTCACTAAGGAATGTTGACTTTTGAATTTGATTTTCTTCGAGCACTTTCAAAAAAGTTTCACTAGGAGAGTGTTTTTCTGCTACATGAATGTTGTCATGGCCTCCTTAATCTTATTCAACCACTAGGTTTCCATGGATGCATTTCAACAAAGTGTGATTCTATCGATCCCAATCGACACTTGTGGGAGATGGAATTTTAATGATATGGTTATTTTGGTTGATGGTAATGGCTTGTGGAATGGTAATGGAATGGGTAGAGGCTACACAATCCTCATATAAGATACTAGGAGAACTTATGTTGATGCTAAATTAATCATCCTCAAAAACTATAGAGGGATCACAAATGTATTAAAATTGATCTGTAAGGTATGTGTAACTAATGTTGTAACAATCATGAACATATTCTTCTTCTAAATTTAATTCTACCTCAAGAGACTCTAAATTTGATGTTGAGACTGATGTTGATTCTGATGCTAAATCTAATGTCAATTTAAGAATGAAACCTGACTCTAACTCTAATTCTTCATCTGATGGGTACTCTATTACAATGATGTCTTGTTGAATATTTGGTATTGGATAAGTAATAGCCTATGATGGCATAATGGGATCCATAAAAATTGATTTATCAAAGTGGGACTCCTCTAGTATGGGAAAAAAGGTTAAGAGATAATTGTTTAGAGATTGGCCTATTAATAGGAGGATCTTGAAAAATAATCACATGTTCAAGTTAATTATTTTCCCAAAGGTGGTTATAGTCATTAAGAAGTGACTCAGCAAAGACTGGCTCATCAGAGAGACTTCTCAACAACTAATATAGGATCAATAAGCAATTCATCAAATTTGACTTATCACAAATGGTTGATTCAATAGAAACATCTTGGATTGGTTGGTTCTCTTGGCCCTGGTTTACAATGAGTTTTAAAATACCAATTCTAAATACAACTTGGTCTTCAAAGGATTGGATCAGTTGAGGTTTAGATGAGGTTAGTACTGGATGACTAATGACTTGTGATTGGATAATGGTAGGGCCTTAGGGAACATGATTGCTCACATGAACCAAAGGACAAAGTCTTGAGATGGTAACATTAGGGTGGTGTGGGGCTTGATTTCTCACATAAGTTAAAGGACTAGGTCCTATAATGATGAAGGGGTGTTGTGGAGCTTGATTGATCGCACAAGCTAAAAGATGAGGTCTTGGTATAGAAATGGTTTGGTATTGTGGAACTTGGTTTCTCACACAAACTAAAGGATGGGGTCTTAGAATGGAAATAGTATGACATTTTGGTCCTAGAATAAAAGTGGTATGATGTGGTGGAGCCTGATTACTTACATAAGCCAAAGCATCCAAGTCTTCCTCATAAACCATATCATCCTAATTGTGAGTTGGCTCATAAGCTAGTTCTTGACTATGTTCCATGTAATGATTATTAAAAAGAGGGTATGGATTCATATCCCAAACAACATTATCTATAGTTGTGTCTTCAAAGTCCTCTTCACAAGCCTCTTCATACCAATCAAGGTCTCAAGTCGGAACATAAGTTACTTCATGACTTTATTCCCATGAATGATTAATATGAGGTGGATATAAATATGTCTCACAAACCATATTAGCATCATTGGGTCTTGACAAAAGCCATAAAAGTCATTTTGTGTAGCCATTCTATCATAAGTTGGATTTTAAGTGACTCCACCATAAGTGTAACAAGACATATCTATGTAAATGATAAAATCTTCAAAAACAAAAAGACTTAGAGTTATACAAACTCTAAAAAACTATGTTCAAAGGACAAATGGTTCAAACTTGGTCTAACTTGGTCAAAATCTGGAGATATATCTCCAATGTGGTCTAAAAGTGGATTTATATCTCCAAAATTATTTGTGCTAAGAATTAGCATAAAATATCCTACCATCAAATGTCTAGTGTCAAATATCATACGCAAAAAAAAGGTCAAGTGTCTGAATAAAAATTGGCATGTCAAAGGTCCAGGTCAAAGTGTTCTAAACAAGGTCTAAAATAGGAAAGGGAAAACTTGAGTTGCTAGGTCTTTTGTCCAAACATGGAGTCAAAATTTAGGCTCAAACAAGTAGGCATGTGCTAGGACTTTTGGCCAAATAACATCAAAAGTTAGACTAGAAACAAAGGCTGATATGATTTGATTTAATCTAAAAAGTTTGGAAACAACTTTGACATAGACACAGCACACAGAATCAAACATAAACATGATTAATTGGCATTAGGCATAAGAAAAAATGATCTTTGAAAAAGGTTGTGTTCTCCCAAATAAAGGTACAAATAATGATGAGGATAGGCATTAAACAAATAAACCATCAATAGTTTTCAATTTTGGGTAATCAATTAACCAAAGTTATGTAACCCAAAAGAGAAAGATCTATGTATCAGCCCCATGAATTAAGGCCTAAATAGAAATCAACTAGTTTTTGAATCCAAACTTGAAAAGGCTAATTGAAAACTCAATGATGAAAACTAGGTTTTGACTAAACAAGCTAGACAAGATTGGATAGCATGACAGCACAAGACAAAGTTCCAAATGGTATGCATGACTTGGTTTTAAAAAATGGTTTTTGGTGTAAGGTAAACTAGTCTTGAAACAAATTTAGAATTCTAATGGTGTGAGCATTCTCAAATGATGTGGTCAATACTATGTTTTAAAGACTCAAAGGCAAAATGGTTTGACATGATTTGGGTAGCATAATGCTACCCTCTATAACTCAAATGACACATACACAAGCAAGTTTAGTAAAAATGAAAAAAAAATGAAACCCATCCATTTATAGTGCCTAACTTATTGAAGTTTAGTTTGAGCTTTCAAATATTGAAGAGGTTGGTGATCCATATGGATAATAGTCTCCTTACCCATTAGATAATGATTCCATTTTTTAACCACTTAAGTAATAGCATGAAATTTTTTTATCATATGTATAATAATTTAATATTTCACCATGGAATAACTCAAAATGGTAGCATATTGGCTTACCTCCTTGAAGAAAAATAGCCCCCATAACATAGTGACTAGCATTCATTTCTAATTCAAAAGGCATCTACAAAGTCCTTAATGAACTTCTTCAAGTATTGGACTACACCTATAAATATTCTTGTTTTGGTCAAATTGGATGGCCTTGGATAATTCATGATGGCCTGTTACTTATTTGGATCGATCCTTAACTCCCCATATCCAACCACATGCCAAGAAGACTAGTGATTATTGGATAAACTCACATTTTTCTCATTCAACACCAAATTATTATCCTTTAAAATTTTTAAAACTTGTTTAAGATGTTCAATATGCTGATCAAAATTTCCACTAAAAACAATAATATCATCAAAATATATACTTAAAAAAGAATCAATAAATGGATTCATTGCCTCATTCATCAACTGCGTGAAGATAGTTAGTGCATTACATAGCCAAAAAGGTAGATACAACCACCCATATAACCCTTGACTTATTTTGAATGATGTTTTCCACACATCCTCCTCATTAATCTTCACTTGGTGATACCAATATCTCAAATAAATCTTGGTAAAATATTTATCATGTTTAAGTTGATCAAAAAAATCAACAATCCATGGAAGAGGGTACTTATCGATTACTCCAATATCTCTAAATATCACAGATTGCATGAAAACCTTAAAATTAGGTGAGATAAAATACAGATAAAAAGAGAGCTTTATAAATTGATTATATAATTCATTAACTAATTATCCAAAAATTACAAAGGAGGTACATTACATAGTGAGAAATTAGGTCATCACAAAGGTAAAAACTCAACTCACAATTAGAAAACACATAAAGTGTATTTACCATAATGACCTTAACAACCCTAATCAAGTTGACTAATAACTATGTAGGTAAAATTAAAAGTTTTAAAAAGACTACACTACCACCTCACCTGAAGTATAGCTTAGATGGGTAGAAAAATTTGTTCCCAATAGCAATGCCTAATGAGGTACCCAAGTACAATGCAACTCCTATAAAATAGAGAAAAATAGAAAAATCGTAGGACAAAACTCCTCCCTTAAAAGATAAAATAAGAGAAGGGAACTAAAAATCCCCACTAGTGTCTACAACTACCTGAATCTATCTAGTATCCTACAATGAAGTTATCAAATGTGAATGTGGATCAGAAGTAGATGTAATGAAGAGTGGATCACCCTAGAATAGTTAATGAGTCTACCAAGATCCTAATGGATCTTCAACAAAGGTGTGATTCCTATCCAAGGAACCATTCTCCTCATGCTAGGTATGGGGACCAAATTCTCTATGTAATGATTGTGTAATAAGAGTAGAAGAAATAAAAGAATGTTGAATATCCTAAAACTATGGTATAGACTACCTAATGTATAATGTCTCCTAGATCAATAGACATGTTCCTTGTAATGTTTTAAGTAGACTAAGGCTAGGTTGATCAAGTAATAACAACTTAATATATTGAAGGTGATAAAGATATTATGGAGGAATGTCACCATCACTATTGTAATCATCTATATTAGAAGAAGAATCATCAATATTAGAAGATTTATTAGGCTCATAAATGTCATCAAGTTTAAGTGATTTTGAAGAAGAAGAATTTGAAGGAGAGTTAAGGGAAAAGTGTGTTAGATTAATCTAATATCTATGAACATCATATATCACATGAAAATCCTAGAATTAGGTGAGAGCAAATGTAAATCAAAAGAGAGCCTCATAAACTAACTATTTGATTCATTAATTGATTAGCCAAAAAATACAAAGGAGGTACATTATATAGTGAAAAATTAGGTCACTATAAAGGTAAAAACTAAACTCACAATTAGAAAACACATAAAGTGTATGTCCCCTAATGACCTTAACAACCATAAGCAAGCTAACTAACAACAATGTAGGTAAAACTAGAAGTGGAAAAAATCCTACACTAATGTTACCTATTCTTGATGGTTATATTATTAGGTGCTCTCTAATCAACACATATTTTTCATGTGACATCTTTATTAGGTACTAAAATAATAGGATAACCACATGGAGAAGTACTAGGTTGTATTACACCTTGATTAATCAAATAATATAAATGTTGTTTTACCTCATTGGAATATTTTAAGGACTACCTATATAACCTGAGATTTCGAAGTAGACTGTTGGGTAGCAAATAAATTTTGTGTTCAATGGAAATTGTCAATGATTACCTTGTATCCTCCTAAAAAACTTCCTTGAACTATTTTACTATCTCTCCCATATGCTTCTGCTCTTTATTAGTAAACATTCTACAATAAGTTTCATTTACCACTACTTCCTTATCTTGGATATCTCTCAAAAGAAGCAAAGTAAATTTTTTACTAGCATTAATAAGCTTATTAGCTTCATAGTCACTTATCAAGGATATATTTGAATCACATTCATAGGCTAAAATGATGTATCTCTTTCCATCATGTACCAAGTGATATTGGTTGGCTTTCCTCATGAAGATGGCATCTCGGATGTACAATTAAGGTCTGTCAAACACTAGACCACACACATCAATAGGCACAATATCCACCATAACCTCATCAATGAAATTTGAATTAATAGAAAAATTAACCTTACATTATTAGGTCACCTTTAAATATACACCTTTCTTTAACCATCCCAAATAATATGGGCTTGGATGATTGTGAATTTCAAACCCCAATTTGTCTACTAACTCTTTGATTATTAAATTTTCTTGTGAACAAGTATCAAAAAGAGCTTCCACTTTTATTTTCCTTATTTGAATTTTAATATTTAAAAGTTAGAAATATCACTCTCTTGAGAACCACTACTACTCAAACATACATTTCTATTGATATAGGTACAACACAAAGTATCATCCACATTAGAATTGTAACCAATATTCTCACCTTGAAGTGAAGACATGGCTCTTTTCTTCTTGTTGTTCTTGAATAGATGCAATATTGGATGGAACTTCCAAAACTTATCCTAAGATTGAGTATCAACATTACATTGACCATAATCTACTTTAGTATTCTTATTATAAATAGAAGTAGCATTTTTATTACCTTTCCCTTTTTACTTGGAGTTGTTTTATTACTTGGAGCTATTTTGAGAGGTATATGGAGATTTCTTCCTATCCATCTCTAAGTAGTGACTTTGAGAATAAGCCTCATCTACATATATAATATTGGACAAGAGTATTGGTCTCCTAAAATGACTATATATTCCACCCACACACTTCATCGAAAGGTCATTATCTACCACATCTTTGCTCATTTGGACCACCTTCTTGCAGAACTCATTGGTATATTCCTACACTTTTTAGCCTTGATTTTGCCTAAAATATTACCAATACATGGACCTCTCTTCTATTGGAGAGTTTTAAATTATGTCATGGTGATGTCATGCATGTCTCCAAGTGAGTGTATGAAGTGCTTTGATTGTCTAAGTGACAATGTCAAAGTGTGCAATGTGTTTGTCCTAGTATCCTTGAAGTATGCTTAGTTGATCTTTAGTTTTGGCATGGTTACAGATGTTTAGGGATGAGTATGGTGATTTAAGGATGTGAAATAGTTATCATAATATTTATTATATGCTTTTAGGTCTTATTTGTATGAGTGTAATTAATCTGTTAGTGCATAGTTTTCATCTAGATTTTTTGGGTCTAATGGTAAAAAATCTAAGTAGTTAATTTGTTGGCATCACCATTATCACATGTGGATGAGTCAAGGGTAGTTAGATATATTTTTGTGATTAAATGTGTACATAGTTTCTATGTAATAAATTTTAGGTAATGAAATTAATCACAACATAAGATATGTAAGTGCAAAGTTGGGCTCCCAAGCAGTTTGACAGTGTTTTTCCATACTTAGCCAAATTTGAAATATGGCAAGAAAAGTCGAGTAGGAATTTTGATATTATTATATTTTAAATGTGTGACGGTATGAGGATAATTTTATCATAAGGATTTATTAATTTTTTTTCCTTTTTTATTTGTGCTAAATTTTATATCATGCAATGGAGAACATCAAAAGACATGCATGTGCAAAGTTGGCCTTTCAAGCAAGTTCTTGACATAGTTGGCTCTATGGTAGAAAAATCTCAGTGAGAAGATTAATGGAGTTATATATCACATGTATAAATCTTTCAAGATCATTTTTTCACATGGTTATATTATCCTATGTGAGTAGATCATATGTTCTAAATTTTAGATCATTCGTCTAAGCACAATAAAAGTTATTGAGGTCTAAAGTTGGCCTTCTAGGTAGATAAGCAATGGTCCCCATACTTAGTCATTTTTACATGATATTAAATATCTGGACCTAATGGAGATCTAATGGTTCATAGTATTTTTTAAATCTAGATATATGGTGCACAATAATTCAAATGGGTCAAAGTGTTCATTGGTTAATGAAATTAAAGATCGAGTTCCTTATAAAAGTATCAATGAAGCATGTTCATTCGAAGATGTTAAGAAGTAACAAGATGAGGAAAAGTGTTTAAGATTTAACACTGAGAAAAGGTAAAGGATAAATATATAATAGTGAGTGGGTGTTTTTACATATTGATTGAGTGGTGCATGCTGCATGATAAAGACTTGGTTGATTCGTAGAAATCAATGGTACGCATTGAGTCAATATTGCAAGATTGTACAAGATGAGGTCAATTGTTAGGAGTTTAACATTCAAGCATTACTACACTATGTGTTAAAGTTCAAATAAAATATATGGTATGTGATTTATCTAATCATCAAGGATATGAGATGATAACATGGTGTTTGAGGTTTAATTGTGACCGTTTGTCTTTGAATATTTGAATTTGCAAAAGAAGGACCAGTGTCTGGTTTTTGGGCCATATATTTTGATCTAGATAAAATTTTCTGAAGGTGTAAAAATAAAAATTATATAGGACTCAAAGGCACATCTATAAATATAAATTTAAAGATATTAAAGTGTGTATAGTCAAATTTATTAAGGTTAAAAGTTGACTATGTTTTCATATATGTTCTGTGAGTGACCCAAGAAGGGTGTTTGAGTTTATTTTGGTATTGTTTTGATATCTCTTGAAGAATTAACTATTTTGGAGTATTTTAAAATCCATGATGACCATATATATTAATTATCAAGGTTTGACCATTCATATGTAGTATGAACAATGCTTAAGAATTTTACTGTGTATTCATTCATTATGTTTCTATGCACCAAGTCAGTGTTTGAGTTGTTTGAGCATATGCATAAGTGAGAAAATTTGAATGTGATAATTTGAGGATGTATAAGTGGAAATAAGGAGTGGATCCATGTATTTTAAAGTGTTTTTTTACTCATAGTTTCACTGAGATAAGTGTCAAAGAAGTGAATGGGTCATCATAGGACATAAAACGTGACTTAGGCCTATTTTAAAGAGAATTATGCTTAAGTGTGACCCATGTTAGATGCTTTAAGGGTGAAGGAATGTGTTTTGGAAAATAAGGAAAGATTATGGAATTGATAATTCATGAATTCTTTATAAATAGTGAAACCAATTGTGTTGGTTTCTAGATCGAAGAGACTCATGGAAGGTTTGTTGGTGAAGAGGATAGGTAGTGTCTTGTTGGATCAATTGAGAAGCAAATTAGTTTTTTGAATGTGTGTATGACCTTTAGATCATGTTTTTGATGTTATAATAGTGCTCTTGTATTTTTAGGATATGTTAAAAGGTTTATGTGTGCATATAAGGACAGTTTGAGTGAATAAGGAGAGAGGTTGTGACATGCCTATATGAGAGGCATGTATGAGATAGAGAAGAAGTTTGTGTAGGGATTAGAAAGTTAGAGATCCATCATCAGTTATTGAATACATTATTTCTAAGGTGGAGGTGTTCATTTCAAAAGAGGGTCTAAAGGTCTTGATCTTCCTTATGGGTAGTTTCTCCTTGTAAAATAAGTGTTTCACTAAAGGCCTTTGGTTAGGAGGATTTAATCAAGGTTTGTTGGTCTAAAGGGTTTAACCAGTCTCTTGTTTGTAATTTATTATAGGACAAGTATTCCATGTGTTGTAGGCTTGAGAGTAGGTTTTATTCCCCATGAAGGTTTCCCATATGAACTATGTGTTATGTGTTTGATCTTGTATATGCATTGAATGAATGAGCTCTCTTGTTAATGTTGTTTGATCAAGTTGATATATGATAATTTTTTAATAGTTTGAAAGGATTGAAATTGAAATTGAAATATATAGGCTCACTGATTCACCCCCTAGTGATTATACTTATAACAATTGGTATCAGAGTAGGTCCTTGAAATTTTAACCACTTAAAGGTGATTAAAGGTATAATGGTTGACAAAGAGTCTATGGCTTATCTTCAAGACAAACTAGCATGTGCTTTGTCAAATGTCAATTCAAGCATGAATGATGTGAAGATGCAAGTGAAAGATCTAGAAGTAATAGATAATAACATTATATCATGATGATTAAAGATCCCAACAAAATAGAGGAATAATTTGAAAATAAAGTCATGATTTACTCATATATATTCTTATCCAAGGTCAAAAGGGATTTCAACTCCACCAAATGGGTCAAGAATGAAATTCATGGATAGTTAATGATCAAGAGAAAGGATGGTCAAATTTGAATGATGTCTTTAATGGGTACTACTTCTCTTCCAATCAATTTAGTCATAGATATAGGGATTATGCTTTCTCTCTAGAGATCAAAAGGAATCTTATATGCTACAATTGTAACCAACAAGGTCATATAGCCAAAAAAATACAAATGAGCTTTCTGGAAAGAGGATACACAAGTCATTAACACCATCAAATGGTTCAAGAACACTAAGTATAAGATTGAAGAAGAAAAGAAGTAGAATTCAAGTTATCCACCAAAGGAAGAGTCAATGTGTTTCTCTTAATTTATGATCATTTCTTAATTTTGAAAAAAGATAAGAAACTAGTAAAAAGGGTGTGGTAGAAATACCTAGTTGTTATACATGCATGATTCAGATGAATGTAGAGAGCTCCTTTTTGTCTTGGAAGGAATACCTGTAGATAATAAAGTACTAATAAAAGGGGTTGTTAAAAAGATAGTTAGGTGGATTGCCTAACATGAGTTAGATCCAAGAAGCATGAGCTTTCTAGGAGGTTGTCAATCCACTCTTTGATAACAATTAAGTTGAAAATGATAAAATAAAGATACTTACATTAAATAATGGAAATTAATGAAATTAAATACAAGAAGTAGATAAATGCTTGATAGAAAAAATTATTAAATATAGTAAAATTAGGTCAATACTAGTGCAAAGATAGATCAGAGCATGTTCAAAAAATTAGGTAAAGGTTTGTGAAAATGTAGAAATATAGAAAGTCAAATTTAGTTGGGGGTAAGGGGTTAGAAATAACTTTTTTTTATTTCATGCCATAGTGATCATCAACATTTTAGCTGACTATCAGTGGTTAAGCTGACTATTAATAGTTGGGTAACCATCGATGGTTGGGGGTGACTGTCGACGGTTGTGCTAGCTATTGATAGTTATCTATGGATTTCTGAAGGTACTTAGGAAAGAGGTGTAGAATGGACTATTACTTAGATAAAGGTTTGGTTAAGGGTGTGGTTATAAATGGGAGGTTGGAAGATAGGTGTAGAAAGGTATAATTTAGGTTAGGAAGTCAAAAACCAAAATGACAAGATTGAAGCACAAATATACCTATTTCTTTCTAAATGGTTGATAGTTGATGGCTAGAGTAATTTTAGTAGAATAACAGTACTTTTGCCTTGAGAGTAATTTTATTAGAGGTTCAAGTTTTTGTTGTCATTTTTAAATCATTGAAAGAAGATTAGCTGGAAATCTTGAATATTTAAGATCTAGAATGCTTGTTATAATTGATTTCACCTCCTACTCCCCTCCTTTTATAGGTAAAGAGAGATAGAGGATAGAAGGTTCCCTAGTAAGTTGGCTTACTAATTTATATGATTAAGAGGTTATTAGCATTACATAAGGTAAACATATTTAATTTTACCTCATTAGCTTACACTTAAATGGTGATGTGTTAAAAGGGTGAAGACCTGACTGTCAATGGTCAGGCTAACCATCGATGGTTAAGCTGACTATCAATGGTTGAGTGTCTAGAGGAAAAGGGTCAAGGTAAGTTAAAAGGGGTGGGTTAATGTTCATTATTGATTAGTTGAGTTTAGTTAGACAACTAGCTAACTAGACCTAAGGTCCAATAGGTTAGTAAATGGGTTGAGAAGGGGTAGGTGATTCCTAAGGTATCCCAAGGCATTTTGACATCTAGTACAATTTTATAGTGTCTGCATTTTGATCCTTTTTGTTATGTGGATTTGAATGAATAAGCTACAAAATAAAAATAGATTTTTGGTCAAAGGTCTGATTATATCGACTATGAGAGGAGGTGTTCCCCCTCAAACTAAGAGTTGATGAGGTGAAATCAAAATCGAGTCAGGGTTTGATAAGCGATATATGGTGAGTCACGAGGTTAGTGAAAAAAAGGGTGGTTGGGCATTTGAAATGTAAACATGCACATAAAATATGACTAAGTACGATAGCCAAGATCACACACACAAACTAAGGTTACCAATGTTGGTAAAAATAAGGTCAGTTCTAGAAGGACTAGTGATAGGGTAACCGATCCATAATGTTAGTCATCGCTAATTAGGTTATTCTATAATTCACCTAAATAGGGTCAGTGTTTTCATAGGTATCTAAGGTAGGAAGTGATTCCTTGAAAAATAAAAATGGTTTGGTTACACACAAGGTGGTGTAAATTCAAATGTTTAATATGTCAAGGTTGGTTAGTGTGGTCAAAAAGACCAATTAAAGTCATCATAAAATATGTGATTATTTGGGTAAAAAAATTAGCCAATGTCAAGGTAGACAAGGTCTAATGGTTGGTTGGAGAAGGGTAATCTCCAAAAGTTTAGGTGGGAGAAAGGTGATCTCTAATAATTTATCACTTAGATTAGGTGCCTAAAAATGTTAAAATGTGGGTTCTCTTGACCTTCAATAGTTAGGGGTCCCAAGATCAATTGTCGATGGTTGTCTTGACCATCAATAGTAGGGCAAAACCCTAAAAGGCCAAAGATAAAAAGTAAAAAATTAAAAATCATTTTCACTTTTCAAGTGTTGACTCACTGATTGTTATGCTCGTAGCATTTTGGCAATTTTGGGTTATAGTGTTGATGAGGTGGTTGACTGTTGATGGGTCTACTATTGATTGGTGTAAGGCATGTGTTGAGTTGAGCTAGCTTGGATCAAGGATGCAGGGTGGATGAGGATGCAATTAGGTGGTAAGATGTGAGATTCATCTTTGATAGTAGTCAAAGAATAAATTAGGTGATGTTTTTAATTGGTAGATTAATTGATTAGGGTAGTGGTTTAGTTAAACTTGATTGTATTATGGTTGTTTGGATATAGTTTTGAGGGGTTTTGCCCTAGTTTAGGTTTTGGGTAAAATTGGGAAAATTAGTAAGTGCAATTCAAATTTAAAGGAGGTTTTGGGTTGGGGATAGGGTAAAGGGTAGGGGTAGGTAATTTAGTTTTTAAATTTTTATGTTTTGAGTAGGTTGTAGGAAGGTAGGTTAGGAAGTTTTCCATTACTGGTCACACACAATGACCATTAGTGGTTATATCTAACCATCAATGGTCAGACTTGACCTTCGGTGGTTGACCATCGAAGGAAGAAGCTCACCTAATCATCAGCAATCATAAGGACTGTCAGCGGTCGATTGTTTAGGGAAGGTGGGTATAAATGGAAATATATAGGAAAAATGTTGTAAGGAGGTGTGGGGAAGTTAAAAATCTCAAATGTAAGTTAGGATAGGTGATGTTGAAGTAGGAGTGATTGATTAGGGTAGTTCATTATAGAGGTTGGTTTGATAGGTTTAGGAGTTGAAAATTTTGTGGGGTAAGATAGATGTTTGATAGAAGTGTTGGTGTTTAAATTGGTTGGGGGTAAGGGTCACTTATAAGGGCTATAGGTATTATTATATAGGTAATGATTATGTGTTAGTTTATAAATAGGTTGATGTAGGTTGATAAAGAGGCATATTTGGGTAGAGTGATTGAAATGAATGGAAATGATCAATGGTAATGGAAAACTAAGGGTACGTACTAAGTTGATTTTTGTAGGCATGAGATTAGATCTAGATGAGGGATCGGGTTTTGAAGATATTTACAAAGATCCATGGAGGGATGATTTAGGATGATTGAACACATATGGAGGAGGTCGATCTAGGAGCTATGAGACATTATCAGTAGTTTCCATGAGATATAGTGATAATCATGGCCCTCATTAAGAGATGGGACCTAGTAATGAACACCTTCTTACTATCAACAAGAGAGATGACCATCCTATTAGATGATGTCTATGGGATTACATGACTACCTATTCAAGGGGATCCTATTTATTATATTGAGAGTAAGGAGAGGGATGAGTAGATAGAGATCTTGTATGGTGAGGATTAGGTCCATGTTAGGTGGCATTTAGGTGGTTTTGGTTATGGGCCATTATACCAGAGGTCTCTAGATAAAAGATGCTTGATGATTATGATGATGATGGTAGTATCTTGTTTTACATTACCTGATTTGAGTAGTGGATAATTTTTATATCTACTACTAGGAGTGTTGGTGGAGATGTTGCTTGGGAGAATAGTATTCAAGTTGGCACTAGTGTTGTTAATTCATATATATAGGGAGCTTTGGGCATTTTGAGTGCATAGATGATATGGGATCAGTATGGGGTTTTTGCTCCATTATTGGGCATATGAGCATATTCAAGTTCTGAGATTATTGGGGCTACCATGGGATGGTTATTCATAGGCAGACTATAGAGTGGGTTTCCTATGATAGAGGGGAGATTATGATTTGGAAAGGGCTAGTGGAGGGATGAGAGACATTGACTAGTTTAAGGATGCATTAGAGGGTTTGGTTGTGGGTGATGTCATTTGGAAGCCATATGTTGACTTTCCTAGGTGGGCCCTCTTTATTTATCACAATTTGTCTTTATAGAGCTAGAGGTGGATCTACGAGAGGAGAGAGGATGAGACTAAGCTCATCCCATTTGATAGAGTGAGGAGGTAGTATGGCCTAGTGTAGGGAGTTTTAGGTCTTTTTTCAAGGTACAAGAGAGAGGATGTAGTTTTTTTATTACCTAAGCCATAACTAGAGGAGGTGGTTTTAGATCATTAGGAGTTACCTATCAGAGTAAGGATACATGATGTCAGTTTTATTGATGGTTATGTAGGATGATACCAATCTTGATATGTAGTGGTCAGTTTTAGATGGGATGATGGGGGTTGACAAGCCATGGATGTAGATCTAGTTGGGGTAAAAGTATAGGCTAGTGACCTAGATAGATAGGTAGGGGTACCACTAATAGCTACATAGGTATATATTATAGGGTTACAGTGATAGGTGGCCACATTACAGGACCAAATTATGACTTTTTTAGGGTCAGGTTACCACTATTACAGTTGAGAGAGATCAAGCAAGGACCTCACTTGGTTTGGTGACCCAGGAGAGGGACACCCTAATACAGAGATTGGGAGTAGTAGTATCACTAGCAAGACCACTAGGTATTATCCCTATGGCACTATAGTAAGCTCACAATCCCTTGATTTATAGCTGGTATAAAGGGGAGATAGGAGGTAGGTGAAAAGTAGGTGGGTTAATAGGTAAGGTAACCTTACATGGGTTAGTTTTACCCTTCTGTAGGTGACCTAAGAACCAAATTAGACAAGTCCATGTCTTAATTCTAGGTGTAGACTGATCGATGTAGGAATTCTACTAATGCTATATATGACATTGATTACAGCCTTCTTGCGATAGCTTATTCTAATTTTCATATAGGGTCTTTTGTTTATGGTTTTTTTTTGATAGGTTATGAAGCTAATTGATGTGAGAAGCTTCAAATGATGTTTTTGATCCATTTAACTTATCCATCCTTCAAGGGAGTGTTCTAAGTTTGGTTTTGTATATTTGGTAGCTGTCCTTCAAGGGAGTAGTCTATTTCAGTAATTTAGTTTTTTTGGGTTGTTATCCTTCAAGGGAGTAGTTTTCTATGCTAGAGATATATGACCCAAATGATAATTTGGGTATCCCAAATTGTTTTGATGTGAGGTTTTAGACATGGATGAGTCTAATTAGGCTTAGAGGTTTACCTTTATGAGGGAAAAACTCTTAGCATAAGAAGTTAATGATAGTTAAAAAGGGTGGTTTTGAGAGACAAATGACCATGGGATTTTGTCTTATTAGAGATGAAAATTATCCATGAGAACCATGTCATGGATAGATCCATGGTACCCATATTTAGGATTAGGCTATGATTATGATGGTTAATCACATGGTTCTATGTTTTAATCAGTTATCCTAAAAAAGGATAGGAGGAAGGTGTGAGGGTGATAATCTTGTAAATCAAGGGATGAGCTTAAGTTAGACAAGAAGGTGATTTTGATCCTTGTTTAAAAAAAAGGATTTAGATACAAAGCATTGAGAGGCTAAGGTTTTAGTTTTCCTTCGAGAAAGGACAAATGATAAGCTCCTGATCTATACTTATGGGTTATGATGTAGGGTCCAAGCTAATTGAAATTAAACTTGCCTCTTTTGATTTTCTCCATATTGGTTACATGTTGGTTTTCCTTTAAGATGTGGTCTTGGATATTGAATTCTCATTATTTTAGGTGCACTTGATCATTCTTGGTAGACATGAAGATGGTTAAGCACTGAAAGGTGATGTTCATCAAGTAGCTCAAGTCAGGCTAGACATTCTTGATGATAGTCACTCTCAGAGATGATGTATTGTAAAGATATGAAAAGAGAAAGAATCAAGACTTTGAGAAGGAATCTAGACTTTGAGAGGTAAGACTACCTCTACTCTGAAGACTAGAGAGAAAGGGGAAGCACCCGTAGAGGTTTTAATCCTAGTGTGATAGGCCCATAAAGTGAAAGGGATGTGTAAGTGCCAATCTCCACCTAAAGCACTTACTACTTTAGTTAACATTTTTTTAGGGGTTTTGTTAGAGGCTTCCACATATCCATTTTCTTATGGATGGTAAGGTAAGAAATAGATTAACTTGATGCCAAATGCATTGAAAAGACCTTAGACATACTTATTTTTGAATTATTTTCCATTATCGATGATGATATAATGGGGAACACCAAAATGATAAATGATATGATGGTTGATGAAGTTGACTATTAATCAACTTTAGTCAAGATCAGAGGAATACCTTCTACCCCCTTGGTGAAATACTCAGTGGTGGTAATGATGGATTAGTGTTGTTGTGAATAATGAGGATTAATTTCCCCAATGAGATCGATCCCCCATTATGAGAAAGACCAATAGTGTTTGGATACTTGAAGTCCATGGGTAGGTGTGTGATGTAAAGTAGCATGTTTTTGACATTCAAAACATTTATTTACATAATTAGAATAGTCTTGGTCGAGGGTGGACCAATAGTAGCCATGGTGAAGGATAAAATTAGCAATATCTAAACCACTAAAGTGTCCCCCACAAATTCCATCATGCATTTACCTGATAGCATGGGAAGCTTCTTGACTATGTAGACAATAGAGAAGGAGGCTATCAAATCCATGTTTAAAAAGGATTCCCCCAAGTATGGTATAAAGATACGTACTCTAAACAAAGGATCTTTAGTCATTCCTAGTGAGATTAGGATGAATGATGATGTAGTTGAAGTAGCTAAAGGTTTGTTCATACCATATGTCAGATGGAGATTCTTCCACACTATAAATGGTAAGAATATCATAATGGATATAAGAGGGTGTGATAAAATGATGAATGGTGACAAATATTTTATACTTGGTAGGTTGAGATGGAATTTGGGAAGTAAGCGAAACCATTGTATCTGTGAGCTTGTTGGTATATTATGGAATAGACTAGATAAGGTAATGATCAAATGATGTTAAGAGTGCATCTATGAGTTTCTTGTACTTTTACACAACATAATTCTTACATTGGTAGGATCCATTGACCTAGTTGACCATAAGTTGGGAATCATCAAAGAACTAATGGTCTTAATTCCCAAAGCTAAAGTAGTTTGGAGACCTATGATTAGGGCTTCATACTCAACCATATTATTGGTGCATTTAAAATCAAGCTTAAAGGAAAGGGGAAGAGGTTTACCATCAAAGGGAATGAGAATAACTCTAGCACCCCCACCACACTAGCATTTGGAGCCATGAAGAACATCATCATTTGGTAGGTGGGGTCCTCTTGAGAATGAGTCACAATGGACTCATCTAGAAATGCAAGAGGAAGAAGTTGGTTATCTAGTAAAAGAGCTTCATCCAATTGGTTGAAAATGACTTATTCTTTAATTGACTTATGCTAGAGGAACTCAAGGTTAAACTCAACTAGGAGCATGAGCCACTTATCCATATGCTAGTTTTGGTATCATTTAGAGTGCATGTACTTGAGTGGGTCAGTGTTAGTGATGATGAAATCTTTGTGGTTGAGAAGGTAATGATGAAGTTTGGAATCCATAAAGATTAAGTCAAGGCAAAGTTCTTAGAATGGGTATATTGAGTCTCATATTCTATAAGCATTTGACTTATGTAGTAGATAGCTTGTTCTTTGTTATGTTCATCATGGTGAGTGAGAATTTTTCCAAAGGAATAGTCAGTGGTGGATATATAAAGGTAAACGGGTTAGTCCTATTTAGGAGGGGTAAGAATGGGTGGAGAAAGAAGGTATTATGTGAGTGAATCAAAGTCTTGTTGGTAGTCTTTAGTCCACTTAAAATATGTATCTTTCTTAAGATAGTGAAATGGTTGACATCTATCTAATAACTAAGAGATGAAGTGATGGATAGATTGGAGCTTTCCTTATAGGCTACATAATTTCTTGAGGTGGGTTGAAGGTGGCATATCCAAAATTACTCTAACTTTTGTAGGATCTACTTTGATTCCTCAAAGAGAGATGACAAATCCAAGAACATTTCTAGATAGAACCCCAAAAAAATAATTCTTAGGGTTGAGTCTAATGTGGAAATGAATTAGGCATTAAAAGATGATTGTGAGAATGGATAGGTGATCCTTGTGATGTTTACATTTACTAAGGATATCATCCACATAGTCCTCTATAATCTTATGGATGAGATCATGGAGGATGTAGGTCATCGCATACTAGTAGGTTGCTCCAGTGTTCTTTAGACCAAATAGCATGACCATGTAACAAAAGGGTCCCCATGGGGTGATGAAAGAAGTTTTATGTTGATCCTTGGGGGTAATTAAGATTTGATTATATCTCAAAAAAGTGTCTATGAGAGATAACATATTGTGGCTAGTTATAACATCAACAAGTTGGTTGATTCTAGGTAAAGGGAAGTCATCCTTTGGGCAAGCAAGGTTAAGGGTACGAAAGTTAATACAAAGGCAAAGTCCCCCTATGGGCTTGGAAATGGTAACAATGTTAGAAACCCATTGGGGATAATCAATGGGTTGGATGAAAATGATAGATAAGAGACACTGAAGCTCTTCTTTGATTATAAGGGTGATGTGAGGGTACATCCTAAGAAGCTTTTATTGAATAGGCTTAGCATCAAGATGGGTGACAATGTTATGGAGGGATATAGAAGGCTCAATTCTAGGCATATCCTAATAAGACTAATCAAATTATATGTTGTGATCATGAAGGAAATAAGGGTAATATTTTTTCTCCACAAAATCTAAGGATTGACCGATCTTTACAATACGAGGGTTATCCCAAGTACCCAAGTTGACATTGATAGTGGATTCATTCAACATGGTTTGGTTCTCAAGAGGAAGGGATTTATGGATAAAAGAATCCCCTACACTAAGGTAGGTGAGAATGGAATCATCATACTAATGTTGGATAGTGTTGATGGTAAGAGAATCATTTTCTATCATTTAAGGATGAATGAGAGTAAGGGTTTTATTTTGGCCATCTTGTTGATAAGTTAGGGGGCCCAAACTAACAGTATTGATAAAAAAAAATTAGATGGGATGATATCAAAATTTGTAGACTTCAAAAGAGATGGGGTTAGTGAGGATGGGATGTTTTACTCAATGGTGGTGATGGGTTTTGGTGAATCAATTGGTTCTTCTAGTGGTATAAACCCAAGGCCAAATAGCTCACAATGTTTTTGAGTTTTGATGGAAGGTAACTCCTGAGGTCTATGCTCATAATGGCCTAGGATAAATCCCTTCTAGGCACACCTATGAAGGTACAATTTTTAAAATGCCAATTTTTCAAGATAAGAGAATTTAGAGGTAAATGGTCAAGTGATAGAGGTATTAGTGGAAATAAGAAGTAGATGATCAAGTCCCCCATAGATTAAGTTAGTTTGATGGTTGGGAGGCCTGAAAGGGATGATGGTTCCAATGTTGGGGTCATAACTAGAATTATGGGTGAGGTTACCATACTCTTTAGGAGTAGGAAAAACATCCAAATTAGAATATGATACTCCCCCACTGAGAGATGTTGGAACATGGGTTCTAAGGGGTCCTCTATGGGGATCTAAAAAGAAAAGATAGATTGTATAGTGGAAGCTTCATCAATGGTAGGGGTGGCTTGGTTTTTGGTTGGTGGTGAGGTGGATGAGGGAAGAATAATAACATCAATGGGTCAATATGTCATGTTTCATGATGCAAAAGGACTAGGGTCAGCTCTTATGGTAATAATTTGACCTTTATGCTCAAATTTGACACATCAGTATAAGGTAAATGGGACACAACTCATGGCATGGATCTAAGGGCATCCAAGTAATATTTTATATTAGAAATCACCTTCTACAATGTAAAATAGTTTTAGAATTATGTGAGGTCCTAAGCAGATGTAGAGGATATCTATCCCCAAGGTAGTAGCAATAGTGTCATTAAAGAATGGAGGACCACTACATTTTTTGACATGGTATTCTTAGGCAATTGAAGTTGGTCATAAGCATGAGAGGAGATGATGTTAATATTAGCTCCTCCATCAATCATCACCCTTTTTATATGGGTTTGATTGATGTAAAATAGTGATGAAGAGGGGAGGATTGGGATCATCAGAATGGATAGACATTATTTTTGAATCCTAAAAGGTGACAAAGCTAAAAAGTTGTAGGGATCTAATAAAGGATGCAAGAGGTTTTAGATCTTTTGGTTAAACCTCTATTTATTACAAATCCTCTATCAATGCTTGATAGTGATGAGGGGAGGTGTTAATTAGTTCATAAAGGCTCATCTTCATCAATGTTTGGTGAAGTTATTTTAACACTACTCATTAGATGGATTCAGAAGGATTCGAGGGAGAGACACCCAAAATGGATATTTTAGTTTTTGGAAAAGGTGAGGTAAAGGTGAGGGTGTTTAGTTCTAGTTGGAAGACTGAGGGGTAGAAGGGTATGTCCATGATATGGACACTTTTAATTTTCCCTTATCCATTTGTTGGGCCCGAGATCAGGTAACCATATGGATAGTGTGGATTAAGGGAGGTGTTAGGCTAGATGATAGATTTGGTTCCTCCTCACTTTCATATGAGAGTGAAGGAGTAGGTAAGTGTTGTATGGGTTGAGTTTATGGTTGGGTCGGTAATGGGCTCAAGGAAGGTTCATTCGATAATAGATCATCCTCATCCCATAAGTTATGGACAAGTATTTGAAGAGCTTTGTAGTTTTTCATATTATTTTAGGAGTCTTATAGTATGAGAAAATAAAATTATCATTGAATCATGATTGTTTAGGATGTGAAGGGTCAAAAGGTTTGATGGGTGGTAGTGTTAAGGAAGAGGTTTACAACAACCTTTGTAGAATGGTCGAATAAGATTTGATCAAAGGTGTTGAGGGTGTTGGGTTTTTGATTTTAGGAATGGGAGCCTTCTTAGAAGAAGGCTTCACCATGGAAATTATAGGTGGTGGAGTTTTGGTAGGTGGTTTTGGTTGGGATTGTTTGGTTATGGTTGGTTTGGAGGTAGATAATTTGGAGGTGGAGGGTGAAGGTTTGGTGATAGGTGGGAAGGTAAATGTAAATAGGTTAGTTAAGAATGATGGGGATTTTGATGTTTTGGTGTAGGTAGGTATAGGTAGGAAAAAAGGAGAAGGTTTACTAAATGAGTAATAGGTAGTTGCAAGAGGGTTCACCTTATTGGTAGAAGGATTAGCTCATGGGATGGTATAAGGATGGGGTCCTAAGATAAAAGGTAAGTATTAAGGAGGTGTTATGGCTCTAGTTTGAGGTGAAAGTTTGGTTGGCTCCACCTTATTAGTTGGTTTGGTTGGGGTTTTATTTGGTGGAATAGAAATGTTTAAGTCCAACTTCAAAGATGGGTGAGCAAGGCTAGGTTTAGGAAGTATTCCTAGATTCTTGATGGGTTTGGTTGGAGAGGCATAAGGTGGTTTACAAATTTTAGATAGAGGTGGGTTAGATGGATCTCCTATGGTTTTGGATAAATAAGTTTTTGAGGATGGGGTTGGGGTAAAGATAGGTTTAATGGTGGATGTAAGTGAGTTTGAAGGTTCGGGTTTGTTTTGGTAAGGGAGCCCAAGACGGTGTCAAAAAAATTCTCTATCTAGGTTGGGTTGAGAACTGAACTCTAGCTTTTGGACTAATATAGAAAAAGGCTTGTAAATGGGTTTAATTCCTTGATCATTTGTTTCAAAATTCAAGCCCATAAGTTGAGGTGAGGGGATAGTTTATTCCTCTTTATTGTTGATGGAAGGTTCCAAGGTTTGGGAGAATGTCTCCTCCAGGGAAGGTGTAGGTAAGGTGATATCTTATTTTAGGATGGTTCCTAAAGAGAGAATGGGTGGTTCTAGGATAGATGAGGAATGTTTTATAACCTCAAGTGAAGGGACAAAGATGGTTATTTCATTTATTTGTGTGTTCAAAGGTATGGAAGGTAATTTAACCACTTCAATAGATGAAGTGGGTGAACAAGTAGTTGAAGCAATGGTTGCCTCCTTCAGTATTTATATTTAAGGAGATGTGGATAGGTTCATGGTCTCCTCAAGTAAGGAAAGAGGGGTAGTTACTTCCTCTATTTGGGTGTCCAAAAGAATAGAGGGTGAGTCCACCACTTCAATGAGTGGAATGGAAGAAGGGATAGATGAGGTAATGGTCTCCTCAATGAGATGTTCACTAATAATGACATTAACCATATGGACCTCATGAGCATGAGATGATTCAAGTTTATTATCATCATAGTTGGTAAAAGGGGCATGATTAAGGAAAGGTTTATGTAAGATGTCAAGGGATTGATTTAGGGGTGCATTGGGATTATCAAATACAAGTTCTCCCTTATCAATCATGTTTTGTAAAATAGTCTTAAAGGTATTGCACCTACTTACATCATATCCAATGGCATGGTCAAAAGCACAAAGATTGTTCTCATTGTACTAACCATGTGTAGGGCAATAAGCATCAAATTATTGGGGAGTTTTTATTGGAATAATTTTTTTAATTTTTGCTTTGAGTAATTTATATAAAACTAAAGTATAATACTCCCCTATCAGAGTATATTTTTTTGAGGCAACTCAATTTTGGTTTTGGTATTGTTGGTTAGAAGAATTAGAGGAAATGATCGGATTAAGTTGGTTGATAGTTGGAAGTGGAGCAGTTTTAAGGACAACCAAGTTAGCAGATGCCTTTGGTTTGGCATTAGGATGGTTAGATTGATTGGTGGTTTTGGTTGAGGAAGGGTCATTAGATTTAAAGATAAAATTTGTGTTCCACAATTTCAATTTTTCCTCATCAATGGCTCAGATTTATAATTTACGTGTTATGGTGAAAGGCTCATCAAAAGTTCAAAAAGTGTGAACTTGAAGAGTAGGTGAAATATGTTTGGCACAATCCTGAGAGAAGAGCTCAATCAAATTGGGTTGGGGTAAGGAGAAATAAAGTTAGTTGATAAGACCTCTCCATCTAGCTATGAAATTGGCAATTGATTTGTCATCAAATTGCCTAATGGAGTAGAGATTGAAAATAGAGACCTTTTTAGATAAATTGATTGAGAAATTATATAAAAAGACTTGGGCAAGTTGAGAAAAAGAAAATATGGATTTCTTGGTGAGAGCACCATACCAATCTAGGTTTGGTCCAGATAAAGACATGGGGAAGGTAAGAAGGAGGAGAGCATCATCATATGCAATCAAATACCAAGAATGGTGAAATGATCTCAAGTGTTATTGGGGGTCCTCCTTACTTTGGAACTTAGAAAACTTGGGTAATTCCCATGAGTAGGATAAGATCCGATAGGGATGAATAGATGGATAGGTTTGTTGTAGATTTGACCATAAGACAAAAGGTTATGAGCCTCAAAAATAGATGACTCTAGGTTGGTTATTTTGTCCATTAACATTTTTACCAAATTTGTTTGAAGTTGGGAAGATCCATAATTGGATGGTAAGTTTTGTTGAGGTTGGGTGATATTAATATATGGATAAGATGTAGAGGGTTGAGAAGATACCACATATTGGTATGTGGTCATTGAAGGTTGGGATGGTGCCACATAAGGGTTGATGGGCACAAAAGGTTGGGTAGAAGGTACCATGTATCCTTTTGGATTAGGAACATATTGGTAAGATGTCATGGGTATTTTTTGATGGATTGATATGGGTTGATTTGGTGGTACAAATGGGTTGGTAGATGGTTGGGGTTGAACAATAACTCTTGTGTTAATAATTGGAAGGGTAAGAGATATGGAAAGCACCAAATTTTGAAGTGGAGTAGAAATTGGTGGATTGGTAGTAATAAAGGGAATGGTGGAAATAGGGGTAGAAGATACCTCCATGGTGGATAAGGTATGGGTAAAAAAAAGTGAGGTTGCCCTTATGTTGGAGGTATTGCTTGGTGTAGGAGGTGTTTGGCTATTGGTTGGGATGTTGGATTGGGTTTGGGTAGTGGTAATAGATGGGATATTACTAGAAGAAGATGCTTGGGAAATCATAGATTGGGTATAGGTAGCACCAACCATAATATGTGGAGGCATACCATAAGGTGGATCCAAGGGAGGAACCAAAGAAATAAGGGTGTGGTGAGCTAAGGTGTTGAGGTAATGTTGGAAAGCCACAGGGTTGTTATCAAGGAAAGTAATGAAATCTGCATCACCCTCAACAACTATCTGAGGCATGGTAGGAGGAGGAGAAAGATGAGGATAAATATCAACATTGAAAGTATACTCCATGGAAGAAGAGGAGGAAGAAGATGGTGGTTCTTGGTTAGTTTGATTCCTTAACTACTATCTAGTAAAGACCTTATGATGAATAGAAAAAAAATGATGAAAGCTCATAACTCAAACACAAAGCAAGCAAAAGGAAAATAATCTCAAGGCAATCAAAACATACACTAAAGTGCATTTTAAAATTAAGATTATTTTTAGATCACTTTTATCTTATGCCTTAGAAAGTGTGAAGAAGAAATTTGGTTTGTAGATCAGGTACTAAAGAGTAAATATAAGGTTGGTTTCAGGTTATGTTTAGGTGTTCAAAAATAATCTATATTTAATGTCAATATATGGATTGATATTGGGGCCTACCCCCTCACTTCACATACCACAAAAAAAAGGGTGTTGGGTGCTTAGCCAAGATATACTAAATTTCAGAGTTTATACTCAACCAAAGAGTTGAGTTGGTTCTCCCCTTGGTAATGACCTCCAATTAGGATTGCTAGGAAAGGGTAAGGTTACTACTAAGTGATGAAATCATAGTCATGCCTTGTTTCAAGTTTATTTTGATGTGTTGATTGATTATGTGGTTTAGTAAAGTGTGTGATAATAAGAGTGAAACTATAATTAATTACTTTGCTTTTAAGCTACTAGATGAACTAAAACAAGCAAGGAATCAATATATGAAAGGTTTATTTTAAGCCCAAAATAAATTTTAGTTTTCATTGTATAAGAAAATAATAAAGGAATAAAGGGGAACCTAGATGATGTTAGGGTCCCATCGGGCATGCCAAAATGTTTCTTTTAAATTCTACTCATTTCTTAATTTTGGAAGAAGATAAAAAACTAGTAATAAGGGTGTGGTATAAGTACCTAGTTGTTATGCACGCATGATCCAGACAAATTTAGAGAGCTCATTTTTATCTTGGAAGGATTACCTATAGATAAGAAATCACTAGCAAAATGGGTTGTTAACAAGATAGTTAGGTGGACTGCCTAGCATGATCTACATCCAAAAAGTGTGAGTTTACTAAGAGGCTATCAATCCACTCTTTGATAAAAATTATGTTAAAAATGATAAAATAAAGATACCTAAATTAAATAATATAAATTAATAAAATTAAATACAAGAAGTAGATAAATTCTTGATAGATAAAATGATTAAATATAGCAAAAGTAGGTCAATACTAGTGCTAAGATAGATCAAGTCAGGTTCAAAAAATTAGCCAAGGGTCTATAAATAGGTAGGAACATAGAAATTCAAATTTGGTTGGGGGTAAGGGGTTAGAAATAACTTATTATTATTTCATGCCATATTGACTATTAGTGGTTGGACTAATCATCGGTAGTTAAGCTGAATGTTGGTGGTTGGGTAACTATTGATGGTTGGGGGTGACCGTCGATGGTTGTGCTAATCATTGATAGTTCTCTATGGATTTTTGAATGCACTCATAAAAGAGTTACAAAATGGGCTATTAATCAGATAGAGGTTTGGTTAAGGGTGTGGTCAAAATGAGAGGTTGGAAGATAGGTTTATAAAGGTCTAATTTAGGTCAGGAAGTCAGAAACCAAAATGACAAGACTAAAGTAAAAATATACATGTTACTTGTTAAATAGCTAATGTTTGATGGCTAGAGTAATTTTGGTAGAGTAATAGTACTTTTGCCTTGAGAGAAATTTTGGCACAGGTTTAGGTCTCTATTGCTATTGCTAAATTATAGGAAGAAGACTAGCTAGAAAGCTTGAATATGTGTGAGAGAGAATGCTCGTGATGATCTATTTCACCTCCTACTCCCCTCCTTTTATAGGAAAAGAAAGATGGATGATAGAAGGTTCACTAGTGGTTTGGCTTACTAATTTTGATGCTTAGGAGTTTGTTATCACCGCATAAGGCAAACATATTTAATTATGCCTCATTATCTCATACATAGCTGGTGATGTGTTAGAAAGGTGAATACCTGACTGTCAACAGTCAGGTTAACCATCGATGGTTAAGCTAACCATCAACAGTTGTGTGTCTAGATTCAAAGGGTCAAGGTAAGTTAAAATGGATGGGTTGAGGTTTTTTAGTGAGTTGTTGAGTTTAGTTAGCTAAGTAGCTAACTAGACCCAAGGTAAGATAGTTTGGTCAGTGGATTGAGAAGGGTTAGGTGGTCCCTAAGATATCTTGAGGAATTTTGACATCTAGTATGGTTTTCTAATTTCTACTCAATGTTTGTTCAAGTAGCCTTGCATACTCAAGAGGATGGGAACAAGATATGATTCATAGATAGTGGATGATCAAACCATATGATAACAGACAAAATCAAGTTTATTTCTCTCAGGAAGAGCAACCCTGGTGATTTGGTGACAACAAATCTAATAACATAGTTGGCAAAGGTAGTATGAGTTTGGATAATGGTCTTTCTAAGAATGAAAATGTCTTATATGTAGAAGGTTTGAAACATAATCTTGTAAGTGTGAGCCAAATGTGTAAGCTAGGAAATGTTGTAACTTTTCATGATGATGTTTGTGAAGTAAGAAAGGCTGGAAAATTAGTTACAAATGTTTATAAAATAGATAACAACATGTATGTATTTCATGAATACAAGAAGGAGGAGTGCTTCATGAGTCAATTGGAAGAAAGCTAACTTTGGCATAGAAGGCTTGGACATATAAATTTTGATATCATGGTAAATATTAGTTCAAAGGAGTTGGTAAAGCATATGCCTAAGATTTATAAGATTCCTCATTCTCTTTGCAAGGCATGTCTTCATGGAAAGAAAACCAAAATAGGGTAAAATTCCAAGGAATTCTCCACTACAAAGCCATTAAAGTTGATCCACACTAATTTATGCAGACTTATAAGAACCCAAAGTTCAAGGTAATAGATACTTCATGCTTCTCATTGATGGTTTTACTAGGATGACTTGGATATTTTTTCTTAAAGAAAAATTAGAAGATTTTACAAAATGTATGGCATTCAAAGTGCTTGTGTAAAATGACAAATGGTCAAAGATCAAGTCTATAAGATCAGATAGAGGAGGTGAGTTTTAGTCTCATGAATTTGATGATTTTTGTGAAAAATAAGGGATAAGGAGACAATATTTTGCTGTTAGAACACCACAATAGAATGGTGTTGTTGAACGGAAGAATATGACTATTTTAGAACCATTCTTCAAGATTACAAACTATTAGATGGTTATGGGGAAGAGGTAGCCAACACTTCAGTTTACATCCTAAATAGGTGTCAAATTAGAGTAAATGGTTATAAGACTCCTTATGAGTTATGGAAGAATAGAGAATCTAATGTCAAACATTTTAGAGTATTTGGGAGGAGGTGCTTCATCAAAAGAGATGAAGAGAGTCTTGGTAAATTTGATTCAAGGTTTAAAGAGGACATATTCTTAGGTTACTCTTATATTAGTACTACCTATAGGTGCTTCAACAAGAGACTTCACAAGATTATTGAAATTTTAAATGTAATGGTAGATGAGACAAGTAGAGTCAAGAGGCCAAAATTATAGGTAAGTGACTCAATTCAGAATGTTGTTGTAAACAATGATGATTTATCTATTTAAATAGATGATGAAGATGAAGAGGAGGAATAAAGACAAGATTTTAAAGCTCCATCTAGAAGAATTTAGAAAGATCATCCAATCTCTCAAATTATTGGAAATGTTGGTGCAAGGTTTCAGACTAGAAGGAGAATGTTGATCAACCAAAATCAATATGACTCAGTTCTATTAAAGACACCTAAAAGTGGCTCTCGATAACCTCCAATCAATTTTTGGCTAGTTTCCATCTCAAAATGCACAATTTGGCCTAAAAACACTAAAACATGTAAAATGATGTGAAACTAACTTATTCAAGTGCTGATTTTGGCTAGGGTATCCCTAGATGGGGCAATGCAATTTATGGGCCAGCTAATTTTGATCTATTCATTTTGAGTCAAAATGCCAAACTTGTACCTACATGCTCTAGACTTCTCTTTCCTATCAAATATTTTACACAAGACTCGTGCCTTTGTTATTTGTTGTTGGTAACATCCTAAATGGAATACACATCTAATGCATCTGACAGTGACTTCTAATTCCAATCTAGTCAAATTTAGGACCAATAACAAGGCATTCTAATCAATTTGAGTATTTTGAACATAAATTGCTTAATCATGTTTAAGAGCTAATTAACCCAAATCAAGACCTAATGAAAAATTCCATGGAAACTCGTTGAATAATTTATTTTGGAAATGAATATTGAATATTTGCATCATCAAGTGACCTCATTTCTTGGAAAGACATCCCTAGGCCATAAATGCCACAAATATCAGGATTCATGCCTCCCATGCCTCATCAAAACCCTCCATACCTCTTAATTTCCCCTTTTTCCAATTCCATGATGAGGATAATTACAAACTTAATTATAAAAATTGAATTAATCCTCAACCACACATCTCAATCTTGAGATGGATGGTTGAGGTTGATTCTAATCAAATCTAAAAATCTATAAATAAGAGGCCTCACAACATCATTTCTAAGCTTAGTTAGTGAAAAGTTATAATGCAGGATTGGTTCTAAAAAGCTTCAAGAAACTAGTTTTATAATTCCAAATTGATTCCAAGCCAAGCCGAGCCACAAGCCAAAGCTGCCAAGGAGAGATGGAGGTTGTCAAGCTTCCATTGCCAAGGACTTCATGAGCACAAGCCGAGCAAGCCACCACAACAAGCATTTCCTTTTGCATTGTGTGTTTCATTCATGATTGTTAACTAATCTCTCCCTAGTGTCTAAGCCTAGAGATGTTATGTTATTAGTGTGTTTATTTCACTTTGTTTTCATTTTGGAACTAGCACCATACTAACCATCCTCTCTTAAGTCAAATTCTTAGATCACATATAGCACATCTAGTGGGACTAGACACATCCCACACATGAATAATATCATTTTGCATCTTTAAAATCTTAATTTTGACCTTTAAAACTCTTGTAAATTGATTTTATAACTTTATTTTGTCATTTTTTGTTGCCACAAGTTTACACAATAACCAACGTTGACAGGAAATACCAACATCAGTTACTTCACTCAACCAATGTTGGTTAGTAGAATTGATATCAGTTAGGTCTCAGTTGGACATTGTCGATGTTGGTGGTATATAACTGACATCGATCACTGTGTTTTCTTAAAAACACAAACTTGAGCTATTTTAAAATGCTTGGTTTAGGGCCATACAGACTCCATTTTGGATGATTTTTTTTTAATCCACATGTTTTATCCTAAATTTTTAGAATTTGGAGTTAGTTTAGCTTCAAGTTTCATATTTTTTTTATAAAATTTGGAAAATATATTTAAAACGTTTCTAATCTAACATATTTTCTTTTGGGGTGATGCCTTAAGGGTAGACAAGTAACTAGCGGATTTCAAGTTTGATAAATCATGTTTTAAAACATATTTTACATGCTTTAAAATGAATTAGGAACATTATTTTGGTGCTTAAAGTAATATTTAAGGTGCTTAAATTAACATTTAAGGTGCTTAAATAAGTATTTTTCATTAGTTTTCAAAGTTACAACTAAGACCAAGGGGTCAAATGAACACCACTCAATCTTTCAAATTTGGTGCTTAAAAATGAACTCATCTTTCTAAAAGTTTTTTGTCTTCAATAGTTATTTGATCTAATTTTGTTTAGCAAAGAGAGGGGTGTTGCGTGTATGATCTTCCATTTTCCCCCTTTAAGTAACCCTTGGAATTAAAATCACCATTACTATTGCAAATAGCCTAGTCCAAGGCTTAGAAAAAAAGTCATCTAAAGCACTCCCCAAAAACTCGTGAAAGTTTGGGTGACCTTGAAAATGACCCAAAGTCTTTTTATTTTCATGATTTATTTATTTTTATGCATCTTGGCTTATGAGGGGGACTTCATCACCTCCCACAAGTTCTTTAGGGAAGCTTTGACCTGGGGTTTCATCTCCCAACATTGACTTCATTTGGATCCTTTAGAGTTGCACACGGGACATAGTGGTACTTTGGACATCACACTACACTGAGTGAACAACAAGATGTAGTGGTTGAAAAAAGGACTAGACCTCTTTTCAATAAGCCAAGTGATACAGACCCAAAATCTATGATTTTTTTTGTATTATTTGGCATGAAAGTCATTGTGCAATTGATTCCCCTAGTGACATTTGAAACTTGATAGTTTAGTCAATCTCACATGCCATACCCTTGCTAGGATTTGGATGATTATACTTATTTTATTTTGGTCATTTATCTTTTCTTGGTATGTTTTGAGACTAAAATTTATTTGTTTGTGTGTAAACCATGTCAAAACCATTTTGTCTATATGTCACTCTTTTGTCTAAAGAGGTGTTATGCTAGCCATTTTACACCACACTTGTGCCTTAAAATTTTTGCTAAACTTGTTTGTGTGTGTGTCATTTTAGTTGCAAAGGGTAGTGTTATGTTTCCCAAATCATGTCAAACCATTTTGCCCTTGAGTATTTGAAACATAAATGACCACATCATTCGAGCATGCTTACATATTTAAGCTGTTCAATTTGTTTCAAGACTTATTTACCATTGTATCAAAACCATTTGTTTCAAACCACTTTATGTAAATCATTTAGACCTTTGTCTTGTGCCATCATGATGTTCAATCTTGTCTAGCCTATTTAAGCTAAATATTAGTTTTAAACATTGAGTTTTCAATTAGCCTTGTTAATTTGGATCAAAACATTGATTAATTTTTGTTTAGGCCTTAATTTGTGGGGTTGATACATAGATCTTTCTCTTTTGGGTTGCGTAACTTTGGTTAATCGATTACCTAAATTTGAAAACTATTGATGGTTTGTCTATTTAATGCATATCATCATCATTGTTTGTGCCCTTATTTGGGAGAACACAGCCTTTTTCAAAGAGCCTTTTTTCTTATGCCTTATGCCAACTGATCATGTTTATGTTTGATTTCATGTGCCAAGTCTATGTCAAATTTGTTTCCAAACTTGTTAGATTAAATCAAATCACATCAACCTTTGTTTCAAGTCTATATTTTGATGTTGTTTGGACAAAAGTCCTAGCACATGCCTATTTGTTTGAGCCTAGATTTTGACTCTGTATTTGGACAAAATACCTAGTAACTCAACCTTTCCCTTTCCTAGTTTAGACCTTATTTGAAACACTTTGACCTAGACCTTTGACATGCTAGTTTTTATTCAGACACTTGACCTTTTATGCATATGACATTTGACATTAGACATTTGATGTTAGGATATTTTATGCTAAGTCTTAACACAAATCATTTTGGAGATATAGCTCCACTTTTAGACCATATCAAATCCACCCCTTCAACCAAGATAGACCAAGTTTGAACCACTTGTCCTTTGGACATAATTTTTTAGAGTTTGTAGAACTCTAATCCTTTTTGTTTTGAAGCTTTCATCATTTACTTAGATATGTCTTGCTACACTTATGGTGGAGTCACTTAAAATCCAACTTATGATAGAATGGCTGCACAAAATGACTTTTATGGCTTTTGTCAAGACCCCAATGATGCTAATATGGTTTGTGAGATAGATTTCTATCTGCCTCATATTAATTATTCATGGGAACAAAGTCACAAAGTAACTCATGATCCAACTCAATACCTTAATTGGTATGAAGAGGCTTGTAAATGAGAATTTGAAGACCCAACTATAGATAATGTTGTTTGGGATATAAATCTATACCCTCTTTATGATAATCAATACATGGAACATAGCCAAGAACTAGCTTATGATCCAACTCATGATTGGGATGATATGGTTTATGAGAAAGACTTGGATGCTTTTACTTGTGCAAATAATCAAGTTCCATGAAATCCTTTTGTTATCCAATCATCACCTACCCCTAACCCTCCTTTGGATTATATGAGCTATCAAGCTTTGCAATATCCAACAAATACGATTTCTATACTAGGACCTCATCCTTTGGTTTGTGTGATAAATCAAGCTCTATAGTTCCCCTTCATCATTCTAGGACCTAGTTCTTTGGCTTGAGTGAGAAATCATGCTCTGCACCACCCTATCATTACCATCTCAGGACTTTATCCTTTGGCTCATATGAGCAATCATGCTCCCCAAGGCCCTACCATTATCCAATCACAAGTCATTCCTCATCCAGTACCAATCCCAACCAAACCTCAACCCATTCAATCCTTTGAAGGACAAGTTGTGTTCAAAATTGGTATCTTCTAACTCGTTGGAAACCAAGGCCAAGAGAACCAACCAATCCAAGATGTTTCTATTTAATCAACCATTTGTGATAAGTCAACCTGTGATAAATTACCTATTAATCATATACCAGTTATCAAGGAGTCTCACTCTGATGAGCTAGTCTTTGTTGAGTCACTTCTTAATGATTATAACCACCTTTGGGTAAATCATTACCTTGACCATATGCTCATTTTTCAAGGGCCTCCTATTGACAAGCCAGACTCTAAGGAGTTATCTCTTGACCTTTTTCCCATTATAGAGGAGACTCACTTTGACAAATCAATCTTTGTGGAGCCCATTATGCCATCGTAGGTCATTACTTATCTAAAACTAAACATTCAATAATACATCATTGTAATAGAGTACCCATCAGATAAAGAATCAAAGTTAGAGTCAGGTTCTATTCTTAAACTAACATCAAATTTAGCATCAAAATCAAAATCAACATTAGTTATGATATTAGATTCAGAGTCCCTTGAGTTAGAATCAAATTCAGAAGAAGAATATGTTCATGACTATTACAACATTGGTTATGCATGCCTCATAGATCAATTCAAATATATTTGTGATCTTTCTATATTTTTTTGAGATGGGTACTTCAACATCAACACAAGTTCTCCTAGTATCTTCTATGAGGATTATGCAGCCTCTTCCCATTTCATTGCCATTCCATGGGCCATTACCATCACCCAAAATAGCCATATTATTGACATTCCATCTCCCACAAGTGTTAATTGGGATCGATAGAATCACACTTTGTTGAACTACATCCATGGTGACATATCAGTTAAAGAAGAGAAAGGAGGCCAAGACAATATTCATGTAGCAAAAGAACAGTCTCCTAGTGGGACCTTTTTAAAGGCACTAGGGGACAATCAAAGTCAAAACTTAGCATCTTCTAGTGAGACTTTCAAAAGTGATAGAATAAAATCAAATTCAAAAGCCAATGTTCATTAATGAAACCTATTTGAAGGTGGTACGGGATAATCAAGACAACTTTATTAGTGAAAACCTCATTGAGGCACCAATAGTTAGGCACAAAAGTTCTTTGTTATTTATTGAAGACAAAATCAAAGATCAAATCAAAATAGCTTCTAATCTATAGCCTAATTAGATGGTAGCTACTCTCAAGATCAAACAAAAAAAAAATCTGGTGGTCCTATCAAGAGAACAAATCTTCAACCCTACCATAACCAAAAATATGTCAAATTTGGCATCAACAACATTATGTGTGACTGAAAGTTCTGAACTTCATTTGTTTCCCCACCATTCTACATTTCATTATCATTTGTCATTCCATTTCAAAATTAAACCTACAATCCATTATTTGTCCTTGTTTACCATCCATGGCTACACTTTCCTTTATAGAGGCTATAAAGGTACCTTATCTCGACGCTCGAAGGAATCAGAATGAATGACCAATGAAGATCACAAAGGCATTCTTGACAACCAAACTTGCATCAAATTTTTGATAAAATAGTTATTCCAATGAGGTGTGGGCTAGAAATTAACATGATCAAGTATTCTATTTGTATCATTTGTTGATTAGGATGTGCATCTCCATCTCAATAGGAATAATAGAATCAAAAACCATACCTAGGCTAAAAACATGTACCATATCATCTCACATTTCCATTGCCATTGTTGCATATCCATTTGACATTTTTGTAGATCCTAGCCATTTACCCCCATCACTTGGGGGTAATCCTCTTACCATTTTATCCAATCTATCTAGACTATCATTATCTATCAAAGACCATACCATCCTATCATTCCATTCCTATCTAGACCAAAGCCTATTTTTAGTCATCCTATCCAAACCTATTTTGATCTTGGTTACTTTGGTTATTCTCACACCTTTTGTGGGGGCATTCTAATCAGGCTTCAATAATCAATTAAATTAGTGTAACAGTTGATCTGGAAAGATATCTTTCATCCTATATCCACATTTGTTTATGTGAGCTTGATTATAACCGCTTATGGGCAAATCAGTGTTTCACCAATCTTGCTACTCATTATAACCACCTATGGGAAAATTAGTATCATTGACCTATGCCATTGTATCTTAGTTACAAACACCTATAGTTAAACTATGGGAAACACTTGTTTATAATGCATTGTCACATCACCTTGCCTTCGTTATTTTCATTTGATTGGCCATTTGCTAGATTTGATAACTTGTTAGGACCTAGTTTTTTTTCCCTGTCTTTTGTGTGGATGGAATTACTATGAATTGAGGTCATTTAAAGATTGTATGGGTCATGCTCAATTAATTTTGAGGTCACCTCAGTCCACCTTTCCATACGCTCTCACCATTTTGTGAGCAACCTAAGCCAAACATCTCATCATTTTGCGAGTAGGTATCTTGTCATTCTCTAATGAGTTAAGATACCTCAAAAATTCCAAAAACATTCATAACATTTCAAAAATCCAAAAACATTTGTCTTGTCTAAGCCTAGTCAGTTATCCTCGATTCACCTTACTGGGGCATTATCATTGTTAGGATGCTTTCTTTTGATTTTGTTTTCAAGATTTTTGTTTGTTTGTTTATTTCAAGTTATTTGTTTGTTTGTTTGTTTGTTTATTTGTTTATTTATTTTCTTGCCTATTTGTTTGATTTCAATATTGTTGCCTTAACTTAGTATATAAGTGTTCATTGGGTGATTCCTTGCACATAATATTCTTGAGTCTATACATATTCATTTGTCAACATTGTCATCATGGTTTCTATCATTAATGCATTATTTTTTGAGTGTTTATTGGATCAAGAGTTAGTCCTTACATGTATTTTGGGATAGTCTTTATGGTGTTCTATCATGAAGCCTACCATCACATGCTATAGAAAAAATTAGCCTCAGGAAGATCTACAATCAATGGAGCCACAGACTTTTCTCCTTGACACCTTGGTAAATCCTTCCATCCCACCCTTGATCAATATAACTCATTTGACCATTCTAGTTGTATCATTGTTAATCAGGATGATCATATCCTCATTGATAGCTACAATTCAATAATTATATTGATCAATCTCATTCCTCTATTTATCTCTTTCATCATTTTGTGCCCACTCATCTTCAATCTGCATTCTAGGTTATATCCTTCAGTTATGCTTACTAATCAGCCCTAACTGGGGCATAAGCATATTTATCCAATCTAGGTCCTCTTAATGATTATAACTACCTATGGGTAAATCATTATTTTGACTTTTATTCCTGATTATCCATGATTTAACCCAAAACATTCATGGAATCTAACAAATATGAAAATTGGAATGATGCAATAGATGAATAAATTGATCAAATAGAAAAGAATGAAACATGAGACTTAGTTCCTAGGCTAAAAGATAAAAATTTGATAGGTACCAAGTGGGTTTTTAAAAACAATATGAATGAGAAAGGAGAAGTTGCAAGTAACAAGGCTAGATTGATGTTTAAAGGATACGCTTGGGTTGAAGGAATAGATTTTGATGAGACTTTTTCTCTTATGGCAAGAATGGAAGCAATTAGACTTTTTTGGCATATGCTAGTTTCAAAGGTTTTAAGGTATATCAAATGGATGTGAAATATGCATTCTTCAATGGCAATCTAGAAGAAGAAGTATACATTGAGTTACCTGAAGGATACTTCATGTCAAGTAATCAAGATTTTGTGTGTAAACTAAAGAAATCTCTTTATGGTCTTAAACAAGCTCCTAGAGCTTGGTATGATAGGGAAGAAAAGTATATTTTGAGTGAAGGTTTTAAAAGGGGATAACTAATAGTAATTTTTACATTAAGATAGAAGGCAATAATCAATTGATAGTGGTTGTATATGTTGATGACATAGTTTTTATATCTGACAATGATAAAATGAGTAGAGAATTTGAAGATACTATGAAGATTGAGTTTGAAATTTCAATGTTGGGAGGACTTTCTTTCTTCTTAAGATTGCAGATTGAAGATCTTGATATAGGGATATTCATTTCATAAGATAGATACATCAAGGATATGTTAAGTAATTTTGACATGATGGATTGTAAGCCAATGGGTACTCCAATGATCACAGGATGTAAGTTAAGTAAACTATATGACTCACCAAAAATTGATCAAACTCTATATAGATCCATGATTAGAAGTCTTTTGTACTCTACTACTTATAGGCCTAATATCATGCAATCAGTGGGTCTTGTAGGAAGGTTTCAAGATGACCCTATAGAATCTCACTTGAAAGAAGTCAAAATGATTTCAAGATATCTCAAAGGCACCATAGAGTATGGTTTATGTTATCCCAAGTTTAAATATTTTCCTTGAAATCATATATTAATGCAGATTGGGTAGGATGTGTGGATGATAAGAGGAGTACCAGTGGTGGGATCTTCTTTATGGGGGATTACTTGTTGTCTTGGATAAGTAAGAAGCAAGTCTAATTGTCTCTATCAATTGCATAATCTGATTATATAGTATTTGCTTCTTTTGCACTCAAGTTATGTGGATGAAACAAACTTTGGAGGATTATAAGGTAAGAAAAAATGAACCTTATCCTATATATTATGACAATAATAGTGCAATCGGTATCTCAAAGAATATTGTTATGCACTCAAAAATAAATAAAATTCTTATTATATACCATTTATTGAGAGAACATGTGATTAATAAAAGTGTTAGCTTGGAGCATGTGCCTATAAAAGAGCAGCTTGCAGATATTATGACCAAACCATTGTCAAAATCTACATTTGAGTATCTAAGACAAAGTTTGGGTGTCATTTATTTCTTTGTGAATTAATAAAAGGCATTTAGTTAAGGGGGGAAACAAGTTCATGATCTTTCTCTATAGGTTTATAAATAAGCTTTGGTACAGATATTTAGTTATTAGTCATGGAAGTGTTTTGAGACAGAAGGATAGTAAGCATGTATGGTCGTTCTTCATGGTGTGTGGAGATATGAAGATGATCAGGAGGTGAAATTGCTCAAAAATATTAAGAGGTGTCCCTCTCAGATGTTTCTTGATATGTTTTATCATATTATAGTATTTTTGTGTGTTCTTTCTTCATTGGTTGTAGTGCTTGGCTGAAGAGAGTGTTGGCATGGAGCAAGAGGAAGTTGTCAAGGAAAGAAGAGGTAGGATAAAGGTAAGGGGAGTTTGTTTCATATTTATAATATGTTCATCTCCTATTTATGGTATTTTTAGGTCCTTGGTATCAGATTTTTATCACTTTATCATTGTGTCAAAGGGGGAGAAAGTTCATGTTATGAGAGTGCTTGAAGAGAAAGAAGGAAGATGAGCTATACATTGCTATATAATGGTTATTAAAATTAGTAACAAAAGGGAAGATTATTTTAGAGTTATCAATTATGTCATGTTGATGTCATTTAGGTGTCCAATTCAGTGGATGAAGTGACTCGATTGTCTACGTGACATGTCAAAGTATGCAATGTGTTTGTCCTAGTATGCTTGAAGTATGCTTAGTTGATCTTTAGTTTTGGAATGGTTAGAGATGTTCAGGGATGAGTATGGTGATTTAAATATGTGAAAGAGTTCCCATAATATCTCTTATATGATTTTATTTATTATGTTCATGATTGTAATTCATCTGGTATTCCATAGTTTTCATCTAGACTTTTTGGGTCCAATGGTAAAAAATCTGAGTAAGAAGTTTGCTGACATCACCATTGCCACATATGGATGATTCAGGGGGAATTGGTTATATGGTTGTGATAAAAATTTTACCTATTTTATATTCACTAAATTATAGATCATGTGATTAAGTTAAACATAATATATGTAAGTGCAAAGTTGGGCTCTCATGCAGTTTGACAATGTTTTTCCATAACTAAATTTGCTATGTGGCAAGAAAAGCTTAGTAGGCATTTTAATGTTATTATATTTAACATATGTGCATGTGTGAGGATAATTATATAATATGGTTTTGTTAATTTTAATTCCTAGTTGATTTTTGCTAAATTTTAGATCATGCGATGAAGAGCATCAGAAGATATGCATGTGCAAAGTTGGCCTTTCAGGGAAGTTCTTGACATAGTTGGCTCTATGACAAAAAAATATGAGTAGATTAATGGAGTTATATATTTCATATGTAAATGTTTCAAGATTATTTTTTCACATCGTTATATTCTCCTATGTGAGGAGATCATATTTTCCAAATTTTAGATCATGAATTTAAGCACAGTAAAAGTTATTGAGGTCTAATGTTGACCTTCCAGGTAAATAAGCAATGGTCCCCATACTTGGTCATTTTTACAGGATGTTAAATATATATAACTAATGGAGATAAAATGGTTCATGATATTTATTAAATATATATATATATATGGTATTTAGTAAGTCAAATGGGTCAAAGTCTTCGTTGGTTAATGAAGTTAAAGCTCAAGTTCTTTACAAAAAGATCAACAGAGTGTGTTCATTCCAAGATGTCAGAAAGTAGCAAGATGAGGATAAGTGTTTGAGGTTTAAAACTAAGTAAAGGTAAAGGATAAGTATCTAATATTGAGTGGGTTTTTTTACATATTAATTAAATGGTACGCACTTCATGATAAAGACTTGGCTGATCCACAAAGATCAATGATACGCATTGAGTCAATATTGTAAGATTTCACGAGATCAGGCCAACTATTAGAAGTTTAACATTTGATCATTGGCACACTATGCATTAAATTTTAAATAATATAAATGGTGCATGATTAATATAATCAATAATTACATGATATTATAGCATGGTGTTCAAGGTTTAACTGTGACTATTTGTATTTGAATATTTGAATTTACAAAAGAAAGACCAGTGTCTAGTTTTTGGGCCATATCTTTTGATTTAGATATAATTTTCTCATAGTGTAAAAATAAAAATTATAGAGAAATCCAAGTTTCATATATAAATATAAATTTTATTTTTTTACATTGTGTATAGTCAAAGTTATTAAGGTTTAAATTTGATAGTTTTTTCATATATGTTCTGCAAGTGACCCAAGAAGGGTGTTCAAGCTTGTTTTGGTATTGTTTCAATATCTATTGATGAATTAGATATTGGGGAGTGTTTTAGACTCAATTATTACCATATATTTGAATTATTAAGGTTTTGAAATTTGTATTTAGTATGAACAATTCTTATCAAGTTGACTATGTATTCATTCATGATGTTCATGTGCACTAGGTTAGTGTTTGAGTTGTTTGAGCATATGCAGAAGTGAGAAAAGTTGAATGTGATAATTTTAGGATGTATTAGGGGACATAAGGAGTGTAACCATGTATTTTAAATTGTTATTGTGTTCTTATTTTTTCTTTGAGAAGTGTCAAAGAGGTGAATGGGTCATCATAGGACCTAAAAGGTGACTTAGGCCTATTTGAAAGAGAGTTGTGCTTAAGTGTGACCCATGTTAGATGAATTAAGGGTGAAGGAATGTATTATGGATAAAATGGAAATATTTTAAACTTGATAATTCATGAATTATCTATAAATAGTGAAACCAAATGTGTTGGTTTATAGATTGAAGAAACTTACGTAAGGCTTATTGGTGAAGAGGATAGGTAGTGTGCCAGTTGGATGAATTGAGGAGAAGAATAGTTTTTTGAATATGTGTATGACATATAGATCATGTTTATAATGTCATAATAGTTATATTATAGTTTTAGGATATTTTAATAGGTTTGTGTGTGAATTAGGATAGTTTGAGTGAAGGAGAGAGATTATGACATGCCTATGTGAGAGGCCTGTATGAGATAGAGAGGAAGTTTGTGCAAGGGTTATAAAGTCATAAATCCATCATTATGTGTTGAATAAATTAGTTATAATGTGTAGGTGTTCATTTAAAATAAGGTTATAAATGAATTTATCTTCGTTAGGGGTATTTGCTCCTTGTGAAATAGGTGTTTCATTAAAGGCATTTGGTCAGGAGGATTTGATCAAGGTTTGCTAGTCTAAATGAGTTGACCAACCTCTTGTTTGTAATTTATTATAGGACAATTAGTCCATGTGTTTTAGGCTTGATATTGGGTTTTATTACCTATGAGGGTTTCCCATAGGAACTATGTGTTATGTGTTTGATCTTGTATATGCATTGAATGAATGAGTTCTTTTGTTGATGTTGCTTGGTCAAGTTGATATATGTTGATTGTTTAATAGTTTAAAAGGATTGAAATTAAAATTTAAGTATCTAGACTCACTAATTCACCCCACCTCTCAGTTATTATACCTCTAACATCTTCCTCATAACAAATAAGATAGAATTGCTTCTTGATTAGCATCTTAAAATCATCCCACTTAGTAATATGAGGAATCTTCTTAATAACTAGAGAATGAACATAGATCTCAAACCAAGTTAAAGTATGATAAGAAAATTTTAACCTTGTAAAATAAATATTTTGACTTTCATTAATTTGATGAAAACTAAAATATACCTCAAGTTGGGTTAGCCAATGGTCTAGCCTCTTTGCATTCATGTCCCCATCATATGACTAATTTTTAATCTTTGCCTTGGCCCTAAATGGAGGTTGGTTTGGGTTGGCATGGGGTTTATCTGCATGCTTCTCATGGATTTATATAGCATCTCCTTGTTTGCTTTCAATGTCTCTATATAAACACCAAGCTTTTCCATAATAAGCCCCATGATGGGCTCTAACTAGTTAAGCTTTCACATATAAAGAGAGATGTTGGCTATCCTTATTCAAGATTTCAAAACCAATATTCTGTTGTTTGACCATATTCATCATCAACATTTCCACACTTATCATTCCTTATTTGCACTTCCTTGTGTAAATACCTACTTCAAAGGTAACTACAACACTTTGACCACTAGCAATACTAGCTCTAGCGGTAGGTATAAACTTGTAATGTAATCAATACACAACACAAAGGAATTAAAAACTAAACCAGCTTTGATACCAATCTGATTTTTAAACTAGGTGCATATTCCACTCAAAGTCTCATCAACATGGATCCTATTATCCTAGATTAACAAGAAACTAGATATGTGATTGTTCTAGGTTATTAACCTTAAAAAATAGAAAATAATAAGTATTGAAAGTGAAATGTACAGCCTAATGAACATAAATATGAATCATATGAATGATAAAATCACACCACACATAACTCAAAATTTATCTTGGAGAAACCCAATGTGGGAAAAACTCTATCAGGTGAGGAAAATAATACTCCCCTTATAATATGTAATGCAAGAGTATACAAGGTACTACCAAGTTTTCCTATATGGACAAAACATGCAATACCATTATGTCAAAAACTCATATACAAACTATGATCTACACTTTATCAAACACTTTTCACTTCCACACTTTTAAACCAATAATTTATAGCTAGGCAACAATGAGATCATAAGAACAAAGACTCAAAATTGTTACAAATAATGTGAAATCAACTTCCCTTCCTTCTCACTATGTTTTTTGATGTTTTTTGCCTTCCCCATACCTATATTTGAAATCCTTATTCTTTTTAATTACCTAAAAACTTGAAATGAAATTCCAAACATCAAAACCATTACAATTCCCATGTTTTCAACTAGCTTCAGAGTCCAATAGTCTTTGTTCTTGAGTCCAACATTCAACTCCTGAGTAACCCTGGATCTAGAGTGCCAACATTAAACAATCATATCTTTTGCATACAACCTCAAAATGATGTTCCATTTTTTTGAACAATTGTCTATTTTTTCAAGAGGAATTCAAATACAAAATTTTAACATATTTTTGACTTAAATAAATTATAGTTTTTCCCCCTGCAATAAACACTAAGGTTTTTTCCTCAAGTTTCAAGAGCTTGCAACTTCTTAACTCATCACTATGAAGATGTTTGGATCACCCTCATACTAATTTTCCATAGAATCATGTATGATATAATATTATGAGTGTATGAAATGTCTTAATAAAGTGTCATAAGAACATGAGTTATATTTAATTGGGCATAGTGAAAATATCAAATGCACATGAATAGTACATTAAAACCCAAATTTAGATCACGTGCCCACATCAATGATGCTTACATCTATCAAATCATGAATCTTGTGTCTCAAACTAATACATCTATTAGTAGTATCACTTGGTGCCCTATGATAATCACAAAAATCACTACAAAACCTTTTGGAAGAGGTTGGTTCACATCAACCTCTTTAATGGGGGGAAGAGATATGACATTGCATTCCAACAATGTTTTGAGGACCTTATATGTAACTTATGGTAGATTAGTAAATTATCTCCTTGGAAAAGATAATAAGATAATGTGTGGAGTAGGGTCTAAAAATACATGCACTATTATATTTTAATCATTTATATTATCAATTGGCCTTATGTATGGTGGCTTACTTGAACTATTTATACTTGAATCTAAGTTGGTTGTATACTTAAGCTTATTCATTTATAATAACTTCACTTCTCTTTCCTTTACTATGTGACACAAATCTATGAATGAGGTAAAAAATTTGAACATGATAGATTTGTGCAAGGATGGGACAATATTTACTTAAATATGTCTTGCAATTCTTTGTTTTCCATAGGATTTATCATTTTTTACAACATGGTCTTATATTTTAAGACATATTCAATGATAGGCTCAATATATTATTATTTAAGCTAGTAAATCTGAGCATATGAAATCTTCTCATCGATATTGATTGAAAAGTGTTAGAGAAACATACCAGCCAATAGATTAAATGCATGTATTGATTTTCATGGTAAATAATAAAACCATTGTAATGCATATTATTTAAGACTTCTCAAAAATAACTTAGTGAATAATCTATCATTGTACACATAGTCTACACATGCTATATGAAATGATCTGAGATGTTGTTTGGGTTCACCCTTTCCATCATATAGTGTAAGATTGGGTGCCACAAAACCTATAGGTAGGGGATATATTTATGTGTGTTATGTCGATGGAGTGTGCAACAAAATATGATAATTTATTGAATGATCAGGTTTCAAATCACCTTTTTCGAAATTTAACACCTTAGTTTATAGAGATTAAATCTCTTGCCTAAGGGATTATACATTAAGAGAAAAGGAATGTGTGGTAACCAAAGGTGGTGTTCCCTATGGCATAGTAATTTTTTTAATTCCTAGAGTTTCCCCATTATGTAATGTGGTAAAAAATCTATATTTAATGGGGTATAAGGGTTATAAGTCTTAGATGATTATCCTTCAGATGATTTCTTAAGTTCCTCTCTAACGATTTTGATAAAGTCATCTTGCATATCGTTATTACTTGAGAGAAACCCCTATAACTTTTAATTTTTTTTGTCATAAATCTATTATCTTATTATACCATTATGTATTTGTTGATGAAATCTAAAAATATGCACCTTTGGAGCCACTTGGTGTGATACTTTTGTTAAAATAAGAAAAAATAATTTTCTTAACTTGTATGCTAGGGAAACAAAATGATAGAATGGTGAAACTATTATAGAATTTATAAGATATAAAAGTTCTAAAATTAAAAAATTTTAAAAAAAAGAATGATACAAGCCCTAGTAACATATATGGGTAGGGTTTTAGAAACATTTGAATAATAAATAGGTTCACCAGTATGTTTTATCAAATTTGGGAATATCTTGCAATTTATAGATTACCCTAAATAGCAAACTACTGTGTAAACCAGGAATAATAATATTAAAAATATCATGCTTTGACTGATTCAAATCTTGTTAAATATATAAACTTACTAAATAAGTATAGTGTAATATAAAATTAATACTTAAATAGAAAATAGTGTTGTGGGAGAAATCAGAAGCTAAAATTGGCAAGGTGGTTGGATCTAGTGACTATGAAACTAGATTTGTGGCTAAATATGAGCCCTGGAAAAAATTTCCTTAAGTTGGAAAAGAAAGGGGGTTATCCTATGTGAGGCTGGTCATGTCCAAAAAATAGTAAAGATCTAGGACTTCTAGGTTTTGTTCACCTTCAACTATGTATTTTGTGCTCCATGTGGGAGCTTTTGATTAGTTATGACAATCATTCTATGGTTGTTTTTCCTTCAAAAACCCTGGCTCCTTTAAATTTGAATACAAATCCAAATAAATGGGAGAAAAATGGGTTATCATTTAAATTTTGGCATGAACTCAACACCCCATGTGTTGAACATTACCTACATACTAATACTCTAAAAAAGGATCAAACTACATGTAGCTCTCCCATGCTAAGGTAGTGTGTGAATAATTGGAGTAAAGTGATAGATGTTGATGAAATAATGGTGTGATTAAGTGTCTTAACCATGACTTGTGACCTTTAAAATGTATTTATACTTTAGTTATGGGCTACTAGGGTTGTATGTAATCAGAATTGGGAGAAATAGGGAATTTTCTCTCAATTTGTAATTTAAATTCTGGTGCTTTTTAGTGTGGAAGCCTCTTGTGTGAAAAATGGTTGGAAATGTGTTTATATAGTCATATCTTTGAAATTATTTTGAATGGGTATTTTTATGTACATAGGATGACCTTTCTATAACTTTGAATTTTTAAAATTAGATTTTATTTTCTAGGAGGATAAGAGAGGGGGATTGGACAATAGAGTGGGGTGATAATGTCCAATAGGGAGTTATTGACCAATGGGGATAAACAATAGTGCTAAGGGTATATCAAGTCTTGAATGATTTTTGAGGCTAATATCATGATGTATAGGTGCATTCTAGGTCATCAATCAGCTTAGGAGAGTGAGTCCTTTACATGTAAGGTGGTCAAAAATGATCAAAAGGGCCCTAGGATAAGTCTAGATCTAAGTGTGTAAAGGATGGTCAGAAATACATTGTTTTAGATTAAATCTGAATTTATGTGTCTACACTTTAAACAAATACCAAATTTAAAATGGATGAAGGTTTTCAACAAGGTTTTGATGAAATTAAGGAAATGCATCTAAATCTACTAGTTCTTATACCTCCCATTCAAGATAAACCTCTATTATTATATATTTTAGCTATTGATTTTGTTTTGGGAACTTTACTTGCACAAAATGATGATAATCATCTTGATCATGCCATTTATTACATTAATCACATGCTTATTAGTTATGAGAAAAAATATTCTACCATTAAAAATATGTGTTTAGCACTTGTTTTTGTTAAGTAAAAAAATTTGACATTATCTACTTCACAATGAGACTTGTGTTATTATTAAGGTGGATCCACTTCGATATCTTATGTCAAAATCCCATTTTTCATGATGCATAAAATATGGGTGATGTTTCTTATCAAATTCAACTTAAATTTTATTTCACAAAAATCTATTAAAGGACAAGTTATCGTAGATCAATTAGTGATTGCTCCATTACAAGAGTTAGTACCAATCACTACTAATTTTTGAGATGACTTCACCTATATAGCATTGACAATGATACTTAAACCATGCACTTTGATGGATCTAAATGTGCCATAGGATTTGGGGCGTGATTTTATTCATTAGTCCTCAAGGTTTACCCATGCCCTTTTCCTTTCACTTGGGATTTACATGCACCAATAATATTATTGAATATGAAGCTCTTATCCTTGGTTTATTAACAACACAAAATTTGAACATAAAATTTTTATGTATATATAGTGATTTATAGCTTGTAATTAATTATGTATTAAATATCTATCAAACAAAAGAGGAAAAACTTATCCCTTATAAAGATATGGTTGGTCCAAGGGCTAATATCAACATATTCTCTTTATTCTATTGAAAATAATCCTCAAAAAGATAATTGCCATGTTGATGCAATGGCTATGGCTAATTATTTAACTCTAATTGATATTAATGATGATCATTCAATGTATGACATACAATAACTTTTTAATCCTTCTATGGACATATAACTCATCAATGCATTAGAAATTCTTGAAGTCACTTGAAGTGTAGATAATCGTAAGTGGTATACATGCATGCATGCATACATACATACATACATACATACATACATATACATACATACATATATATATATATATATATATATATATATATATATATATATATATATATATATATATCTACCTTTATGGAAAATGTTATGCCTAAATAAAAAGGTGTTTACAATGTCAATCATTGTGTTTTATGTTCATTAGTGGTTCCCTTTTCAAACATTCTTTTGATGGATAAATTTTATGATGCCTAAACCATATTAAAGCTCAAACAACTATATTCAAAGTCCATGACAGTGAATGTGGTGGTCAGTTTAGTGGTAAGGTCATGTCTTCTAAACTCTTATGTCAAAGATACTATTGGCCCATAATGGAAGATGAATGTCATGAGTATGTTCTCAATGTCAAAATCATAGCATTCTTAATCATGTAGTATCCAAGGTATTACAAACTATTATTTATCCATGGCCTTTTTCTATTTAGGGAATGGATATAATTGGAAAAATAAATCCAAAATACTCTAAAACACATAAATTTATTATTACAATTATTGAATATTTTACAAGTTGGGTATAATATATACCGCTACAGTTTACTACTAGTGAAGATATTTTCAATTTTATTCTTACACATATCATTGGATGATTTAGGTTTCCTTTTGAAATCATAATAGATAATAACTCATCTCTTGAAATAGAATGATAAAAATATTTTGTGCTCAGTTCAAAATCCAACATACTTTTTCTACTCCTTAATAATCACAACTAATAAAACAATTGTCAATATCTTAACCAAGACTATTGTAAAACATGGATTTGATTAGCATAATTAGATTTTTTATGATTTTGGTCCTATTACACAATTTTTCATACACCAACAAAGGCCATGCCTTACTCTCTTGTTTATGACATGAAAGCAGTATTTCCTCTTGAAATAGAAATACCTTCATTACATGTATCATTGAAAGATAATATCAAAGATAATTAATATCATAAAAATCACTTACATGAATTATAAATACTTGATAACAAATGAATACAAACTCTCAAACATTTAAAGTTTATCAAGCATGCATTACAAGAGCATATAATAAGAAAATTCATGATAGAGAATTCTAGGTTGTTGATCTTGTGCTCAAATAAAATCATACAAATAATGTTGATCAATAAAACAAATGAAAATTCAAGCCAAATTGGATGGGGACATTTAGAATTAATGAAAGATTAGCCTTGGAGTTTATCGCTTAAATACGCTTGAAGGCAAGCCTACTAAATATCACATGAATATTATGCATTTATATTGATCTTTTATATAGATGATTTTTTCAACATTAAATTATGAAAATATTGATTTTAAAATATGGAAAAAATACAAAACATTAATATATTCTAAAAAGTACAAACAATATATATCCAAAAAAATCAAAGTATCTACAAAAATTTAAAAATCAGGACCTATAAGCATATTTTCATGTTGTTAGATTATACCTTTGCATATTCCATCTTTTTTTATGTTCAATACATAGCATAGTTCATTCACTTTTCAATACACAATGCTTCTCATAAGGTATCTAAGTGTGAAACATGGCATATTTATACATAACCAGAAAGTAGTCATACACAAAATAAGTTGTCTTGATTGGAAATTTTTGTATACAGTCAATCAGGACAAAGTCACACTATTTAGACAATAGAACACTATGCACTTATCCTCTATTACAAACATGTCCCTATACATTTTACATCTTTGTTTCCAAATGCAACATAGTCACAAGTACCTCTTATCTAGTTTTATTATTATAGAGTATAAATAATATTCAAATATTAGTCAAATTTTTAAGGTTAAGTCACACTTTTACATAGGTTCAATGTTGGGCAAGCTTCTTACCCAATAGCCTTGCTTAATTGGGGGCATCTCATTACTCTATAAAATCTCTATTATAGGTTTGATTTATCCACACTCTCTTTTCCATGTTGATCTATTATGAAAATAAATGTTTTGTAAGTCAAACCACACTTTACATGTGTCATGATGAATATGTTATTTGCTTAAATGGACATAGATACATATGATCAAAATATAGTAGTTTTAGTTTTTCTATGCTTTTTTCATATGTTTACTTCATTACATAATGTGTTACAACTTGGTTTCTTATTTTTTGTGGCCCTTAGCCTTGTGTATGTTCAACATACACCCTCTCACTTGTATATCACCATTCCATGTGTATTTGGCCCTTGGCATTCTATGTTTGTGTGATATTCACATGTCCCTTATATTCAAAATTTTGTATTTATGCATGATGATTATGAAAGCTTTTCTAACTCTATGCAACATTTTACATTTCTATTATATAAGACAATTGGGCCTTCTTATGTGACAGTGTAGCTTTGCTTATATATTCATTGTTGGATATGGTGAAATGATTTTTATCATGCACTAATACATATCTATTACATATATCTATAGTTTCATGATACATATCATGTGTCAAGTAGCAGGAATTTGCTACAAAGAGCCATCAAGATCAATATCTCTTGGGGTAATGATCCCTATGGTAGAGGTGGTGTTACTCCTGAAACAATCAATGGAGGCCAAGTTAGGTCCTCCAACACATCAATGTCAATATATCCCTCTACAATCACAAGGTCCATCATGCTAATAAGATCATCCAAAATTTCTATCCTAGCCTTCAGCATCTAATATATTTATTGAACCTAAATAGTCACTCGTAAAATCTTGTATATCCTCTAAGGAGACAATAGACTCTCTATTAGGTAAGTGGAATGTAGAAATCTTTGAATGCCAGTGCTCTACTAACATTAAAAAATAGGCATGATCTACATAAATCATAAATAGCCAAGCTATATGTTATAAATCCACTACCTTCAAGATCCCCACTATCTCATCTATCATGATCCTGGGGTGACGTAGTACTCACGACCACCACTCGTGTCCTATCACACCTCCTACTCACTCCTACATAACACAAACCAAATAAAATCAAGTTATTCACTTATCTATTTTTTTTCTAGTTAATCAAATCTACCCTATTATTCTAATTTTGGCTAATACATTCTCCTCTTCTAAGTGTATCTTTCCTTTCTTATATTCCATGTACCAATTACAATGACTTCACCATTTTTTAGGAATCATCTCTATTTGATGGGGTGATTTCACCATTACATAGGTTAATCCTACCATTTTCCTTTATGGTCTTATGACTCCATCATTCCACAGGTCATTCCCACCATTTATTATGATGACCTCACTATTTTTGGTGAGTTTTCCATTTTTAATATCCATGTGCCATAAAGGGAGTCTGTCATTTAATTGCATGGCCTTATGGATTGACCAACATTCTCACCATTTTCATGATTCCCATCTAAATTGGTGATCTTGTTGATTTGGCAATCCCCACCCATTATGGTGAGGTCATCAATTTGGCCTCAACCACATTGATTTATTTATGATCTCACCAATATCGTGGTCTAGTTCCCCATTTTTAAAAAATTTAAAATGGTGAGGTCACCATTTTTTTATTTTATATGTAGCATTAAATGCAAGTAATTACCAAATTAAAAACCAAAAAAGGTACCTATCAATGCCCTGTTCCCCGATGGTAAATATTACTCTTGAACACACTCCTTAAGGTGTTTGTGATAGGGGATATTAGTCATTTTTCTCATCTCTCTCACGTACAAACTCTAGTGCTTTGAATTGTAATAGTGGAGGGTAAAATGAATATTTTTCACCCCCAAGGGTGAGTTTATAGTTAAAATTTTAAATTTGTACCCCTTGGGCCTATTTGTGATCCTTTTTTGTTCTTGGGAGGCACATTTTTGCCTTGTTTACCTATTTTTCAAGTTGTTTTCTTCTAATTTCTCTATTTTTTAGCCTCTCCTATTCAAAAATGTGTTTATTTATTTTATTTGTGGACACGTACATTAAAAATAATTTTTTATCTCTCCCTTTGAGGGGACATCATAGGCCTCCCAAATAATTTTTGGGGCATTTTCATTATTCTTGGTGTAATTCTTAGAGAAATTAGGCACTTTCTATTATTTTTTATTTCAATTTATGATTGTTGGTTTCATTTGAATGTTATTTATTTCCCTTTTTTGATTGTCACCTAACTTAGTCCACAATGTTGACAGGTACATAATAATGGTTCTTCTTGTTACGTAGTCATATTTTATTTTATCCATTATCATAAGAAAGGCTTCCCATCATGGTTTTTATCATTGGTGTGATGTTGTCATTTATCTAGTGGATCAAGGGTCTATCTTTATGCACTTTATGGGTTGGACATCATGGTATTTTATAATGCACTTTATGGGTTGGTAATCATGGTATTTTATATCATGATGCATAACATATTGTTTCTAGATGAAAATTCAAGACATTATAAGTCTAATCAGCAATGCTGAAATAAGAGCTCTCCTTATTTACTATCCCCGGACCATTTCATCATGTGCATAATCATATTTTCTTAGAATGAATATTTTTTATACTAGGGCACACCATTTATATTTAACAATGATCAGATATATCTTACTGGGGAAACTCATTGAATCATTTGATTAAATCCACCTTATGGGGCACATTATTCTAAATCAACCAAGACCACCCTTTTGGGGGCTAATTTATTTATATTTTCCTTAACCATTAGAAATTATAAAGTGCATACCTTATATCATTTGGATTAATCTCATTCATGATTTAATTTCACTCATCTTCTTACTTCTTCCACATCTTTTCTTAGAGCCCATGCATGTCTTTCATCTCTGTCTGCCAACTCAAGGGGGCATCACAGGTCACTGATTATTTCTTCGGCTAAGTTTTTCAACTTATTAAAAACTTTTTCATTATTTTAAAATATATTATTTTGCCTAGTGTCTCCTGATTCCTTATAAATAAGGGTAAAATCTAGACACTCAATTCTCACCATTACCATGTCAAAATTGTAAGTCTAAACAACTTTTTGCAATAATGCACAAACTAGACCAAGCCACTAAAATGCTCAAATTCATATCCACATGTAATGTGTAATTATATATTCATGTAAACATATCCTTAATTGTGTAATTACCCTATATACAATTTTTATCTTCTCCTAATTCATCTCCAACCAAATTTTGACCTAGTAAATTAACATTTTTTGACCAATAGTGCATGATAACTAACCAAATTCTAAAAATTAAAAAAATCCTAATCATATTCACTTAACTAATTCAACCTAATTAAATGCTTAAGTTAAATATCCATATCAAATTAGTTAATATCAAATTTTGTAAATTCAATAAATATTTAAAAAGTTGACATCACCATGGCATCATCAGTCACAAAGTCAAAAATGTAAAATTTTAACATAAGTACAATAAATATATTATTTATGCAATTCATGCCTATTAATTTCAACATTTATTTTATTTGGTTTCCACACTTGAATTAATTTTAGACCATATATCTTAATCTTGAGATGGATGGTCCATATCATTTCAGCCAAGCTATAAATACCAAGGCCATGACCCTTTTCTATTAAGTTTTTATGTGCAAAGATATAATGCCAAAATCATGCTAAGAAGCTTCACCATTCCTCATCTTGATTGATCAAATCCATTTGTGGACAAGGGGAGATGTCATTGTAATGAATACAAGGCATTGACAAAGACCCCTACTTCACAAGCAAAGCCCAAGCATTTGCAAAATAATTGTTATATGGAGTCTTCAAGGAAGGTGAATGTTTTGTTTGTCTTCTTTTATTGATTTATTTATCTAGTAATTATACCCCACCCTAGGGATCAATCATAGCATGTTAGTTATTGAATTCATTTTGGAATTCACTAATGTTGTATTAACCCTCTTTTTTCTTGTTATAAATCATGCACATACTACTTCTGTGCTTCAATGCTTCATATATTCAATATTATGTTTATAATACATATTCAACACTTATAAGTTCTTTACATGCTTCATACACTACTTTAACTCTATATTCAATTTACATGATGAAAATATACAGGCTTTCCATATACTTCAATGTTACATTTCTAAGATTACAATAAAATTAAAATATGCAAAATGTTCTTATATGATTACATATTTCAAAAATGGTCTCACTTTTTCTTTTACATCAAAATATTTTAAGGCATTTTTCATCATCTCAAAAGGGGGCACCATAATGGGCTTATCTCTAGGCTTTCACAATAAATACATTTCATATTTGACAATTTACAATATGTAAAAATAAGAATTTTCAAATTATGGGGGCATTCAGCTTGCTTATGCACTCCACTCTTACACCTTTTTGAGCATAAATACACTTGTGTGAAGATAATTATAATATTTTAAATAATTTTCAAATGTCTGAATTATCACTCTATATATTATATGTGGCATGATATGTACTCATGTGCAAGCTACTATTTTACAAAATTTAGAATTTTATTTTCTAAGTTTCAAAATTTCAAGAATTTACAGTTTGACTCTAGATCTGTTAGCAGTGATGTGATTCATATTTTGTAATAAGACCACATTTGAGCTTATTAATGCTCCAAATATTGGTTTCACTTTATCTATCCATGTATTGGTTCCCACCTCTTTTTTTCAATTCAGCAAGTGAGCCACATTTGAGCTTAGTGACGCTCCACATCTTGGTTGCACTCTAGCGAACCACTTTATTTGTCCCTTTATCTTCAAAAATTATATAGTATTGATGAGAGTTAGATAATTGAATATTTATATTCTCAATTATATTCATTGGCTCTTAAAATTGAGACTTGATCACTCTTAGTTCTCCACATGTTCGGCACTTCCCCACATGCCTCAATAAGGGGACATACACAATAAATACTAAGACAAATTGTGTGTATATACTTAGTTTTACATTTCCTTTAATTTAATAATTTTATACATCACTATAATAAATGGGGTTCAAATATAGACACCTATAATTAACCAATAAATGCTTGATAATGTTTTTCCTTGACACCTTTACCTTGTTTAGCCAATTCACCATTCTGATAATCTATAATCTCCCTTTAAAACATTTCAATTACTAAAAACATCTTCTAAAATTCTGTATTTAGCTTACACTTTATTGAAACTCTCTTTTTAGGATAATTTGTTCCTTTTTTACATGTGGACACTAGGCAAACAAGGGTGCACTACACACCTATCTAATAGTGTGGACTTGTCTCCCACACTCTAACGATGGTCATATTTTAAAAATTAAAAACGTCCTTATGTATTTCCTATGAATTCAATAGGTTAGTTATCAAAAATATTCAAAATATATTTGTATAAATCAAGGGTCACACTTGAAAGGACCTAGCTCTTACAAACAAAGCATCTCTTTTATGATTTCAAAAACATCTATTTTATGAGAAAAGACTTCTATTACAATTTTGTTGCAATCTTACAGTCCTTGGCCAAATTTAACATTATTTATTTTAGGTCAATGGCATCCCTTTGTCAATAGTTCTAATCAAATTTTATAGTTACATTTGTATGATCTCCCTAAAGGGAGACCTACATCGGCCTGAGGCCCTTTGGGCTATGTAGGTATCACTCAATCAACAAGGGGTTTTCTAAGGATAGCTCGACCATTCCCACTTCCTTTTATTTTTCTCCCTTTTACATTTTATCTTTGTGATGTGTTTGTACAATACTAGGGTTTTTATTTTATAGGTATTCTACATGTCAATTTGAGCTCCACACAAAAACATATCGTAATCAACTATAGGTGAACAGACCATATTTTCAAATCCAAAGCACAGTCTGAAAGGACAACATTGTAATAGAGGATAATGACACAATATGCCCTTATCTACCTCCCATGGACTTATATCAGTAGATAAAAGGCCATTTTTTCTAATGTATTTTTATTTATAGGTTAATTAATATAGTCACAATGTACATAAATTTAACACAATCAAAAATAAATCAGTTACAAGGATGATTCTCTAAACCTAGCCCTAGTTTTTTATTTTTAATAATTTACAAATTATATAGATATTTTTATTTTTTGTATTCTATCTTATATATCATCCTAGATCATATTTCAATACTTTACATTTCTAAATAGAGTTAATTACAATTCATAATTAACTCTAGTGTAAATAAAAGAATAATCATACTCACAAACTACACATATCATTTATACCTTGGCTTAATAGAAAGTACCGGTTGGGTACATGGTACCATAATTAAATTAGGGCATTTGATCACTAAACCCTACTAAATAAATTATTTCTAAAACCAATGATGATTTAAACTCATATAAGATCCAAGTTCAATATTTTTCATAAAATGCAGTGTCATATTTTCTTTACAAATTTCCCTTCTTCATTTTAGTAATGGAGTAGGAAGATGTTGACTACAAATATCATACTATTTTTATATCAAGTATTTATTATAATCATATAATTTCTTTCAAGAAAGGGTCCAAGAAGAATAAAACCGCCCATTTTAAAGTAACTCAAGTAATAATCAAACATCAAAGGCATTTTTATTCTATTTTAGCCTCTATTGAAGCACATCACACTACATAGCAATGAATCAAGAAACTCTTTTATACCATCATAGTCTAAGAATATAATATTAGGATTATAACACATCCACATGTACTTACAAAGTTATACTCATTCAAATCAATTAAAATATATCCATTTTATGGTTAATTACCTTCCAAAACACTTGTAAAGCATGATATATCATATCAATCCATAATACCTCTACAAGCATAATGGACATGACAATCAAAAGTATTCACCTTAACCTTGAATCTATAGGAAAAAATAATACAATTTTAGGCATCCTTGCACCTCTTCCAAAGATAAAAAGGGATAGAGACTTTAATGATAGTAAGAGCATGCAAAATCAATAAAGGTGTTTAACAAGGGCAAATATCAAATACACCTAATTCAAAAGGATGTATATTGGTGTGCTTAGTACACACTAATTTCCATGCTCATTATATGTTACAAAACCATCAAAAACCTACAAGGCATTAACATAACCAAAAGTATTCAAAAGAAAGAGATTAAAGATGAATATTGTTTCCCTTGCCTGCATGGTCCAATAATAATGAGTTTTTAGGAGAAGAATTGGTTTGAACCCTCTACCTCCCTTACACTCACGGATTTCTTCTTCACTTTATGTTTTGTCTATATCTTTTAACTAGACCCTATTTTCATAGTTTTCCCTATGCTAGAAATGGATAAGAATATTTAAAATAAGAATAACTCAGTCATGGGTAAAAGTAGTTAAAATATCCTCTATTAGTTGCATGGATGCCAACATAAAAATAACAATAATAATAGTTTTAAAATACCAAGATACAGTCCATGCAACTTCTCTAAATATTTCATCTAAAAAACATTACAAAAATGCATGTGAGGTTGAGTACACAATTTTCCATGGCATCGCCTACAAGTTCTACCACTCAAACTCATAATTATAAACTAAAGTCAACAAATAATCATAAAAAAAACCCTAACCTCCAAGTAAAATTCTGACTATATTTTTGAACCCAAGGTTTGAATTTAAACCATGGTTCTAGAAACTTGTTTAATTTTATAATAAAAGTAAAATCCCTTGCATCTTAAAATTATTAAATTCCAATTTCAAAATGGACAGGTTTGGACAAAAATCTTTTAATAAGTTCAAATCCATAGTCATTGTCAATCAAAATAAACTTTGATTCATAGTCTATCAGGTCCATGACCCATTCTCTATGCCACAATCATATTTGTATAACACTTGAAATATTTTTTCCAATATTTATGTTTACTATAACTTAGGACTCATAATAATGTTTATCATAGTACATAGTGTCTAGGTCATACTTTAATGTTTTAGTATTAGGTCCTTAGGCATATATTCCAAGGTATAATTTATACCTTCAATTATGGAATTCCACATTTGAGTATGTTATAGTTAGTATCTTAGAGTAACTTTAACATAATTTTTAAGATAATCATAATCTTAAAGTCTTGGGTCTTTAAGCAAGTTCAAGGTCATACTTTGACTTTTGTATCAAGTCACAATAGTCTTCTAATGTCAAAAGTAGACTTAGATTTGATGTCAGGTAAGGCAAGAATGTGACTTATTTATTAAAGTTCAGATTTTAAATGAAGTTTACAACTAAAGTCAATGTCAAGAAAAATAATAATATTAATATGACTCAAACTTCAATATTAATTCACAAATAAAAACCAAGTAAGACACCATAAATTTGGTGAGTCAAAAATAGTACATTAGTTTGACACATCTATGGGTGTCAATTGGCCACTAATCAACATGTAAACTAATTTTATTAGTCAGTGATGATAATGATATTATTTAGATAGCCTTCAATTATCTATGACAATACCCTTATCATTACTGATGAGACCATGCTCATAGACTAGGCTAAATAATGTTGTAACTTAATGCCCTGAATTCAATCATGCCAAAATCATATAAAAAAACTCAAACATAACTATAAACTAAAATATATCAAGGCACACAACATGTAATAAATGGAAAATAATACACACTACTCGTATTAATTCTAATATCATTATCGATTATAATTTCTAAGTTATATTCACAATTTTTTTCTCATGTGCCATAGGTAGAGCATCCAATCGAGTCTCCCTGATAAAACTCTCCATTTTATGGGGGGGATGTGTGTTAAAATCACACAATTAAAAAAAAAAAAAAAAAAAAAAAATTATACCAAGTAATGATCACTCTACTTATCATAAATAATATACATATGTTTGAATATATCAGACATAATCATAATTCAAATTGCATAACAAGAAATTAATTTCCATCTAACCAATCACCATTAGTTCCTTAATTGTTCAAATAAAGTGAAAAATAGTTATATAATAAAATCCATAGTAATAATTATTCAATCAAATTCAAATCCATGTGGTGCACAAATCCACTTATTACAACTAGAAAACATCAAATACTTTAACTACAAAATTGGGATGTGACAAAACTACACTCTAATTACAACACTATCAATTATTATTGATTCATGTGACCAAAATACTTATTAATAAACCCTATTTTATGGTATCAATCCATATTTTTTCACCGTATACCATATATTAACTACATGATGACTAATTGAATACTATAGACACCAAAATTGCGTCACACACGTGTGTAACTCCCTATGTCGAAACCCCCCTTGAGCCCCTTTTAATAATTAGCCTTCCTAAACCATGTTTTCACCCCTCACACATTTAATTAATTTAAAATATTTAGTTAAGTTAATTAAAAACTACTTATGCCACCTTACCTAGCCACCTCATCTTAAGACTAATTCTTACCCTCTGAGTCACCTCAAGACTTAGTCCCCTAATCCTAACTACCCATGAATTTTTCTCACCCCAAATATAAATTTATAACTAACTATGACCTTTGTAACCTCGTATTTCTACCATTTCCTAATGGATACCACACATGGTAGGAGAAGGAATAAAAAATAGGCTAAAAATAGTCCTTTTACCTATTCTTATGCCACCGATGTCGGTCAACCCACGGCTGACATCGATGGGATCATTGATGTCAGTTACTTAAGATAAATTCCAAGATAATATTTAGGTTAGTATAAATTAAAAAACTCAATCATTCACATACAAGCTTTAGCATTCAACTTTCTACATCCAGGCTTATTGTTACTCTACACAAATCAATCCAGATTAGGAATTGATATACTACACAGAGTTTGGATTCTTTTGAACCAAAAGCACATGCTTGTATTTTTGTTCACCTATTGCTTTAACATGCCTTATCAGAGCCATCTATCTGGCACTCATAGTTCATCTAATTTACTATCTAATTATATCTTTGTGTTTTGTAATTCTTGTAAACAGTCATTTTACAATTAATTTACATTATACTATTTATCATTTTTTGAATGTCCTGACTCTCACTATGGAGGAGTTGTAAAAAATACTTTACCTACTTCCCTCTACTTCAAACATACCAAAACTCTATCTAGACCCATGTGAGTCTTACCCACTCCCTTATGACTCTTCCCAACCTCATAAACCTGACCAACATCCAACTTCCAGCTCAAAAAATTCTCTTTCAACCTCTTGAGAACCTACTATCCCTATCAACATCATTCGCATAACTGACATTGATCATATCTCCTTACCCACATTGGTATCCTAACCAAAATTGGTGACTGTGTATTTCCACTAACCTCCTTGAGCCTACCTAAATAACCTCCAAAAACACCAACAACTCACATTGCCTGCACTGTGTCACTCTCTGCTACACTCAGACTACAAGAATGGTATGAACATCTCTCTCTTAATCTCTCTTTCATTTTATTATTCATTGCCATTTTATTTCAAAAAGTGGATTGTCATCCCTAAGGAAGTTTGGCACTTCCAAGAACAAGTGTGTAGCTTGGCAACCCACTCATATATCTACTAACAAATATTTTGGTGGTAGTGCTTTCTTATTCATAGGTAGTCTTCCCTCACCAAAAAAGAGTTATCAAAATCATATGGATATGACACACAACCAATCCAGGTTCTCTCTAATCTCTAATCCCTACCCTTCATCTCTATTTCTCCTTAAACATCAAATAGATTAAAAATTTAGTGAAACATTCTTGACACGCCCGATGGGACCTTAGAGTTTTCTTTGGGTTCATTGCTTATTTTAAGTGTTCATATAGGTGAATTATAGTGAAAATTTCATTCCTTGCACTTTCTCCCCCTCTTTTTCCTCACAATGAAATATTCAACATTTTATTTTCTATTTAAAGGTAATAAACTGAAATTTCTTCTTCCTTGCCATTCTTCTCTTTCTTTTATCTCTAAAAGAAAATTATCATTTTTCTTGCAAGCTAAAAAAGAGTCTCTTATTTATCTCTTTCTTAAATGCACATTAAGATAGTGAAATTCATTCTCTTCTCCTATTTCATCATTGTTTTCATTCAAATCAAAACACTTCATATTTGGGTTTAAAACATACTGCACTACATTGTTTGCTTGATGCATATTAACTCACCTAGTTAATTACAAGCATTATGAATGAATCATAGTACACCAATGTTACACAACTAGATCACACTCACACAAAAAAACATCTAAACTCACCTGAGACAAGGTCCATTAGGATTTCATCACCTGGTGAATCACCTTACCCTACCTGACTATCCTACTTGGATTTCACTACTAAGGGGAGAAGCCACTCCGTTCTTTGGCAGAGTATAAACTCTAGATAGAAGGTATATTCTAGATAAGTGGCCTAACTTGGATTCAATTCTTTAAAGTTTGAGGATCAAGCTCTTATAACAAGCCATGTGCCTGGTATAACATAGATTTCCTCTTAATCACTAAAACTAACCTGAAACTAGCTCTAGATTGCTTTCTAGTACCTTTGACAACCAAACTCTCATCTCACAATCTGATTCAGGCATAAGCCAACATGAGACTAAAACTAATCTCTAGGAGTTAATAATTAGTGTTTGTATGCTCTTTTTATGCTTTTCTATTGCATTCTATATTTTGGAGTTGGTAAGGATGTTTTTCCATTGATTTACAAAATCAACACTATTCATAATACTCAAGTTGTATAACCTATTATATCAAGTTTTCTGAGTGTTCATCCTCCTTATACAGACCTCTTTCATCCTCTATTTTACCTATATTTTACCTCTAAGTTTATAGAACATTGGATTTTCCATCTCTTAAGATTCCACAGTTACCGACATTGGTTAAACCAATTGACATAAGCAGACTTTAACCTACAGACATCAATCAAGTGATCGATATCAACGACTATGTAAATTGGTTATTTTAGTTTTCTCAAAATAACAAGCTAAAACAACCTACTTACCTACACCCAAACCTATTTTTTCCTTATTATGTCACTAATACAGAGTATTAAGATTGTTTATACTTCTTCTTACATGGTATTGACATGAAGCTAAGCCAAAATTCTTGTTGATTATGAAAGCTAGAAACACCTTCCAGCTTCCCCTCTTGTTGTTGATTTTATCATGGAGCATACTTCAGATACATATCATACTCCTAGCCCCAAAAAAAATCCCATTGTGCTTGAAGGAGATCAATATATTGCTAAATTTTTTGATTGCAATGTGTTAGCCCTTCAACATTACCTTGCTATGAGCCGAACCCATAATTATTTGGGTGACCCACTATATGGTATGCCGACTTATCTGATGGAAAAAAATTTAGTTTCATCTATCTCCACTATATTACCCATGGTTACTCAAACTACCACTTTGATAAGTAACCCAACCATAAATAATGTCCAAATTTCAGCCTCACCAACCACCCAGTCTCACCTAAATCCTATCATGACTTCCCTACCTTCACAACCACAAGCAGTTCAGTCAAGTCTAACCCCATTTTATAATTTGGTGGTACCCATCTTGTCTACTCTCACACCTATAATTACATTAGTTATGACTCACCCTTCACCTAATATAACTATGCTAACAACCCAACCTAAAATAAAAACACTCAACCAAAGCATTATCCCTAACCTAGCAGGACAAGCCCCTTTCATTTCTAACCCTCAGCCTATGACTCACTACCCCTATGTTGCATCAACACAACTATATCACGCTATGTCATATGATTCCTCTACCTCTTATTAGGTTCCCTATAAATTAGGGGGTATCTCCCAAACCAATCCTCCTCCAGACCTCATTAAGATGTTGATGGATAAGATGTCTAATTTAGAGACATCTGTGTCAGGTTCAAATAATGTGTTATCTTATGATCAAATATGCAATAAGCCTATCCATCCATCTGTGCCTTTTCTCCCTTATCCAGCCCATGGGAACTCCTCAAATTTACTCATTTCTAGAGTTAAGAGGATCTACAACAACATTTTTGAGCATTTAGACATGCTTGTTATTTAATAGGGCACAATGATGTGTTACTACTTTGCACCTTCCCTATGTCTCTTTTGGGTGCTGCCCTGGATTGGTATAACTCTATAACTCAACACTCCCTTTTATCATTTACCCAACTCACACAATTATTCCTAGACCATTTCTCTATCAACATTTTTAAAAAGGTTTCTATTATGAAACTTTATTCCATTAAATAATTTGATGATGAGTCTATCATAGATTTTGTTGCTCATTAGAGAGGCTTAATCAATAAAATCTCCTTCTCTTTACCCCAACTTGAGCTTATTGATCTCTTCTCAAGGGCATGTGCTAAGCACATTTCATCTACACTCCAAATACAAACTTTTTGCACATTTGATGAAGCCTTTACAATGGCACAAAAACTCAAGATCCAAGATATAGATGAAGACAGATTCAAGTTGCATAGTAAGAATGCCAATTCCAAATCAAATGACTCCTCTTCTTCTAAACCTTTTCCTTCTAACCAAAAATCTAAGGGCTCTACCAATGCAATGGTTATTTAATTAGCTTATTTCACAACCATAAACTAACCTAATTTCTCGACCTCACAAAACCTAACCAAGCAATTCCAACAATGGTACAAACAAAGATGATACACTCCCATTGGGGAGTCATATACTTCCATTTTGGAAAAACCATTGCAATAGGGAGCCATAACCCTTCCTCAAATCAATCCTCCTATATAGTTTGATCCCTCCCATCTTATTCCTACTTCATACAAGGAAGATGAGTTTTGTGGCTACCATCAAGTCAAAGGCCACAATTTTAATAACTATAAAACATTCAAAAACATTGTTCAAGACATGATTGATAGAGGTGATCTCATCTTAGATAACCCTAATGTGCTTGCTAATCAAAATATGGATGTGTTCAAATAGCCTTTTCCTAACCATTCACCCAATCAAAATTTTTTTTAGACCATGACTAATAACTTATGTGATCATAATATCCATACGGTTAATGTGGTCTTTCCTTTACCTCTAGTTTAGCCTCTCCCACAATAGGAGGCACCCATTTTACCTACTCCTCCCCCATAGTTCATGGAGTTTATTTTTCCCATTCTTCCTCTTCGGGTAGAAGAGCCTACTTCACCTGTTCCACTCCTACATGAGGAAGGGCCTCCTTTACCTCTCCTTTTGCCACAAGAGGAGCCTATTTTACTAGTTCCTTTTGCACCCATTTTATGTATCCTCTTACCACTTGAATACCACACCTTACCCATTCCTCAACTACATATTGATGGGAACATAATTCCTATGTTATACCCTCTTAGGGAACCTTCTTTGCCTACCTCTCCTCCATCGATGGAAGGTAGTACCCCATCCACTCCTCCTTCACACCTAGAGGAGCTAGTGTTATCCACCCCTATATTAGACAAGAGACCTATTGTGCCTACTCTAATTCAACCAATTTTACCACTTCTTTTACCTATGGAAGGTCATACTTTACCTATTATTTTCCCACATGTTGAGGGAGAAATTATACCTATGCTCTACCCCCTTGAGGAGCCTTCTTTGCATACCTCTCCTCCACTCATGGAAGAACATGCCTCTTCTCCTATCTTTGTCGAAGAAGACCCTATTACAGCTCTTTCTCATCTTTGGCCTAAAGTAGTAGAGGCTAATAATTTCCATCTTTCTTAATCACCTAAGCGTTTTAAAGAAGCAACTGTAATTCATATGTCAACTTCATCTAAACCCTTTTCACAATTAGTGATAAATTTAGAATTTATTGACTCCACAAATCTAGACCATATGAAATTTTGGGACCAACTTAAAACTCCTTATCCTACACAATAAGTGTCATCTTCTAGTACCAATACTCTCACCACTCTTTACCCCAAGGTCTTTGATAAAGTTAGAGCTTCTTCACTGAAATCACCAAAAGCTCATCCTTCTATGTCAAAACCCTCACCCTTATAGGCATCTACCACATTAAAGCAGATTAGGTCTTTAGGCATATGTCTAGTCTCTAATCTAATTCATCCACAAGTGAAATTAGATTTGACTCTCCAACCACAAGTTATAATTATATAACCTAAACTAAGGAAGAATGTTAAGCTTCCTAGATCTCACCAATCCTTCCCTCTTCCACCCTCAACTTTTCCATCAATTTTGGGACCACATCCTTCTACTTTAGTTGGGGTATCACCAATCCAAGAAAAACCAAAGGCTAAGTTACCTCCACTACTACCTCTACCACCTAGTAGGCCTTTCACATCTAACACCATGACACCTACAACCAAGAAAGTTCTAGTAAAATACGTGGCTCCACCACCACCTAAAAAGGTGCCACATAAAATCACCCCCGTGACTCCTAAATTAAAGAAAGTGTCCACCCCTATTACAATAACAAGTGCTAACTCGCTCACAGTGTCTCAGATCTTTTTCCTATACCAATTGTTGTAATCCTCCACAATAATCCTTCCTTCTATTAAACCTTATAACCCTCTTGGATGAAAACCATCTTGGTTCAATGATACACAAGTGTGTCTATATCATCATTCACCTAGACATGGTACTGAAAATTATAAAACACTCATGATAATCATTTGAAAACACTTTGTTATCAAAACTCTTTTTTTTGATACTCCTATTAACCTTCCTACAATTCCACCCATCACATCCACAATGCCTCATACCATTCCACCAAAATGCAAACACAAAGATGTTGTCATACCCCCTTTGCCACCTCCTTTACCTATGTTTTAGATCAACACAATTAATGTGGCCACATGATCATAAAATCAAAAGGATAAAGGAAAGGAAAAGGTCACTATCCTTTGGGCTCATCCATTCTCCAAAGACACTAATTTGAATCCTAAAATTTCCATTTTAGGTGTCTCAAAACCAACATCTTTAAAAGTTATTCAAAACTCGATGGTGAAACAACTTCACCAAACCCTTATAAAAATGTCTTTGTATGAGTTAATCCAAAACTCACCCCAACACTGTCAATATTTGATTAGTGCCTTGCAATCAGTTGAGGTACAACCTGATGATCCCTAACCTCTTATAGCTTTGGTTAGTTCTCTTAACACCATCTCCCTGATTTCCTTCAGTGATTCATAAATTCCACTTCAACACCCTGAAGATCTAGATTCTTCCCTTTTTATCACCATATTATTGATCAAACTCATGTCAAAATAGTCATGATCAAAGGAAGATCTAGTATTAATATTATCTCCACCCATGCCTATAAACAGCTTGCCCTTCTTGATAATTGCATGAATTAAACTAATGCGATGCTCCACTCCTTTAACGATACCATAGATACTACGATGGGCACCATTATTTTACATATCTATGTGGGTCCCTGCATAATTCTTGAGATATTCTATGTTGTATAAGGAGAGTTCCAATACAACATACTACTTGAATGACCTTGGATACATGTTATGGCATGTGTGCCCTCAACTTTGCACCGCTGTGTCAAGTTTGAGCATAATGGATAAGTGCATGTTATTCCCATCGACCCACTTCCTTTCAAAACATGTAACATGATTTAAAGAACCAATGATGTTCTCATTATATTAGGGACATCATCTTTTCCACATGATAGTTTTGAATCTTTCACAAGTTCTACTACCCTAGTTATGCAGATATCGGTAACACAAATTCCTAACAAGGACCCCATGGAGGAAACTTTCAAGCATTTGACACTTGGAGAATATCATTTGTTGACACTCGACATGTTCCATACTCCACAAAAGTATGGAAAGATTCATATGCACCCCAATTATGATCCCTATATTAAGATGGTCATCCCGTATGGTCCCCCTAACCTTCGAACTAATTTCACATATGGGGGAATTGATCAAGCTCCCACTGTCGGCAATCCATCATCTTCACTATAACCATTTACCTATGACTTCTCTTTCCTAAGAAAGCCTAGCTTTGCTGACACCTATCTTTATAGGTGTGCTTGGAAAAGATTTGGTTTGGGTCATTACAAGCAGGGTGTTCATACACCCGTTCAATATCCCACCAACAAAACCATTGAAAATGCTAAAAAATGACATGGAGTGGGTTATGACAAACAAACCAAACTCACCAAAACTTATCATATACCAATTATCGAAGAACCATTCTCCATCCTTTCCTCCACCATCACTTACCAAATGAAAGGTATCTATACCTCCTAAATTTTTTTCAATAAATGCCATCTATTTGGGTCCCCTCACCTATCACCAGGGTAAGGAAACAAGTTCCCTTTCTCTCATTCATCCTAAAATGATTGATGGAGACTCTCCCACTATCAACACTATCCAAAGTCAAGATGATGATGTTATTCTCACATACATGGGTGCAGATGATTCTTATATCTAATATTCTCTCCCATCTAAAACATAGGCTATGTTAAATGAATCCACCATTGACATTAATTTGCCCTCTCATGATAACCCCTATGTCCTTAAAATTGGCTAGTCTTTGGATTCCTCTGAGCAAGCAAATTATACTACATTTCTTAATGACCATAGCAAAGCTTTCACTTGGTCTTATAATGACATGCCTAGTATCAACCCCTTTATTATCACCCACAACATTGTCACCAACTGTGATTCTAAACTTGTTAAGTAGAAGCTTCACAAAATGCATCCTCATATTGCTCTCCTTGCCAAAGAAGAGCTCCAATGCCTCCTTTTTATTAACTTTATCCAACCCATTGACTACCCCCAATGGGTTTCCAATATTGTTCCTATCACAAAAATAATAGGGAAAATAAGCATCTACAGTGACTACCATGACCTAAACCTTGCTTATCCAAAGGATGATTTTCCCTTACCAAGTATTGACCAACTTGTTGATCTAATAGCCAGCCATGAGATGCTATCACTTATGGATGGGTTCTTAGGTTACAATCAAATCTTGGTTGTTCCTGAGGATCAACACAAGATAACTTTCATTACCCCATGGGGGAATTTTTATTATCAGGTCATACCTTTCAGTCTGAAGAATGTTGGTACCACCTACTAACGTGCCATGACTTACATCTTCCACAATCTCCTACACAAAATTATGGAAGTCTACATGGATGACTTACTCAAAAATTCTAAACTTTGCCAAGATCACTTGATTATTCTCAATATCATATTCACTCATCTTCTCCAATATAACATTTGACTAAATCCAAAAAAATGCATCTTTGGTGTCCTTTCCAATAAGCTCTTGGGCTTTATCATTTCTCTCCATTGTATTCAAGTCGACCCTACTAAAGTTTGAGCAATACTAGACATGCCTCCACCTACTAATGATGACCCTTGCACCCCCATTGTGTTTTCATATTCCTTCTCTTTACTTTTATCTACAAGACATACTTACTAATGATGACTTTCACCAAGAACATTTGGTCCAACTTGAGTTACTTGATGAATGTCATCTCATAGCCCTCAACCACCTCCAAATCTATCAAGAGCATATCAAATGTACTTATAAAAAAAATCTCAAGGAGTGATATTTCAATAGCAAAGATCTCATCTTAGATGAAAATCAACATGTGATGAACATGGAGAAAAGAAAACAGGGTAATTTTGCTCCTAATTGGCTTGGACCTTACATCATAACTCATAAGTATGGCTCAGAAACTTATCGCTTGTCTTCTCTTAAAGGAAGGCCAGAACCTGAGCCTTTAAATTCTTTGCACCTATGACCATTCTTTTATTAATCAAGTGATGCTTCACCTCGTGTTTAACTTGAGCTCATCCCTTGAGCAACCATATTACATTCATCTCCCTTCCTCTTAACCTTTATTCCTACACACTTAGTTAACCTATGAAGTCCTATGGTTTTGTCCTCAAAGTGGAAAACCTCTAAGCCTCTATAGTCTTATCCATGACTAAAGTTTTAAAAAAATGGGATACATAGACAATTTATAATCTCTCAGGTCATGATTCTCAGCGTAGACTTCTCCCTTGAAGAATAGCTATGTAACTTCTCTTTGATACTATAAATAGACTATTCCCTTGAAGGATAGATATTAAAAATCAAAAACAAAATCTTAGACCATTCTTTTGAAGGGTGGTTAAGCCGAGCTTTGTTATCAAGGGAAATAATGACTTAGAAGCTTCTCATATTGATCAACTTCATATAACCTCAACACAAATAACATCCCATTGTAGGCTTCCCGCATTGATCATCTTACACACACAAAAAAAAAAAGTCATGGACTTGCCTATGGTAGATCTTGGGTCATCCACAGAAGGGGCATACCATCCCCACTAAGAAGGTTATGCTACCCAAACACTCTCATTCCTTTTACCTTTTTCCACTCATACTCTTTCAAGGGACTTTGAACTCACTTGACACAAGGTAAGTACGATGCTTCTCTAAAAAACAAAATGGTCAAATGATGTAAAGCATGAATGAGGCTCATACTTCTGAATCTATTTATGTTTTGATTATGGTTTTTTCCAATACGTGAGCATTATGCCTCTTTATTTTCCATTCCAATCACATGTCAATTTCTCTTATGAGATCGCATCTCATGACAAGATTCAATCACCTTCTCACCTTTCTACCAATTTTTATTGATTCTTAGAGTTATGTGTTTAACACATATCCATCTCAAGCAAGGATACTCAAATAACTACCCAAAATCATACTAAAACTAACAAACCATTTCTCATGAGAAATATACCAAACATGCAACCATAGTTTCTCTAAACAACAATAAATAGGAAAACTATCAAGCCTACACCATATATTTTAAGCATACACCATCACAAATATGGGAAAATACTGAAATAAAATAACATACCCAACCCATTCATTTTATGCATACACCATCACAAATATGGAAAAATGCTAAGATGATGCTAGCCAATTAACTATGCATATACCATCACACATATGGGAAATGCTAGTCTAACTCAACTAACATGCTCAACATTAACATAACATAAACAACCACATCATTATAATAACTACAAACATCATCACCATCACATAAACACATCTCAAAATAGAAAACTCTCATATATATACATTGAATATGAATGTACATCAATGGATCATATCAGTATCATCTATCTCTCAAAAATTACATCTCTCATCTTTGGCTCATAAACCGGTGTGTATACAACATATATAACAACATCAATAATATAATTTGGCACTCAGAATACTCAAAGCTATAGTCATGGTCATGAAGAAGTAGTATCATCACCACTTTCTGCCTGTCTACATCTACATGAGTTAGAAGTCATGGCATGTGTCACTAATCTCTCCTGCTCTCTAAACTTGAAATACGTCAAAATATATGAGAAATCCCTAATGGCCCTCTCATAGTATGCAATCTCATCTAAAGTAGTGTTTTATGAGAAGGAGGAGGAGTAGCCTATCTTTCTACTCTCAAACTATCTCTCTCTACTATTAGTGTAGTAACCTAGCCCTGTAATGCCCTAACTTATCCCTATAATGTCATAACCTACCCCTGTAAGACCAATACTTATGCCTATGTTGCATCTTGGGCTTGTACTACTATATCTCAATCTTGTACTACTACATCTTGAGCTTGTACCACTTCATCCTAGTCCTGTATCATTATATATATATATATATATATATATCATCACTCCCTATAAATATGGTGGTGGCCTCATGACCTGAATCATGGGATACAAACTTATCCACCAAACAAGATAAGCCACTATGCATCCAAGATCTACTACACCTAGGCCTATTGGTAGCTCCTCAAAATCTAGCCCATATATCTCCTGGGGAAAGGTTAGGGGTGCCTTTATATCATCCCTCCTATATCAAGGAAAGGTAAGAAGCACATCCTATAACAAGCCACACTATCTCTTGACCTGTGCCATGGGTATCATCTCTAACTCTTTAGCTCATCTCCCTCTGAACCATAACATGCTCTATAAACCAATAAGCTACTCTACCTATCCTTTGAATGTAGGGTATGTTAGGTAGGGCCTCCAAACAATATATATGGGAATCAATCCATCTATCATACACTTATAATAACTAATGTTCTGCACTATGTCATCTACTCGTGTCTGGGCCATAGCCTCTCTCCACCATCTGAATCTGACCCTAAAACTAGCTGTAATTATGAGGGGTAACCCCAATGGCCATGTCACCATGATGTGCTCATATGCCCAACAATGGAGTAAATTCCCAACACATAAACTATACCATTTCCATAGCCTTAAACCCCACAACTCTCTATATAACTATGCCAGAAAAATTGGTCCCCATGCGTACACAGTCTATTGCTCAACCATCTATGCCAACATACATGTCAATACAATAGAAAATATCCCATAATCTAAATCTAGTTTTATATGATACAATCCCTATCATCATCAAGATACTCAACTAATGTTACTCTTCATCGATAGTGCATAATGACTCATGCAAAGATCATTGAGTGATAGGTCACCTCACTAACATGCTCTCTAAATAATGTAACCATGTGAATATCATGCTCCTCTCTCAAATAAGAGAAGAGATCCTCACCCTAGAGTGGTAATTGAAAAATATTGTACACTTCCTCTTATGTCACTATCAACTCTCTGATAGGCAAATAGAAGGTGTTGGTGGTGTGATCCCACCTCTCTATCAAAGCTATCATCAAGCTAACATCACATGCAACTTGGCAATATCATCGCACTCCTCCTAACCCTATGAATACCATGTGCTCCCACTCATCCATAGTGACATACCTCCTTATCCTCATAAGTAGCATAAGTAGTTGATCTCATAATGTCAACTCCTGCCTAGCCTGCATCCACACACACAAACCTCAAGTCACATACTTTCCAATATAAACCTCCACCATTTTTTCCCTTCTCTCTCAGAGAACTACATTAGCTTAAGGCCCTCATCTAGGCTATATAGGCAATACTTAATCAACATGGGGTCTTTTGAGGTTAGCTCAGTTGTATACCCACCTAACTATCTAACCTATTAACCCACTAAACCCTAGGCCTAATGACCTATATCTATAAACTCTAGGCCCCATGACCTATATCTCATACCCTCGAGCCCATGACCTATCTTTTAAGCCCTAGGTCCCATGACCTATTTTAACCTCCCTTTTCCTAACCACTTCCCTTAACAAATTTTTAACCATACCTCACCCTTTTTCCTTACACACTAGGAGAACTACATTAGCTTGAGACCCTCGATTGGGTTATGTAAGTAGCACTTAGTCGACACAGGGTCTTCTAAGGCTAGCTCAACCATTAGGCTTGATGACTAACTCAACTAGGGATCCAAAATTGGTCTTTTCTTCCTATTTGGGGTTTTTCTTATGATTGACATTAGTTAAAGCTATTAATGTTGGTGTTAGATGTCATCTGACATCAGCATCATATTAGTTAACATCAGTGAATCCCATCGACATCAATGACTAGTTTAGCCCTAGGGCCAAACAACCCATCTCCCAAATTTTGGTTTTTCTCTAAAAACTACTCCCAAACCCCTCCCAAATTTACCTAAACCTACCCTTATCCCATTTCTTACCCCTCTAATTAACCTCTCTCCCCCCAACCATACTAAATTATCCCAAATTACAAATTAACAACCTTAAATTCAAATTTAACTCTAAGAGCATCTTACCTCATCTCTCTATCTCCTCCAAGCTAGAATAACTAGCACTTGTGGTGGCATGCCTCCAGTTGGGTCCCCTCCTAGCTCTACCATCTCTACTTACACCACCACCTAGAGCTATTTTTCTCTAATAAAATGTTATAAATGAGTTTTGGTGGGATTCCTAAACCCCTTTTTATCAAGTTTAATCACCCATCAATGTCAAAATTCTTGACCTAAGGCATCAATGTTAGCAACACTTCCTACTGACATCAATTGCATAACCGATGTCAGCAACCTTAACATTATAGTTTTTAACTCCAACCACCACCCTTTAGACTACACCATTAGTCTAGGGAAACCTTAGAGATCACATATATCTCCCAAACCATGACAAATAACCTTAGATATCACTTAAATATCTACCCATGATGACTTTGACCAGAGATCACAAATATCTCCTCGACCATTGACCCTTTTGAACCAACTTTGCATTTCTTGTCTTGACTACTTATGCTACCTTTCTATAGTTGGATATTGTACACACATATGTATATTAGGTGTTTTGGATCATGACCAAGTTATTCTTATCACCTGCAACCTTTTTTATTTACCTAGAGCACTTCCTACCTCAGATACCTAAAACACATGGACCATTGAAGTTATAACTTTGATCATTTTAACCTTATCAATTATCACTTACAAGCTATGTTTTAGTTATTTCTAATAGAGAACTCCTTACCTTTACCTATTATTAATTATTTCAACTGTAACTCATAGTATTATACGCACAAACAATGATGTTACCACACTCTCACTCAACATCTACCCACCCAATTAACTCCTTATCAAACTAGAACCTGATTCTAGATTCTCCTCCATCGATTCTCATTTTGAGGGGGGATACATCATCCCATACTTGGAGCATCTAACTCCCATTTTTGTCTTGAAACTTGTCATCATAAATTATAAGACAAAAAGGGGTAAATTTAGACACCAAAATTATGTCACACATGTGTGCAACTCCCTATATCAAAACCCCCTTGATCCGCTTTTAATAATTAGCCTTCCTAACCCATGTTTTCACCCCTCACACATTTAATTAATTTAAAATATTTAGTTAATTTAATTAAAAACTACTTATGCCACCTTGCCTAGCCACCTCATCTTAAGACTAATTGATCTGGGCAGTAATTTAGGCAATAATTTGGGTGACAGTTCTACCCCAATTGATGACGGAACTTCTAGGAGCCATAACTTTTGCACCGTAGCTCCAATTGACTCTCTGTTTGAACCGTTGGAAAGTTAAGAATGAGTATAACAACATGAGATGGAATTTATTTTTTATCAATGAATTTTTACCCCCAAAAACCCAACAGAAGTGCCTCAAATTTTAATTTTAGTAGTGCAGTCTAAAAATAGTAAGTTTCTAAAAATAGTAATTCCTCGACCTCTGTATTGTTTTAAAGCGTGGAAGTTGAACCACTTAATATCCCTCAATATTGGTGGCCTTCCACATCCTCCCTCTAATTTAAAAATAGGTATAAATGAATATGTAACCCAAAATAGAAAATTAGACATCTTTTCCCATAGATAAGCATATAGTTATATTGCGATCTTGAGTAATAATACATCTATTCTCAGAGAATTCATTGTTACTATGTTATTTCTATGTTCTTGAAATATTTATCACCCATAACTTCTAATTTTTGGATCACTAATTCTTACCCTCTGAGTCACCTCAAGACTTAGTCCCTTAATTCTAACTACCCATGACTTGTTCTCCCCCCAAACATAAATTCCTAACTAACTACATCCTTATTAACCTCGCATTTCTACCATTTACTAACAGATACCACACTTGGCAGGAGAAGGAACAAAAAATAGGCTAAAAATAGTCCTTTTACCTATTCTCATGCCACCAATATCGATCAACCCATGGCTAATGTTGGTGGGATCACCGATGTCAATTATTTAATCCAAATTCTAAGCTAATATTCAAGTCAACAAAAATTAAAAAAACTCAATCATTTGCATACAGGCTTTAGCATTCAACTTTCTACATCCAAGCTTATTGTTACTGTACACAAATTAGTCAAGATTAAGAATTGATATACTACATAGAACTTGGATTATTTTGAATTGGTAGCACATGCTTGTCTTTTTGTTCACCTATTGCTTCAACACACCTCATCAGAGCCATCTATTTGGTACTCATGGTTCATCTATTTCACTAGTTAAGTATATCTTTGTGTTTTTTAATTCTTTTAAATAGTCATTTTAAGATTACTTTGCATTATATTTTTTATCATTTTATGAACATATCAACTCTCCCTATGGAGTATTTGTAAAAACTCCTTCACCTATTTCCCTTCACTTCAAACATACCAACCCTCTATCTAGACCCAACTGAGTCTTACCCACTCTCATACAACTCTTTCCAACCTCATAAACCTAGCCAACATCCACCTCCTAGCTAAGAAAAGTCTCTTTCAACCTCTTGAGAACCTACTATCCCTACCAACATTGATCACATAATCGACATTAGTCATATCTCCTTACTGACATTAGTAGCCTAACTAATGTCGATGATTATGTATTTCTACTAACCTCCCTGAGCCTACCTAAACAACCTCCAAAAAGACCAATAACTCACATTGCCTACACTATGTCACTCTCTATTTCACTTAAACTGTAAGAATGGTATGAACATCTCTCTCTTACTTTCTCTCTTTCATTTTGTTATTCATTACCATTTTGTTTCAAAAAGTGGACTTTCATACCTAAGGAAGTTTGACACTTCCAAGAAAAAGCACATAGCTTGGAAAACCATTCACATATCTACTAACAAATATTTTGGTGGTAGTGCTTTCTTATTCATAGGTAATCCCCCCTTTCCAAAGTGAGCTCAACATCATTTGTAAATGGTGCACAACCAATCCAGGTTCTCTCTAATATCTAATCCCTACCCTTCATCTCTGTTTCTCCTTAAACACCAGATAAATTCAAATTTTAGTGAAACAAATACTACCATCTATAATATGGGCTTCTGTGTCACTTGGGACACCTCTATGTTCTAAAAATGGAGTGATATAATATGATTTTGGAGACACACTATATTAAAGTTGTAAGACACTTTAGGTGGAAAGGATAGTGGATGTACTCCATAAATAATTTTATTGGTTGAATCTCCATCATGATGTTAGTAGGTATATTAAATCATGTTAAATAACTGAAATAAAAAAACTAACTAATAATAATTAGGGCCTATACACACTTTACCAATTCTTGATTGACCTTTGGAGTTAGACTCTATGGATTTCATGTCAAGTTTTCCCATGATTAGGTATGGTCATGCATGTTTCTTCATTATATATGATAAGTTTTTTAAGATACCAATTTTAGTGTCATGTACAAAGGAGATACATTTTGAAGACAAGATAAGGATCTAATTTTATCATGTGTGGGTCCACTTTAGCTTACCATGTGCCATTGTGTCAGATAGGGACATTAGGTTTCTCAGAACTTTTTTTCTACTTTGTGGTCCATGATAGATACCAAGTTGACCAAGTCCACCACTTTTCATCCACATAAAAATGGTAAAAAAAAGTGGTTAGTTGTATATTGTGCATCTACTTTTGATGTTTAGTTCAAAACATTCATGAACATGGGATGAGAGTTTACCATACATCCAACATAACTATAATTAAGCCCTTCACGGATCCACAAGCATACCTATTTTTAGATTTGTCTTGGGTTTAAACCACTAACCTTCATTGATGTTCAATTACCTAGTAAATTAGGGTAATCATCTCCCCACATAAAGAAAGACTCAGACAAGTCCATTATATTTGTTAAATGGATCAATAAAATTTAACATGTGCATGAAATCATATAGAAAACCATCTAGAAGTACAAGCAATATCACAATCTAGGTTAGACATAAGGCATGATTGCATTTGTAGAAAGAATGTTTGAAAGGCTCAAATAGGAGACTCATTAAATAATCATTAGAAAACCAGTCACTAATGCCTTTAATCTCAATTTTCCATCCTATCTTGATTGTTTCTAGTGTTCAATATGAAACTACTACAACCATACTTTTCACCTCTCTTGGATACTTCATATATTGTTGAATAGTTCTAAGTCATAAATTTAAATCCTAATTGTTCAAAACCATTGATTGGTGATCAAGCCATAAATTTAGTGGAAAAAGGTACACAAAATCAAAAAATCTACTATATTGAGTGGTTAGAATAAAGTTTGCTCACCAAGAACCAAATTCAGTATAAATTTATACATTTGGTTCAATACATTGATGCAATGTGGCAAGGGGGATGAATTATCCCAACATTGACCTTATTACATGATAATTTAGGGTTATTTTAAGAAAATTATTATTTTCTAGAAAATTTAATCAAACTTTAAATGGCATTTTTGGAGGTAGTATGAGCATTTGTGGAGCTCATAATGACTATAAATAGGGTAACATACACAAAAGAGTTATTATTGGAAAGTCTTATCATGACATTTATGAGTTTTTAAAAGATGACATTCTATTTTTATTATCTTCAAAAGTTATCATTCTTTATTTCCTTGAGAAGAATAAATCAATCTAGTTAGAATATATTCTAAATTCTACAAGAGGATATGATTACATCCATCAGAGCATACCACCAAAACTAATGAGTTGTTTAGTGGTAATAATTTTCAAATAACTTTGGATGACAACATTTAATTCATATAGATGAAAACTCTAATATTTTACTTAATTTTTTTTAAACCAAAAATTTTAAGAATTATTATTATAACTAACTTGTGTAGTGTAAATTACTTAATTAGTCATTTCTTTTCTTTTTTAGATGATTAAACCAATAGAGACTAAGATATGGTAAGGGGGAGAACCCAGTAGTAATGTGCCCTAACTTTGCACCTATTTGGCACCTAAACCATGCTATGTCAACACTTAAAATTGACATCGATGGATAGATTAACATGTCTACTTATTAATTTTATATTTTTAGGGTGCGATGTGTGAGTACGGTCATAGGGGTGTGATTACCATGTAAGGGGTCACTATAGATCCATTTTGAAGGTCAAATTGATGAATGACAATGAAATTACAAAAAATCATTAAGTGGGTGCCAAAAGTGGGACATTAAAACTTTAGTTAATAGTGCCCAACCCATTTTATGCATGCAATCAATTTGAGGTGACCAAGTATTAGCACCTCACCATCTTGCATTGAATAACTTGCAATTAGCATTTAAGGAGCCCATCCCCATGATAATTCACACTTAACTAATTTCATTTTGGTACTAGTCACTTTTTTTGTGTGTGGTTATCAAAGGGAAAAGTAGATTTAGTGCATTTTAGATGTTAGGAAGACCAGAAGTTGACTCCTCACCTAGTAACGAAGACACTAAACAACTCATGAAACTAGGTAAGGAATAAAGCTACCATTTTATGTTATTTTATTTATTGGTATCTATTTCTATTATGTATAACATTAATTGACCAAGTGATCGCACCAGTTTTTATCCTCTAGTAGGTCTTGGGATTTACACACCTAGAGATTTTTTAGTTTATAGGTGAGGTTTTTTAATTCCATGAGTCAAATGGTTAAAAAATGTGAATATGGCTTGGAATATTTATTAAAAAATAAATAGTTTGTTGATCTATGAATTATTATGTTAATTCTTTGGATTGAATCTACCCCTCATGGATTGAAAGGAATGTGTTTTCTTAGTATTCTAAGTTTATTTATTTTATCTTCTATAGAAATGTTGAATTGGGTGTAGCTATTAGGCTTCACAAATGTAGATATTTCATAGCCCAAATCAAGCAGATATTTCAAGAGAGATATATCTATTTATACTAGTGTTTTTCAACACAACTAATCCTTGGATATTATTTAGCCATCACTACTTATAGGTGAGGTTTTTATACCTCACTAAGGATATGAGCCAAATGCTTAAAATTTTATGAATATGGCTTGGAATATTTGTTAAAAAATAAATAATTGTATCAATCTGTGAATTATTATGTTAATTTTTGGGATTAAGTCTATGCCTCATGGACTGAAAGGAATGGGTTTTTTATATTCTAGGTTTAATTATTTTGACTTATATAGAAATGACAAATTGAGTGTAGGTCTTAGGCTTCACAAACATAAAGATTTTATAGCCCAAATCAAGAAAATATTTTAGGAGAGCCATATCAATTTGCACAAGTGTTTTTAAACATGTTAATCCTTGGATTGTGTTTAGCCATCATTGTTTACAAGTGAGGAATTTTATACATCACTAAGTCTATGATCCAAATGGTTAAAAAATGTGAATATGGTTTAAACTTTTTGTTAAAAAAATAATTAATTTTGTCGATCTATGAATTCTTAAACTATAGTAATTGTAGTTTAATTCAGTCTAGTCAATATATGAATCATTCATAATGAGTAATTTTAACTTAAAAATTTTACTAACCATATAAGGTTAACTTGTGTAATATATGGCATGAATAATATTATAACAACAATCATTTACTTGAATACAATTCATACAAATAAGCATTTGATTTATATGTATGAACTAATTTATACAAATTTCCTATTGTCATTGAGGATGACATTTTAGCCATGAATGAGCCCATACCTACACTCTATCACCTGAATCAATGGTGAGAGTGATAAATCCTTATTTTAATTCCATACAAGAAAGTTTATGCTAATGTGAAGCACACAAACATGTTTATTCCAATTGTATAACAATACTCAATAATTTAATTGGAAAAAACATAGGATAATATTATTTATATAATATAAAATTTATATAGCATAATATTAGACATGACTAGACAAACTAAGCTGCAAAACATGGTTTATCTCTCATATTTTCTTATTATGTATAACAAAAGCTTTTGTCCAGTCTTCAAAATCAAGACAAAAATTTGAATGCTTATAATTTTTCAAGAGTGTGCTCCTTCAAGTTAATAAGTTGCATACTTATAGTTTTTCAAGAGCTTGCTCCTTCAAATCTTTTTCTGGGATGTTTTTCACTACCATTGATGTTTTTAGAGTGCTTTCTCCTTCAAATATTTTTTCATGGTGTTTTTCACTACCACTAATGTTTTTAGAGTGTTTATCATACGACCTGTCATTGCTTACAAATTAATTGCTTGCCTTTGTTAAAAATAACCTATCAGTTACAAATGATTAGTTGGATTAAGTGGATTGCCTAGCTGATAATTCCATGTCCTTGCAAAGGAAGAAGCATAAATATTCATTGCCATCATAATTGGATGTCATTTTGGAAAATGATTTCCCATGCTTTTAAACCTTATATCTCTCCATCTTTTTCATTTATTTCTCACAGTCCCTCATCCTTTTTTGATGCTCCTTCTTCTGCTCCTTCTCATGCTTTTCCCTTTGCCTTTGTTCTTCCTTTTGTTTCATTTTTAACTCATTTTTATTTTTTTCTACTCTTTCAAATCCCTATTAATTACTCCTAATGTTTTATTCTCTTCTATTTTTTATTTTCACCTCGCCTTATTTTCCTCTATTTTCTTCTTTCATGTTTATTGGCCACAAAGCATTTCTAAAATGTCATCTATAGTTAAAATTTGAGACTACCTACTCAATATCATTACACCATTTGATAATCGAAGGAGATTATACATAACCCTCTCTATTATAAATTTAAGGAGACTATGTAAACTTGAGCAAGTTAGATTTTCTTTACTTTGACTACGTTCAAGTTCTTCATTATTATTTTTTACAATATCTTCTATTTCTATAAGATTAATTACATCATCACAATCACGATAATACCATATAATAGAATAGTAGTGCACCAACTCTTAATCATGTACATTTTCATGAGGGGATGGAATTGAAAGGCCCCCATCTGTATTGGAAAATTTAGGGTTTACACCTAGTTATGTTGCTCATTCCTTGATCCAATATAATTGGCTTATTTGTGAAGGCAGGCTCAACCCCTCTCCAAGAACATGTTCTTAAATGTCAGACACATGCTTTACTTAACCCATTTCTTCACCTTATTTATTAAAATAATGTGTTTGGGTTACATGTGTAACTTGGATAATACTAAGTAAAATTAGATCTATATTTTCATTTTTAACTTATCCATCTCCTTCTTTTAGAAGTTGAATAATTGCATGTATCTCATCCTCTCCATATCCATCCAACCACATGATGCTTTTAATTGAAGTCTCATCATATTCATATACAACTTCATATTGTTGACTTGGTTCCATGTCTTCTATAAAAAAAAATTTGTTAAGTGGCCTTATACTTGTCCCCTTAAAACATGACTTCATAATTTTTGCATAAAAAACATTCTTGAAAGTTATGTTATCCAACTCAAACAAGCCAAACCTCTTGATTTCAAGTTTATTATTTTGATCCATCCAATTTGACCTTTCAAATTTGAAATTATTTTTCTATGGTTAGAAGACACTCACATCTAATGGTTATAGTTTTTTGGAAGTGTGCACTGTCAAAGTAACAAGATCAATTTCTAAACGCCTAGCCCCTTCAATAATTATCATTATTGCATGACTCTCATGGCCATAAAAATTTAATAGGTGCCTATTAGAAGGAGAAAATTAACCTATTATTGATCTCTTTAAATGGTGTATCCAATTGAGAAAAAGTTATTTCATCATCCAATCATGAGGTTGGGCTACCATACATGCTCTTGGTTCATAATGTGCAATTTTGTTTTTTAGTTATCTTCTCCCTTAAAAAAATATAATCCATGAATATTTTGGCCTACCATATTAATAAAATAAAGAATGGTGATCCATTGCATGTTCTTTGGAATGATGTGATGAACATTTTGACATCCTCTTTTTGTTATGACCTGTATACCAGTGTTCCTACCAACCTATAATCTAGTTTCATCATAGTTCAAAATTTTATAAGGTCCATAGTGGTTACCTTTGTAAACCTTTTCTAAGTTATTATAAAATTCATTTATAATTGAAGGCCTTAGATGGAATTCTCTATCTCTATCCAATCCTTATACTAGTCTAATGGACAAGTATAGGTGCCTCTTCTTAAATCCAACCCACCAAGACTTGTTAGGAATTCCATCCTTGAAAGGGTTGAGCCTATTTCAAATATATGGGCTACATATGAATTGAGTTGTATAGTTTCAAGTCCATAATAAAAAATTTCCATATCTTTTCACCATTTAACAACCTCTAGTTCTTCCTCATCTTATAAAATGGTTTGTGAGAACTTTTTTTGTAGTTGTAATACCCAATAACCAATAACTAAATGTGGCTGCAGGGATTCCCCACTTTTTTGTTGTATCTTGATAAGAGTACCCATTATTTTCAACATCAGTGATAGCATGTTCCATTTCAATTATATTTCAATGAGTTTTTAAGGATACATTTTTAGTTAATGAAGGACCTATTGTCACATGTGTAGTAGTTTTAGGTTATTTGTGTGAATTTATAGCTTCTTCACTAACTAAATTTTAGCATCTACTCTTCTTCCTCTTTTTGTATTGAGCCTTGGCTTATGAACTATTCTTTTTCTCTTTCATTTTCTTTTTCATTTTTTTTCATCATAAAATATGTAAAAATTAATAACATGCATTATAAAAAGATAAAATGATATACATACTATGTTAATAAAAATGCATGTGTCCTCCCTTTCAATAATAATGTAAATGCAAACTGGTGTGATACAATGTAGGCATGGGACTGTGCAAATCCAAACTAGTTATATGTGATCAACTCAGGTATGGCTTGTACAATGTAAAAAATAGGATGTTCAGTGCAATATGGTGAGGTGTTATTACTTTTCCATCTTGAACAAGGTGCATACATAACATGGATGAACGTTATTAACTAAAGTTTAAATGTCCCATATTTGACTTCCACTAATATATTTTTGGGATTTTATTTATCACTAATAAATTATTGAAATTAGAGTTAATTTCAATTCTTCTTGTGCATTTCCCTTGTTATAATTTCACCTTGTGTTTGATATAGTTTAACAAATCAATTGTATTTTGTATTTTCCTAAGAAATTGTGAACTCTGGCTAAACCATATACTAGGTGAAATCATGGAAAATATGTCAATTTCAAATAGAAGATGAATGTTTTTAAATAAGGGAGATACCCTAAATGTTTAAATAAAATTATAAGAGCTAAAATCCATATCTTATATTTTTACAGCAATGGAAAATGAGAGTTTAATTCTACGAGCTAAACTTAAATTTTAACAACAATGGAAAATGAGAGTAAACTCTAGAAATAATAAAATATAACTTTGTTATTATTCAAACAATGTTTTTATTCATAACATTTGGTAAAAGGCTAAAACATTTTCTTGTTATGAAGATTTATATGAAGAAGAGCTATATGTGTGTGTATGTGGGTGGGTGGGTTGCATAGTCAAATTCCTTCAAGTGATTTGCTTCCCTTATTAGTTATTTTGATATTGTCTCTATAGAATTCAAATGGATTATTATTATATATATATGTGTGTGTGTGTGTGTGTGTGTGTGTGTATACACACACACACACACATATCTTACTAATAAAAAAAAGTGAGCCTTTCACCAAATGTTTTTTAATAAAGGTAAAAGTGGGTTTTGAAAGGGACCCTACCCAATAAATATTTGGTGCCATTCACCAAATGTCATCTATAGAAATAACTTGAAAGAATCTGGCAATTTAGGCTCCTTCAAGTTATTTCTATGGATGACATTTGGTGAAAGGCTCATATTTTATTATTAAGAAGATATACATACACACACACATATATAATAAATTATTGTTGACTGGACTCTTTCTTTGAATCTTATTTTTTTATTTTTCATTTTTTTAAGAAAATATAATTGGCCATCATATATAAATTATCATGTTGATGGTTCCAATGATGATAATTATAGAATGTGTTATTGATTTGGAGTGTCTTATGCCTCATTGGGATGCATAGATGGCCCACGCAATATTCTAATCATGGTGCACTACAACCACCCAATGATGCACCTCAATTAATCATTTCTTTGACATTGTGAACATCCTTGACTTAATTTACATTCACTTCATTGAATTTTATATCAAGTGTCTCTACCATCTTCTTAAGTTATATCAACTTAACATCCCTTACACTATACTCACCATGAATTTGTTTTAGCATAAGTTTTAAACTTGCTTCAGTGAACACCACCTTGGCCTCATAATCAAAAGCAAAAAAAAGACCATCAATGAGTGTTATATAATGTGTAACATTAAATTTGGTGTCACAAATTAATGGAATGACCTTAAATTTTATGGCTTCATTGCTAGTATCATAAAGAATATATGCACACTTGAAGTTCTCAGTGTTCATAATAGAGCAAACAGATATATGCAATATGTATTTTTAGTCCTTACTTATAGAGAAATAAATAAGTAAATTTGTATATAGTGAATAAAACATTTAGAAAACTATTGGTTAAATGGGAAACAAATAGTGTTGTCTTTATATAAATCCAATGATATTAAAGCATTATTGAGGGTAACATAATTCCTAGTGAAAGAATATAAACATAGTTTAATTCAAAGAATATGTGATCCATATTCTTAGACCAAAAAAAAATATTAGGACAAATAATGAATGTAGTCTACTCTTAAAATTTATACAACGATAATTTTGATGAGAAACAAAGTGTATAAATTATAGAAAATTAGATTAAAATACTATAAATTATTGAATTATGTTTTTGTTTGCTTACCTATTGTTCGTGCAATTGATGAAATGCCTTAATAATTATATCAAAACTCTTAAGAAAGAGTGGTATTGGAATAGTAACACATAATAAGGATTATTTATATAGGTAACTTGATATTCAAATTTGAAAACTCTTATGATCTGTGGATTTAAATCCCATTGGTTCATTCAATTTTGTTTGGATTAATTTTTTTTTAAATATTTTTAAATTACATTAAATAATTTGGTGAACTTTATATTTATTTTTAATTACGTAGCTACACCTATTGGAGTAAGGAGTTGAATATGTTTAGATTCAATGGTTTAAAATTTTAAAACTAAAAATAAAGACAAAGTGGATGTATACTTGCACAAGTTATTTTGAAAGTTTGCACATGTTAAAGTATTAATTTGATAGTATTTTGACATTTGATAGTAAGTAAAAGGACATATTATATTTGACAAGTAATATAAAAATTTATATAACTGAACTCAATATTAATATTTATTCATGCAAATCTTAAGTTGCAATTTGTAGATGAAAACTTGTGTACTAACAATAGCACAATATCTTGTATATAAGTTTAAGATTTTATATGAATTATAGTAGAATATAAATGTTCAACTATTGGGTATAAATATATTTGTAATATATGAAAAATATATCTATTTTTAGTAAAAAATGTGTTCAAGATTTGGGCATGGCATCTCTAAATACCCTTTTAGCAATTGAACCCTGCTCAACTACTAGTATTTCTCCCCTAGTTATAATTGTTGAAAATTATTATCTTTTCATTTGAAATTTCTCCCCTATATTTATTTTAATGCCTTTTAGACCAAATATATGCACATGATATATAAGAGTTCATTTACTCATTTAAAATATAGTTTCAATGGATATGCAATCTAAAAATTGAATTTGTACATTTTATTTCATTGTTGTAGTTTAAGATTTTATGTATACATCTATTGATAAATGTATATAATTGTCCTTAATATTGATAATATTCTATTACCTTAAAATTGTTCACATCCCCATTATTAAAACAAAAAATAAAAAATTATTGATTGAATACAAAACTTAATTTATCGATAACTTCTTTTATAAATTATATTGGGTCTCCATAGCATCTCATGAAGTTAGAGTACTCAAACTTCTAAAATCCTATCAAATTATATGAATAAAAGCTTATGGGTAATTTGTTTGAATATTTTAATGGATTAAAATTTCAAATCACTCGTGTGATTCATCAAGAAGATAATAGTGATTGTAAATTGCACACTTAATGTCCTATTTGGAAAAAACAGTGAAACTTCGAGATATAATTCCATGAACTAGTCATTGAACTGTTTAGTTTGTTGGGAAAAACCATTGAGACCACCTTCTAAAGATATGCACTCAAACAAAAAATGTAATGGATGGGCCTAAGTAAAACAAGGGATTAGGTGGTTTTTAGACAATAGGAAAGGACACATGTATCCCATCCCTTAACTTATAAGGTGAACTTAAACATATATAAGACTCATTAAGGAATATTTTGGTATATTAAAATAAGTAATGGATTAAATTATTGATATAATTTTTAAATTTTATTATATTTATTTCATTTTATAAAAAATTAAAATAAAATATTTAATTTTTAATATTTAAAAAAATAAAGTGTTCAAAATTCTAAATCAGAGGATTCTTCAAAAAATTTGATATGCTAGGTTTTGCATGTTTGTATTACATTTTGTTGTCTTATCTAGCCTTGTATCAATTCACTTTTGCAAGATTTTAAAGGATATATTACATTTAATTTGTCTCTAACTCTATCTTTTTGACATATTAAGTTTTTATAAATATCCCTCCACCAATTTGCCATAACCATTATTGTCAATATTAGGAATGATGACACCGAAACAAGCTCAAGAATTTGTCCTGTAGGTTTGTGATGAGGTATAGATTCTAACAATCCTCCGCAACTTGATTTTTTTTATAGATATATGCCATTGAAAATATTTTTAGATGGTATGAAAATAATGTCTCATTGCTTACTATGTTACTCATACTCTATGAATATTCCCTTAATGTCTAGATTAGACACCATTGGGAACCCTTGAGGTTTCAAATAATTGGGTCTTGTAACCTCAGCAAGGATTTTATTCTTCATCTCCTTTAAGGAACCATCATAGGTGCAAGCTCATATTTCTAGATCGAGCTTTTATTTATTTTGAAATTCCCTAATGATTATGTCCCAATGATTTTGTAATTTTAAGATCTTTGAGTAAACAATGCTTAAAGTGTTTATCTAGGTTTGAGATACCAGGTCTTTCACTTGCATTATAGGATTTTTTCTCAAATATTTTCAAAACCATAAGGCATATGCTTTTCCATGAAATGGAAAAAAAATATTTTACATGTCCCTATAAGCACATCTACGTCAAGAAATCTATAGAGCAAACACTACCTGAAATGAAAAAGGAGACTAAAAATAATGAAGGGTGGACCACTATATCTAACAAGAAAGCAGTCACCATGAATAAAAACCCTAAGCTAGTTCCTACTCCTCCCATTATAAAACCCTAATAATGTATAGATAAAGTGGATAACATTATTCTTCATCTCTTAATTACTCCTCAATCTCTCAGTTTCCCAGCTACACTATAGAGCCAAGTTTCTCAAGAAAATCATTTGTAAATTATAACTTCTAGTGATGGGACATCCTTTATTAACACTCCCAAAAAAGGACATTCATGAAATCTACCTCATGGTGGTGAAAAATCTCCATGCTAAGATAATGAGGCTGAATGTTATTCTATATTGTTAGGTTTTTTTAATTACCATGACAATTACCATTATTGGGAAATTATTTTGTAACACTTGGCTCAGAGGTAGACTTAAATGATAAACAAGGAGAATTGAAAATGGATGATTCTATTCAATTGATATGCTATCATAAAATTTTGAAGGTCTCAGAAAGTCCTCGCAAATTCTTTGTGTGTCACTTATCAACAATTGGGCATTTTAGATTTTATGTGTTTTCAAGAAGATAAGATTTCAATATTTATTTTTTAGACCTCTTTAAGAATTATTTGGCCTGACACATCAAACTTATACACTTCAAATGAAGATAGACGTGGTGGTACCATTATTTTGGTTTCAATAAAATCTACCCCATTAAATATTGCATTAGGAGAAGACCCCTCACCTTAAGGTTTTTGGGTTATGCTTGATATTGATGGACATTCTTTAGGGGTTCTTAATATTTATGATCCTAATGATGGCCCTGATAAAATGGTGTTATGGAGATGGATCACTTGCCCACCTAGCTAATTTATGGAAAATTCAATATGAGTGAGAGTCCAAGATAAATTTGGTGCCCTCTGTATGTGGTGGTGCATAGGGTAATGTCAAGTTTGGTATTATTTTGAAAATCATTGGGGCATCATAGACCCTTTATTTCCAAAACATTTATCAATTAGTAAACCATGGTTTACTTGGTCCATTTTCTAAGCAAATATTAATAAAGTTCTCAAATAGTTAGATCGCATAATGTTTTCTAAGCAATACATGTTCTCTTTTTACATTTTTGATGGGCAAGCTATCATGGTTCACCCAAAATTTATCCTTTTTAACCATAGTACCATCACTTACAGGTTGGAATGTGATGTGGCCTTTAAACTTCCCTTGCAATCATTTTTTTATGAATACATCACTTTTCAACCATGAGGGTTTATCCAATTGATCACCAAGGTGTGAAACTTTGCTCCACATCTTTCATGTGTTGTGAACTAGGTCGAGTGGTGGAATGATGCAATCAACTACACTATCACTTTCATCTACCACTATGGAAAATAAATTTTGAAAGTTTAAAAGGGTGTCAATTAATTATATTTAAGGAATGTCAGAGGCTTTCTTCCTTGTTTGAATAAATCCCCTTCTATTCTTAGTTATAATCCATGATTTCCATACTCAAGCACAAGATTAAAGTTTTTGAAATCCATGTTACAAGTAGCGTTCAAATTAGGGCCTGAATATACTCACTTAAAGCCAAGAATAAAAGTAAAGCCTTACAAACAACACATAGTCATCTCATCAACCTACCAAAGATCATTTTTGGCCTTCTTAGACCACTATAAAATTGTGTTCCAATCCCAGGAGAATACAAAAAAGAGATTATAGGTATTATGATAATGTTTAGATGTGGTGCCTCACAAGTTAATCCCTTTAACCCAAAAACTCTATGATGGCCCTCTTTCTCTTGATGAACTCTTTGTTTATATGCAATGCATGGCTAGTGATGAAGCATTGGAGGTAGATAGCTTTCCATGTGAATTTTAGAAAAGATACTTGGAAATTTGTGGGTTTTTATTTGTTTCAAGTTTACTAAAAATATATACATAATAAATATTTAGTGGCCTTCATCAATAAAGGAAATATTAATTTTATTCCTAAGTCTAGTGATCTTGAGCTCATTACAAACTAGTGCTTGATCACCCTATTAAATGTTTCCTAAAAAAGCATTGATAAAGCCTTAACACTCAACCTATGCCATATTATTCTTGTAGTCATCATACCAAATCAAAATATTTTATCAAAATTACGTACATCTTGGATAATGTTATTGTATTTTGGGAATGAATGGAGTGGGCTTGTGTCTCTCGATAGAGGATTATCTTTCTCAAGCTTGATTTCATAAAAATTATGACCAGATGAAGTGGCCGTTTATCCTTTCCATGCTTAGAGATTTAGGCTTAGGTAACTTCTTGATTTTGATAATATCTCACCATCAATGGTCACAAGTTTGATAGCTTTGGAAATTTTCACTCCATTAGACAAGGTTGTCATCTTTCCCCAAATTTGTATGTTTTAAATGTTAAAGTGTTTGGTTATATGCTTACTCATAGAGTGAACTATCATATTATCAACGGAATTTATCTTCTTAGTAGTTCATATCAAATCACAATGGACATTTTGTAGGTGAATATTTCCTCATGCTTATAGAATAATAAACCTCCTTCAAAGAGGCACTTTGTTGCTTTGACATTTTTTGTAACACCTCTAAGTCAAGCCTACAATGGGTTAAACCCCACTGTTATAAATAGATTTTGATTCCCTTACCTGAGTGGCTCTAAAATTATCAATAGAAATGGATATATAAAGGGGATACATTTGATTTTATAGGTATTTCATTTACCTTTGATAGTTCTCCCTCTGTGAGTTGGTAGTATGTAATTAAAAGAGTGGGAAAAAATCACTTACTATATTACAAAGTCTCATTCTCTCATAGGCAATATTTAGGTTTGCACTAAAATTATTGTATCCAACCATGTCTATTATTATTGTTGTTGGGATCCTTACAAATCCTTACATGACAAATTAGAAAATGTGCTTAGATATTTTATTAGGGATAATGCTAAGCAAACTCAAGGTTTCCACATAAAAGATTTGGACATTTGTTGCATTCGTCATGATAAAGGAAGAATGGGAATTACTGATATTTATAGATAAAGCATTGTTCTTAATGCTAAGTGAATTATAAGAGTGATTAATGGGAATGAGGCTTGATAAATTATCCTAAGATATTTTATTTTTTAGGTGCTATTTATGGTAATAATTTTTGGCAAAACATTAGATTTCACATTCCTTTGATTATTTTTGTCCCTATCAATATATAAGGGTCATTTATGACTAAGAGAATTTTGAAAACTTTTGAATAAATGAAACCTTTTTAAAACTAGGTTTTTGATGGTTTTTAAACTCATCTCTCTTCTAATGACCAAAATCTCTGGTGGTCTCGTGTCATGACCAACTCCAACCTACGTTATTGGATGTGCTAGGAATTAAATCTCTTTAGATTTTTAGAAAAGGGATTTGCTTTGTTTAGGATTTGGTTTCCTCTAATGAATGGATCTAGTGGTAGTCTCTAAAAACCAAACATAAGCAGCTAAATTTAGACTTGCCTTTTATTTTGTGTATTTAGGAATTGATTCTAAATGTCACATTTCATAAGATGGATCTATAACCCTCACTTGGCTATTGGAAGGATTGGAGGTGGAATTATAATACTATGTTCTAAAATTTCTCTCTATGACTCCTCTTTTAGATCATGATATAGAATCTGAATTCTTCACTCACAAGGTGGATTTCTAGATTCAATAGAATCTAGAATGGCAAGCTCAATCCCAAATTAGCTTATTTTCTCTAGTGTTTGGTTTATTAAGTTCTTTCTCTTAGGGAGTGTTTTAGCCTATTTTATATATTTTTTAAATTACATTAATAGGTGTAAAACTATAAAATATCATAATGCTAAAGACATACAGTGATCAATAATTATGATTTTGACAAGATGTTAGATATGTAAAATTGTTATTTTTTTAAAGTACTAATAAGTATACTTAGATTGCACATAGATTCCTATTGAGTATTATGATTGTCTGAGAGTAAAAATTAGAAGAAGATATGACTATCAAGCTCAAGATCATAATCAACAGCATAAACAGAATCTAAACAGGTTAGTTGTAAGTGGATGGTGATGTGGTATGCTTTAGTATATTGATGGTGAACTTATCCTAAATGATTATGTGTAAATAATGGCCATTATACCTTCTACACCTATAGATTCTAAGTAATATGAGATATTGTAATTAGAGTTTGGCTGCATATAAATATTTTTTTCTTCTATTGTCTTTACATGAAAATCTATAATAAAAAGGAGGGGAGTGTAATGGGTTGAGCTAACCTCAATCACCCACTTGATGATTTATTATTCATACATATCCAATAATCTAAAGAGTGAAATCAATCCCACATAGTTCTCCCACCTAGAGTGAATGTGTAATTATGATCCTTCGACTATATGTATGTAGCTAGAAGATGGCTTCCATACTTGTCAATGATAGCTTTTGAACTGATTTAGAGGGTTCTTTACTTGAATTATGATTGTTATTTGTGAGTGATTCAAAATTTGGATAGAATAGGGTAGATTTTCTCAATGTGCATAATTGTAAAAGCTTGAACTCGGTGAATAGAAAGTGGTTGCAATGAATGACTTTGACATGTATTTATATGTGAACCTTTTGATAATTTCCTTTAGTTGAACTTATGAAACATGTAATAAGACACAAAATATTGATCTTAAATTTGTAAATTGGTCATTATTTAATGAGGATGTGACCTATGTAAGTGGACAAGGGCGCATTGCACTTCAATTCACTCAGTGTGGACCTATCTAGAAGGATCAATGACACTTATAATAAACTAAGGATAATTTAAATGTGATTTAATACAACTCAAGAATTTTACATTGAGATTTTTATGTATTATTAAAAACAAACAAAGGGTCAAACCCACATACAGATAAATGGCTTAGAGGAATGATGAATAAGATTTATGTATTTGTACGCAAGTCATGTAGTTTGGAATGTATATAGAATTAGCATTATCAAGTACTTATGACCAAATTTATGTGTCTACATTTGTACCCCCTCTTTTATTCTAAAGGATAAAAAACTTGAACCATACAACACACTATGTCTTTGATCGGATACTTCAATTGTGCAAGTTGCTCAAATTTATCAATGCTTAAAATAACTCATGAAGTAGTCATTTTTGCATTTAAAACTTGAAAAATCTTGAATTTAAAATTTTTGAAATTGAAAAGAGAGAAAGGAAGGAGTACACGTGTACATAGGTGAAACCAATTTGCCCTATAACCTATAACTGATAATGGAGAACTATGCCCCTTTGTTAAAGCACTTGAAAAGTTTAAACCAATGGAAAATTTGAGAGAGATTGAGTCCCAATTTTGAATAATTAATTGAGACATTGAGTTGTAAATATGCATTATTCCAACTCTCATGAATACAAAATAATTTTTAGCATGGTCAAATGGAAATTGATTATTTATAAAATGTCAATTATATAAAAAAGAGAGAAAAACATGAAGTAGAAAATACAAAAGAAAGATAAAGAGACAAGTGAAGAAGTCATAAGGTGAGGAGAGAAGCTGAAGAACCTATTTAGGAAAGTGTGTGAATAATTATAAATTAGGACATTATTGAATAAAATTTCCATCTTTTATGTTCTCATACATGGAGTTTATGATTTATTCTCTTTCAATGGTTTATTGTTTCTGACATTTGCTTGTTTATAGCTTATAAACCTAGTTATTTATTATGTTTATAGTTGTAAATTTCTTATTTTATTCTTCCACTAAGATAAAACTAATAAATAAATAGACCCCCTACTCTTTGATAGCTGATTAATAGCTACTTCCCCACACTGTTTACACAAGTTCTAGGTGACCAAGTGATGTCTGGAGAAAAGTAGCTCATAGCTTTATTGAAATAGCTTATAATAGACTGGTTAGCTACACAACATTTACAAACACTATGAGCTCTAGGGTAGGATATAAAATTAGAATTATAGGTAATTTATAAATTTCTTGAAGAATACAAATAGGTTTTAGATAATACTATGTATCAAGCAAATCAAATAGCACAAGGTATGTTGAATTGGAGGTAACACCTTGATAAATCATTAGTTGTTGCTAAATCTAAGTTCATAATAGTATAAAAATATAAAGCTATCATGGATGATCAAATGGATACTTCTAATGTAATGAGTATCACCCTCAACCAATTATTTGAATGGATACTTCTAATGTAATGAGTATCACCCTCAACCAATTATTTGATTTGAGGGATAGTAACTTATAAAAACCTTAGACTTGGCATAATGTTAATTTATGCACTATATTTACTAGCCTCTAAGCTCAAAGGCATGTGGATCGATTGGACAAGATAGTACTAGAAATCCAACTTAAAGTATCAAAGGCTAAAGCACTAATCACCATCACAGAAGATGAAGATGTTTAAAACTTGATGGTGATTCAAATCCCACTGCACATATTGCTTACTATGGTGTTTGAAGTGTTAACAGATTGAAAGATGCTCAAGCAAGATCTTTCCCAAATTGATCCCTCTGTTTCCTAACTTTTTGATGAGCCCAAATTCATTCCATTATAGCATCTCTAGTAGGTGTTATAGTAGAATAAGTTAGCTACAAAGTCACAACCAGATAGTCAGTAGCAATAACAACCTCCATCATCAAATCTTACATAACGAATTGATTCATCCACATTAAAAATAGAACCAGTAAAGTAGAATCCTATTGTGTATCCACTTCAAAGTATTCCACCATCCACTTAGTAGGTACTACTCACTCTAATTTTGTAAAATTCATAAGTTTTGCACAATTTTGCAGGGTATCCTTAAGCATTAGGAGCAAGGATAGGTTGGTTTAAAACTCATAAAGGGTGGCCACCTATTTATTCTAATCTATTAAAACCCTAAAAGGGTAATAGGCTAGTACACTACTTAGTTGAAAACCTAAAAATGAGGATAAGTAGTGTGCAAATGGTAAAAACTGATAAACAACACCTAGAGCAATCACTACAACTCTTGTTTCTGGTTTATTCCCTCAGCTTTAGAGTAGAATATCTTAATATGACTTTGTCTTGGGATGAGATAATGGTTTAATTCTAGGAAATTGTTGGGTGAATACTAGTGTTTACTAAAATCATAGAGTATAGTTAATGAACACGTGTATGAAATGATTTATTTTGTCTTTTGTATAATCTTTTGTATGTATTCGATTTATGTAAAGCATAAGCATATATGATAAAATGTGAAAAGTACCTTATGTTAGGAATATAAAAAGGCAAGAATGTTAAGATACAATGTTGAGTAAAAATCTATATAGCACTAGATTATAATTATATATGGTTTTCAATGTGATAGAGATTAATACATATTATTCTAAAATTGTTTTGATAAATATCTTTTATCATTGTTATGTGTGCAGTGAGTATTTTGTTTTCCTTAATATGGTTATTTTATAAGTATATACCAATTGTTAAGATTCCAATAAAACTATGTTATTTTGTGCATCAATCTATTTAATTTGTTTGATGAATACCTTCAGTCTTAATATGGTTTTGACTATGTCTTTTTGTTATTTATGCACAAGTCATCCCTAAATTAGAATGTTCTAAAGGGTTTAGAAGAACCTCTACTTTTGGTGGCATAATCAAGGAATAATTATACAAAAATTATAATATGAACTTACTCTCTACCTTTCCATGACACACATATCTTCCAGTGTTTCAAACATGGGCATGTTTCAATTAAGCTTATCACCTCACTATTTTTCTTATTGCAGACCCATCACCCACAAATGTTTCCCACCTCTCTTTAGCCACTCCATAATCCAAGATATATATATATAGTTTATGTGTCCTATAATATGTATATATTGTTGTGATTTTTCATTATATACATTTATGTCAAGGTGATCTTAGTATATAATGCATTAATGACAAAGTGATAGGTTCCAAGTGGATTTGAGAGTGCATATCATGCGTGTAGGATTTTGAGGTGATTGAACATGTTTAAGGGGTAAGGATTTCTTGGTTTACTTATGTAAGTGAAAGGAATACAATGGAATAGTCTTGTGAAGGTTTAGGTGATCCTAGTCATCTCCTAGTCAATGTCATAGATCTTTCTAAGTAAATAGATTGATGACATCATAATTCACACATGTGATTGTTTCAGAAGAAATTGGTCAGATGGGTTTATTAATATTTTTTCATATATAATGTGGTTCAAATTTAATTTATTTATATGGTGTCTATAAAAATTTATTGTGGTGAAAATTTGGTCTCCTAGGCACATTTCACTATTTTCCATAGCCAAATTTGCAATATCAAGTGAACAAAGGAAAACCAGTCAATACTATTTTGTTTATAAATTTTGATAATGGATGAATTTGATGGTTGTATAAAAATAAATTTGGTATCGTACTTAAATGTATATACATTAAAATTTATTAGTAGGTTTGATTGCTCATAAAATTGCATTTATTTCATGTGAGAGTTGACTATTTTTTACTATGTTTTTTCTTAATAAACTAGGGTACAAAGAAATGATTGTAGAAGACAAAGTATTGATAAAATATTGTTGGTATAAAAATATAAAAATAATTATAATATATATATATATATATATATATATATATATCATCATCATCAAAGTGATTTGGAGTTTTGATTGTTAGTACAAGTGAAGTTATTAGAGGTCAAATTTGACTATTGTTGACTATAATTATTGGAGGTTTGAGTAAGCTTATTGCAGTGGTATTTATGATCCTTTGTAGGATGAATGAAGATGTATTATGGATTTCATGATGTCCCTTATTTATTTTTCCATACATGTGTTTTTTGTACATGGAAATTTTATATTCAGTTAGTTTGTGCCTCATTTGTGAAGACAGTGTTTTTGGGCTAGTTAAGCCTAATAGGTCTTTAAGACCTAATGGAGGTTTTAGAGTATGAGCGAATGATTTGATGTTTTTTGAGAATGTATAATGATCATATATAATGTATTTTAATATATATAATTGGTTTTGGTAATTTTTAAGTTCTGAATGGAACATAGTGGCTTAAAGTGTTACATGAAGGTGAATTAGGTCTCCATGGGACCTATTGAAGGTTTGAGAGCTAAAAGAGGTTTCATAAGGTGAGAAAGTGGCTTGAAAGTGTTGTATGACTTGTTAAACATAAATATGGAGTGTATTAAATTATTTTAAAGTGTTTAAAATTGTTTCATATTTATTTAAGGGCTATTGGCATCTAAGTGTAATGTGTGGCCTAATGGAGGGCTAATTGCCTAGGTCTTGCTTAAGCCTAGTGTGTTTTTTTGAGCCATTTGAAGCATGGCCAACCCAATGAATTGATGTAAATTATATTTAACATGTCATAATACATAGATTTATTTTTATCCAAGTGGGATAGATGCCTTAATGGTTAATTTAATTGTTTTGGCTGACCAAGATTGATTGGAGAAAGAATAATGCATATGTAGAAGGCAAGTTTGGCCTCATTATGTTAGTTAGACAATGGAAGAGTGAAATGAATTATATATGAATTTTAAGAAGGGTAAGATGAAATTAAAAACATAATAAAATCATGTTGAATATGTGATAAGGTTCTAACATTATTTTTTTCATGTCATGAGCAAGTAAGAATATTTGTTTCAAGGCCATTAGGCCTATTTTGCTTTGGTGACCTGGTGCAAGGGTTTTCATAATTAAGGAATGAATCAAATGGTATGAGACTTTGAATAAGTTTGTGAGGGAATTAAAATCATAATAATAAAGTTTTGAATATTTCATAAATATTATAAAATGATGCTGAAGGTAATCAATAAGTTTTGTATTGATTCAAGGCATGATTAGACCTAGTTTGTCTAAATGACCTAGAGTGAAGAAGTGCATTGATTATATGTTGAAAGAGTAATTCATAGGTTGTTTATGACTAATATTTATGATTTTTAAATACTTTATTTGTATATATTAATATCATATTTTAAATTAATAATGGCCTCAAGGTCATGAGCATGCATATAAGGGGTAAAGATGAGAAAGAGTTGTATGCCTATGTAAAAGGCAAATTTGTATTCATATGAATTACCATCACTTGTATGATGTATAAAGTAGGTTTAAAGTTGTTATAATATATAATACCATCATTAGGTGTTTAATACATCAGATCAGAGGTGAATATCAGTTTGGAGGTGATTGAGTTGGTGCTTGATCATCTAGGGGGTTATGGTCTCCTTGTTAGTTGATGCTAGCTAAAGGTCAAGTGGGTGCTTGACTAAATTGAGGGGTGGGTGATCCTTGATAATTTTGTTCTAATATAAATTAAAATAATATATTTATAAGATAGTATTCCAAAGCATGTTTCAAGTAGGTTTTCTCCCCCATGAGGGTTTCCCACATAATTCATGTGTTATGTGCTTTGATCTTGCATTATTTTATTTGTTCATTACAATGAATGGTTTATATGCTTCATAAATTATTTTTTTGAATGGTTAAGCGTTTTAAGGATTGGAATTAAAGTTAATTTTATTTCATCACTAATTCACCCCCCTCTAAGTGATTATTCTTCCAACAATTGGTATCAGAGTAGGTCCTTCAGGAAGGCTTGACAGCTAGAAGGTGGCCCTTGAAGCACAAAATGGCTAAGCAGATAAGGAAAGAGAATCAAGAATTGATATTGATGGTAAAAGGTCTTAAAGATAATATAGTTATTTTGAGATAAGGTGGATTAACACTAACTCTAAGGAAGTTGAATATGAAAAGATCATTAAAAAACTTAGAGAGCAAGTCAAGTCCTCTGTGGAATATGAAGGAAAGGTGAGTCATCTTCAAACCAAGTTTGAGATAATGATGGAAACAATAAAGGAAGTTAAGATGACTATTCATGATATTAATAATAATTTAGAGACTAAAAATTCAATTTTGAGGTCAAATAATTCTGAGTGTGATCAATTAAAAAACTGAGCTAGGCTCCTTGAAGTTTGAGCATGAAAAGCTAGTGGTCAAAATGAGCAAGGTTGAGCATGAGAAGCTAGTGGTCAAAATGAGCAAGGTTGAGCAAGAGTAATTGAATAAAGTAAAGAATAATGATATAATTAAAAACAAGGTGAGAATACTAGTAAGGCAGCCCAATTCCATGAGTTTTGTTAATTCATCTCATAAATAATGTTATGCTTCTAATCAGTTTGGTCACATTACAATAAATTGCAAAAGAAGAAGTAACTTGTCAAAAGGAGATAATATCCATCATCATGAAAAAGGTATGAATTATATTTTTGTTTCAGATTTCATAGAGTTGGTCATATTTAAAAATATTTTAAGAACGGATTGAATGAGTTATCAAAGTAAAACAAGGTGTATAGAAATCCTAGTGTGCAAGGAAGAGGTCATACATGGATATGGAGACAGAAGACTATTAAGAGAGATTAGATTGAGACCAAGAATGAATTTTTTGATGGTCATATCAGTCAAGATGGTTTTTTTTATATGGTATATATGAATTTAAGACAAGAATACTATTTATCAGGGCATGTTGACAAAGGAATCAAAGAAAAGATGGATGAGTCAATCAAGCCTATAAGGAGGCTTAGGAAAGACAAGAAAACTAATGAGAGTGTAGAGACTTAGGAATATCCTAAGTTTCAAGTGTTCTAAGTGTCATGGAAGGTGATGTGTCTCTATTAGGATTCATAGAGGAATTAAACAATCATTTTAAGCATCATGGAATGGTGTTGCAAGGTTAATAAGTGAGAAACTAGTCATTGGGTCAAGGTATGTTATTTGTCATGATATGCATATAATTGAGTATGGATTATTTCAAATGATTTAAAGATTTTAAAATATGTATATCACCTATTAATATATGTGAGAATTTATTTAAAGTTCTAAAGTTATTTGTGGAATAAGATCTTAATTTGAGTGTCTGTGGTTGGTATAAGGGTTTTAACACTAGAAACCCTTGATATGGTGTATCTTGGATTGTACAATGAGTTTGGTCACCAAAATTAGTGAGCAGATGTAAAATGATGATATACAAGTATACAATGAGGTTATGGTATGCTAATAGGCATTCCCTTGATGTAAAAGTATGAGTAATTTCAAGTTATGTATCTTTGTTGGCAATATCTCTTTGAAGTGACTTAGGAGAGAAGTATATTTTCTTGTGCAAGAGAGAGGTTATTAAAGGGCCAAGCTTGGGAAGGTAAGTTCAGACTTCAATAGAATGAATGTATGAATTCAATTAGATTTCATCCATATATGGCCTAAGGAGGTAGCTTGTTCATATTGGTAGCTTGAAGAGCTCTTATAAGCATGGATTCAGGTAAATTTAGTTGTTTTTCATATGAGAAGGTTTGTTGAGCATGTTCTTATTGTTCAAATCAGTTGTGATTGTTTGATTTATATAATAAGGTTTGTATACCATTGAAATAATTAATTTGGGCCCAATAATATCAACATTTAATTCAGTTATCTCATGAAAGGATGTTGGATAGTTGTGGTAACCTATGTGTATGGATGAAAATGGCTCCATTCAAGGTGTGTTCTTGTAAAAGAGTTTGCTTGTGTATGTTTTCAATATTTTAGTTTTGTTCAGATTGGAATATGGAGTTGAAGGGGAGATAACTAAAGTTTATTAAGAACTATGTGAATTTTAGGCAATGTTTTCTATAATGCTAAGAATCAAGGATCAATTCAGATAGAGGTATGTTCTCTTCAATTGATAATACGCAAGGTATGCATAGAGTGAGGGGGATAATATGTGAGATGTTTCAATTACTAAGGAGCTTTTATGGTTGAGTATGGTTTTATAAATAGGTTATATGAGATTATCATGATGCTATGGGGAAATTTCTAAGCTATGTGAATATTTTTATAGGTCCAAGGATCAAGTTTGTATCTTGAGGAAGAGACCCTTTGTCACTAATGTCAAAGGGGGAGAAAGTTCAGAATGAAGGATTTATTCACTTTGGGAGAGAGAATTATGAAAGGTGTTTGCCATAAATGAAAAAGGGGGATGTTTTTGATAATTTTATTGATATGCATTTATTTTCATTGATGTCAAGGTGATATTAGTACATAATGCATTAATGACAAAGTGATAGGTTCCAAGTGGATTTGAGAGTGCATATCATGTGTGCAGGCCTTTGAGGTGATTGACCATATTTGAGGGGATAAAATGAGGGGTAATTATTTATTTGTGTACTTATGTAATTTAAATTAATCCATTGAAATATTATTTTTAAGGTCTAGGTGATCATAGTCCTCTCCTAGTCAACTTGGTAGATCTTCTTGAGTAAACAGATTAATGATATCGGCATTCACACTGTGAATGTGTCATAGGAAATGGTCACATGGGTTTGTTAATATTTTTTCCTAGATAATGTGGTTAAAATTTAATGTCTTTATATGGTTTATATAAAAATTTATGGTGGTGCAAAGTTAGTCTCCCAAACAGATTTAACTTTTTCCATACCTAGCCAAATTTGCAATATCAAGTGAACAAAGGAAAACCGGTCAATAGTATTTTGTTTATAAATTTTGATAATAGATTAATTTTATGGTGGATTAAAAATAAAATTAGTATATTAATTCAATTAATATCCATTAAATTTGATTATGAGTTTGACTAGTCATAAAATTGCATTTATTTCATGTAAGAGTTGACTTTTGTTGACTATGTTTTTCCTGAATAAACTAGGGTGCAAATAAATAATTGTATAAGACAAAGTATTGATCACATATTGTTTGTATAAAATTAAAAAAATAATTATGCTACATATATATCATCCTCAAAGTGATTTGGAGTTTTTAATATCAGTACAGGTGAAGTTATTGTAGGTCAAAGTTGACTTTTGTTGGTTATAATTATTATAGGTTTGAGTAAGCTTCTTATAGTGGTGTTTATGAGCCTTTATAGGTTGAATGAAGGTGTATTATGGATTTTATGATTTTCATAAGGTATTTATATTTCCATTCATATGTGGGTTGTACATGGAAAGTTTATATTCAAGTAGTTTGAGCCTCATTTATGAAGACAATGTTTTTGGGCTAGTTAAGCCTAATAGGTCTTTGAGAGCTAATGGAGGTTTTAGAGTATGAGCGAATGATTTTAAATTTATTGAGAATGGATAAGGCTTATATATAATTAATTTAAATTTATTGAATTGGTTTGGGTAATTGGTAAGTTCCATATGGAACATAGTGGCTTAAAGTGTTACATGAAGGTGAATTAGGTCTCCAGGGGACCTATTGAAGGCTTAAGGGCTAAAAGAGGTTTCATAAGGTAAGAAAGTGAATTTAAAGTGTTGTATTAATTTTTAAACATAAATATGGAGTGTAGTAAATTTTTTAAAAGTGTTTAAAATTGTTCCATATTTGGTTAAGGGATATTGGCATCTAAGTGTAATGTGTGGCCTAATGGAGGGCTAATTGCTTAGGTCTTGCTTAAGCCCAGTGTGTTGTCTTGAGCCATTTGAAGCATGGTTGACCTAATTAGTTGATTTAAATTGTATGTAACATGTCCTAATACATATATTTATGTTTATCCAAGTGGTAGAGATGCATTAAGGGTTAATTAAAGTGTTGTGGCTAACCAAGATTGATTGGAGAAAGAATAATGCATATGTAGAAGGCAATTTTGACCTCATTATGTTAGTTAGACAATGAAAGAGTGAAAAAAATTATATATGAATTTTAAAACGGGTAATATGACATGAAAAACATCATAAAATAATTTTTAATATGTGACAAGGGTCTAAAATAATTAAGGAATGAAGTGAATGTTATGAGAATTTTTAGAATTATGTGAGGGTATGAAAATAATAATAATAATTTATTGAACATGTCATAAATATTAGATAGTGGTGTTGAAGGTAATCATAAAGTTTTGTATTGATTCAAGGCATGATTAGGCCTAGTTTGTCTAGATGACCTAGAGTGAAGAAGTGCATTAATTATATGTTGAAAGAGTAATGCATAGGTTGTGTATGAATGATATTTATGATTTTTAAAGACTTTATATACATCTAATAATATCAAATTTTTGAAGGAGGAATGGCCTCAAGGTCATGAGCATGTGTATGAGGGGTAAAGAAGAGAAAGAGTTGTATGCCTATGTAAAGGGTAGATTTATGTTTGTATGAAATAGCATCACTTGAATGTTGTATAAATTAAGTATTTCAGGTGTTATAAATATATAATACCAACATTAGGTATGTAATACATCAGATCATAGGTGTATATTGGCTTGGAGGTGATTGAGTTCGTGCTTGATCATCTAGGGGGTTATAGCCTCCTTGCAAGTTAATGCTAGCTAAAGGTCAAGTGGGTACTTGAATAAATTGAGGTGTAGGTGCTCCTTGATTAGTTGGCTCTAATATAAATTGAATAAATATCTTTACAGGGTAGTAGTCCAAAGCTTGTTTCAAGTGGGTTTTTTCCCCATGAAGATTTCACACATAATTCATGTGTTATGTGCTTTGATCTTGCATTATTTTCTTTGTTCATTGTAAAGAATAGTTTATATGCTTCATGAATAATTTTATTGAAAGGTTAAGATTTTGAAGGATTACAATTTATGCTGATTTTATTGCATCACTAATTCACCCCCCCCCTCTTAGTTATTTTGCTTCCAACATCTATATTATGTATCTGTCAATTCTCAAAAATAATTTAGCTTCTTATATGATTTGGAAAAACATTCTTCCCAAAAAACCTAAGAACACACTTATAATGCACCTCTAAATTATTAGGGTAGTCATTAACTACCATTTTGGAAACAAAAATAGTAACATTCACTACAAAAAAATCATGAATTATCCATGTATTCTATTTCTTGTTGAGAGATTCCATGTATGAAATTTTAGGTAGACAGTCTGAACTTTGGCCTTCAGTTCCTCTCCCTCCTCACTTGATTCACTAATTGGGATGAATTTTTCTAGACTTGATACTTGATCTCCTAATGCTCCATTGTAATTATTATTGTAATATCCATAAAAATATCTATATAACATCTATAACATGCACTCCATGGATATTTTTACATTTTATTATTTGTGGGACTCAAACCTTTGTCAGATTGTTTGATTTTTCTTGGAGTGAAGACTGACAAACATGGTTGTCAATAGGTATAATATATTTGAAAATATCAATATGATGTCTCAATAATATTTAAGACTTCACCATTCCTAAGTAATATGCTTGCCCAAGCCTCTTCTATATGGTAATACCATATATGCTTACTCCTCATCTTCCACATTATCTCACCAAATAGGGAAAGGTTGCTCTGCAGACTCAATGATAATGATAGAGTCAGAACTAAGGGGTCTTATGGACTAGACAGATCATATCCTTTTCCTTTTACTCAAAATCATCATTGATGACCCTCATGTTTGTATGACTAGTATGCAAATAATTTTAGGCATGCCTGAATACAACTACCATTTCTAACTAACTTTTGAAACCACTTCCTCCATATAGTAGACACAAGTTAGTTTTCCATGGTAATAATAATACATGTAGTGAAGACATTTCTAATAAAAACTGACTCTTGAGAAAAAATTGTGTAAAATTTAGAATGATGTCACCTAAATCATGCTCTAGAACTAACAAAGACTAGAGAATTTTTAAAAATGCTCTTCTACTAGTCTAAATACCAATTGGTCTTTTCCACAAACATTTACAAGCCTTCAAATATTTATTTTACATGACTTGGGCTCGAATATCCCATCATATTACACTCAAATCCTATACAAGTTTCACATGAGACAACTTTGAGATGCCCATCAACATAGAAGACCTACATTGTTTTTAGATCTAGGCTTGAATCTTGAAAGTAGCCACACCATTGTTAGTTTTATCTTAGTGTAAGAATAAAATCATCAAATTTGTAATTATAAAAATAATAAATTACTAGGTTTATAAGCTATAAATAAGTAAATGATAGAAACAATAGACCCTTGAAAGAGAATAACTTATAAACTCCATGAATGAGACCATAAAATATGGATATTTTATTCAATAATGGCATGTCTTCTCCTTCAGCACACATTTGCCTATAAAGGCTTTCCAACTTCCATCTCATCTCTATTGATTCTCCACTCATCTCTTTGTATTTATTTTGTAGTTTCCACTTCATTTTGTATTTAGTTTATAATTAAATCAATTTCCCCGTTTCCTATGCTAAAAAATACACACTATACTAATACAAAAAGGTGGAATCATGTTAGGCTCCCTAAAAGTGATGTCAAGGCTGTTGAGTGTCACTATACTCAAACATACATCACCCTCTCATATTTGAACCATATAATTATATATGGATCTAAATTATATTTTACATGATAAAAATAGAATGAAGAGTATTCAATCCCCCATCGTGAATTCACTTCTCTTAGATTTTGCTTTGAAATGAAATATTTTGCTTTTGGACTTTAAATTTTTTGCAACAATGAAACTTTGAATTTTGAAAATTTGAATAAGCTTGAGCATGAAGGAGTATCATTCCTCCTAAATTCATGTAAATGATATAGAATGTTATGCATATATATGTTTAATTTTAATTGTATTTAAAACTTATAACTTTGATTTTGTAACTATTTTTCTTATGCCCATGCACATGCCTTCAACTCTGTTTAATTTTTCATTTTAAGTCTTTGAAAAATTGTTCTCTATTATAACATTTGATTTGAATTACTTTGAATATTTAAAAATCTATGTTCTATATTTTTGAAATATGTTCATTGTATTTTTGAACCTATGCTATGTCATGAATCTATTCATGGAGCTTTTGATCTCTAAGATAAGCCCACTATGATGCCCCACTTTTGAGATAAGGGATGTAGGTTGCAATCACTCATCTCAAAAAAAAAATTTAATTGTATCACATGATAAATATCTAACCATATAGTACTATGTCAACATGCTGGAGAGTACGTCATCATAAAATTGAATTTGTCATTTGAAGAATTTGCACACAAAGGCTAAGGACACACATAATAAACAAACATTATCTAACCTATCATGCAAGAAATTAAACATCATCAAAGGAGCCTAGAACAAGTGAAAATCATACTATTCCATCCATATGTATCAATGCCACATTGTTGGAAACCTAGAATATCCATTAACACAATGTAAAATATGAGTGATTAATTATCATATCCATCCCAAAAATAGTTTGATCTATTTCATTGGTATGTGTGCTATTATTACTATTTATAAGGTGAAGTATGGTTAAATTGCATTTACTTTATCAAATTCATGCTAAATAATTTAGTTTTAATTTTATTTCATTAGTTGGTAATATTATTTCAATTATGATTTCATTACTATTTCTATATATCAGTATTGTTAATGTCACTCAGTGATTGTAGGTAATGAGTAACAAATGAGCTAGGTTTGTGCCTAAAAGGGCCACCCAAATACATACAATCTCATATAGGTAAATGAAAATGAAAAGGTAATTGTGTGAGATTAGTTATGTCCACCAAATTCTTGCGTTTTTAGTATTGTGCTTGTTATTACATGATTATTTTTTATGTTTTGTAGTAATTATCATTTGCACGTGGCTAATTATGTTTGATATAAAGTGGAAATGTTGTTAAATTTTGAGAATTTGGGGTCTATCACTTTATTATAGATCAATTTTAAGATGGTTTTAAAATACTTTCTAGAGAATGGGCTAGCGCATATAAAACTATGATGGAACCACTAAAGTGGACCATGAAGGGGACAATTATTAGTCTCTAAAGGGTTAATGCATAGCATATGGTTATTACCCACAATGGGTTTGTGGTAATTGATCACCATGTATTTTGACTAGCATGGAGCATGTTTAATCATTTTTTATGATTAGGGTTTTTTGAACCTTGGCTTGGAAAATGAAGGTATTCAATTTGGGGCATCATTCTATCTTTTTGGTCAATAGATGAAGAAATGAGGGGAATATATGGTTTCATAGCACACCATGCTCAAATTTACATTGCATTGAATATCATGGTTATTTTTTGAGCCCATAATGGAATTTATTGGGGATGATGGCAACATGGATTTGGAAATTGAAAATCAGAGTGTAAATGGAAATGGAAATGAGGTATACTGTTGTTGGAATGAAGATAGGAGAGAAAATAAAGAAAAGATAAAAAAAATAGAGAGAAAAGGGTGAGTGAAGAAACTTACATAAGTTTTTTGAAAAGTAAGTTTTGAAGCCTTTTTATCTTGTTCTCTCATTCAAATGCTACAATAATTAGGTTTTATATTTTTCATTTCCATTCAAGTTAATTACTAATGGAACCTAGAATATATTGTGGTTTTGAAAACTATGTGAACAATGAGTTTATGTTCACTCTGTTTATGGAAATGGTAAAACCCTAACATAGGATTGTAAATGTCTATTAGTAAAGTTAAATGTTGGGTTATTGTCCAAATGCTAAGCAACTAATTATGTAATTTTTTCACTTTTTTGGAATGATATCAAGCTTATCTTACACGTAGATGGTGTATAGATAGAAATTGATCTCATCTACAAATAAATTTGGTTTTGGTGTAATTATGTTTGAATATTTTGTTGTGAGTTTTGATTTGTTTGGTAACTATGTTTGAGCCCTTTTTTGGTGGACATGGATCTATATCTTGCCTTTCTTGTTTCATTTTTTTTTATGATTTTGGATGGCCTTCAATATTTTCCTTGGATCCCTAGACTAATGGTTGCGGTGGATAAGGATTTTTCCTACCGAATGAATGGTATCATTTGTATTAAATGGTTGTTTCATTGATATCAATTCCAAGAAGGACAAAAAAGACAAAATTGTGAAGATGATAATAGTTAATTTTATTGATTCATGCTAATGATTGTTGAGGCACATGGAAAATTAATTTTTTAATGGCTTGAATTACCAAGATTTTTGTATTAATGATTCTTTTGGATTGATTAACATTGGTCATTTATAATATATGAGTTATAATTGGTTTCATATATTGTTGGTTTCAAATGGAAGGTTTAACTTAAATGAAAGTTCTTATTTTAATATTTAACATTGGATGAATATGCTACAATCACCTTGATATTTAGTGTGATATTCATATTGAATCTATTTGGATGCATTCGACACGGTCTTATTTTGATGGAAACCATAGTTGAAATAAATGTATTCCTTCTTATTTGATTGATCATGACCTGAGGGTTGATGTGGATATAAATGATATTTTTTTTTTAAAGAATGCACATTTTGGATTGTGCATTACTTGAAATCTTATCATAATTGCATTATGTTGATAACATGTTGCTTTTGTCATGTATGGTTTTAGATATTGGTAAAGTTACATTTACTTGTATAGATTTTTGGTTAATGAATCATGTTACATTTGAAGTAATATTTATTATATTTAGAATGAACAAGTAAGGATGAATAGTCTAGGGAATGAATATAGTTTACTTCCCTTTGATTGATGGAACTTGACTGCACTTTTAGTTAGAATTGGTTTGGTTTGGTTTGGTTTTAGTTTGGATCTCATCATTTCTTAATGACTCAATTTTATCTATCTAAATATTTCTTAAATTTTTTATTATTGGATCCTCAATCAATTTTTAATTGTTAGTATGCAACTACAACATGCATTGGGGAATTGTAATTATGTCTCAAATCAATGTTAATAGTTATGATTGGTAGTATCTTATGAATGTTATGATGTTTTCCTTTGTCATATAGTTGATGCATGTTAAACTAATTATGGATATTGTTAATAAGTAACTTGGTTTATGTTTAATTTTTAGTTTGGTGACAAATTGAAAAAAAACCTAATTTACCCTATTCATTATGAAAAGCCTACAAATGGTTGTAAGTTTGTATATTCGGGCTAATGTCTTGTTTTAAAATAGTAGACAAGTAAATTCAAATTATGTGAATTAATTCAAATACCTTTTTAAATTTTAATTCATTAAATAGGTTGTCATTTAAGATTAGGAAATAAAAATTGGAATTGATATCCTATAATGATGAATTAGTTGCATGTTTTAATAATGATAGTTTAATGTTGTGAAGGCAGTCGATGATTAATGGGAGATGAATGGATCAAAATCTGTGCGACTAGTAAACTTCTCCATGAGACTATGGGTTGTTTAATTATTTCTATTACGTGCCTTAGCATTAAGAGAAATTTTTAATTTCCTTCAAGGATGGGATTTCTTACCTAGGTTTAAACATGGTCACATTAAAATTGATGAGGGAGCAATAATCCTTTCCTTAATAGGCAAGATCATTAATGATTTCCATTAAAGATATGTATCAATATTCTTGACATTCCTTCTGGATAACACATTTAATTAATCAACTAATGCTTATTTTTAAAGTATGCAATAATTTAGATAAGCCTAATGTTTATTAAAACAGGTAGGCAAAGACAACTTGATTTTATAATGGGATATTGCCTCTTAATTGAGGCATGAACTTACAATCACAAGTTATGGTTTGGTCTTTTGAAACTCTTTTTTTTTAAACTTAGGGTTATTAATATACCTTGACCATATGAGGGTGTTTGATTATTCTTATGTTACTTCATATTATAAATATGTTTAAATATTTATCTCTTATTCAAATGTTCTTCCATGGTAGTACAATATTCTTGTAATTACACTTGTGTGTTAAATAAACTTGTGTAAAGTCCTTAGTGGCATTGATAAATTGCTGACAATAGTATAATATGTTTTTAATATGAGCAAAGGTACTATTTTTATTGATCTATAAAATAAATATAAGGCTTATGCTTATATGTGAGTAAGTAGATGCTAACTACTAAATTACAGATACTAAAACTAAATATTTATAGCATTTTAGTATTGTACATTTGAGAAATATCAATCAAGACTCTAACCATTAGTTCTAGACCTCCCTACTTCCTAAAGGCTCACATTCACCATCTCATTATGCCTAAATGTTTATATTTTAGTATAATCCATATCATTATGATGACCTAGGTCTCCTTCACTGTAAATAAAGCTTAAAACTTGATAAACATTTTACACTATCAATTTTAGATCCATATTTGTTTTCTATCCCTCTAGACACTACTAGCCACAGAGGGACACTACTATCGATGGTAGTGTCCATATCCTTATCTAGTTTCTACTTACCAAAAGTCACTCAAACCTCAAATTTTTCAAAACCTATGGGTCAGCCTATCTATCTTATTGAGCCCTATGATGAGATATTTTCACAATGTGTGGTATAAATACATATCTAATCCTTCTCATTCCTCATTTAATAAATAGTAATAAAATACCTAACAAGGTTCATTCAATAAATTTCACAATTGAGTTATTCTACCCTATTCATCCCTATTTATTTATCACTCATAGGAGAAATCATAAAAAAGGTCTAAAGCATTCAAAGAGTAGTCCATGTGTGATATTTGTCAAGTTACAATCTAGATCATTGCATGCATCTTCATATAGTATATTTCACCCTTGTACACACACACTCTCACACATAGGGGATAACTACATAAGTTTGAGTCCTTCCTTGGAGTATTGGCTATGTAGGCAATGCTCAGTGATAAAAGGGTCATTGAGGTCATCTTGACACCATGAGCCCACAAATCCATTTTTTAGCAAACTCATTATAAGGGTGAATAAGAATGAAGAGCTAGGGTTTGATCAATTAGCAAAGAGTGATAGCTTGTATCCCAAATATAAATATATCAATAGAAAGGCAACATAAAAACTAGAACATTGAAGTTGGTTGCATTATGATATAGTCATTATTCTATAATTAACACCTGCATTACAATAAGACACTAGCATTGATGATAGTGTCTAGATCCAATAGTAGTGTTCACAGCGTTAGAAGTATAATTTCTATAACTTTATGACTGGTCCTACATATGTTTTACTTATTTCCAGTCTAGTTCTACTTGTGCAAAGTAAACCTAAGAATCATTTCTCTTTGGTGTTGCAATCAATTGAACATCTTTCAACTTTGGTAATTTTTATATTTAACATATCTCAGTATTATAATTTAAAATATTCATTTATCTAAGTTTGAAAATAATTGGCTTATTATAGAGTAGTTTATCACCCATGTGCTTGAACTATTTATATATTTTTAACCTATCCCCACATATACCAAATTTATGGTTAAACATTTGTTGAACCAAACATGAACTAGCCCTTTATCTATTTATTCAAATCATGGCTTATCCTAGGGTTTTTAGCCACTTGAGGTTTTTTCTTGCCAATTTTTTTATATTTATTCTATTATATGTGAACACCCTACGTGTAGCCCTAGATTAGGTGGTGTTTCTATTAAACACTTGGATTTTCATGTTTTACCACCTATGATGGCTCAAACAAATAAATTATCAAATATTATGCCTAAAGAGAGTGTTGATGATCAAAATAAACAAAATGTTGAAGAAGTTATCATAGAAGATGATTTTGGTCATGAGAACAATGAATCTAATGAAAATAATGAAAATGAATAAATAGATCAAGAGTAAGTGTAAGCTATTGATATGTTTTGAGAGTGTATTCATCAAAATCTTGAGGATATTGATGAGATCTTCAAAACCATATTGGAAACTAAAAAATCAAAAGGCACAAATGACTTATCCCTTCCCTTGAGCACATCATTGATTCCTTCATCTAATGGGGGCACAAATTATGTTTTCAAACCATTTTTCCCTAAGGAAAAAATTATATTGCTATATCTACTATGGAGTAAGTGAATGCTTCAATTCAAATATCAGTTTCAATACCTATATCAATTCAAACCATGTTTACATCTACTTTGGTGATTTTTCAGCTATCTACTATTAATCTCAATAGATCTATAGTGAAATCTCTTCTCCAAGTTATAAAAAAATTTTAAGACAAGGTTACATATATTGAATAAAATTCTTTAAAGTCTCCTCATGATATTAATTCAAAATATGTGTTACATAATCCTATTTTACCTAAAATATCTTTGCAGTCTTTTCCAACTGGTTTTGTTGCACCCAATTTCATATTTTATGATGGCAAGGTTGATCCTAAACAACATCTTCAATATTTCCATGCAACATGCCTTTATTATTCCTCTAATGATAAATTTTTTATCAAATTATTTCCAAGGAGCCTAAATGACTATGATATATGATGGTTCAATGACTAACCAATCTAATCAGTGAGAGTATTAAAACCTATAATGGATCAGTTTCTAGCCCATTTCTCTATTAACATCACCAAAAAGATGTCATATGCTCAAATTACAAAGATAAAACAAGGAACCAATGAACCTATCAATGAATATGTTTTGAGATATAAAACAATGTTGGCAAAAATGATAAATCCAATAGCCAATAAAGAGATTCAAGACATCTTCAAGCAATGTTTGTTTGCCCCATTACATGAGTCTATTATTTTTAATAAGTTTAAATATTTTGATGACTTTTGAAATATTATTCAAGATCATGAAATGAAGATTATTTCATTGAACAACTTAAGTATGTATTGAACATTCCAACTACATATAATACAAGTTTCATATCAAATTAAGTTATAGGGTAAAACCTACATAGCCTAAAAATGAAGTAATCATAACGATTAATGCAATATCACAACAACCTAGTTGAATCATATTATCCAATGCACCTAAGAGAAAATTTATATGATTACCTAAGTCTAACTCACTTATTTAAAAATCTTGTGGAGTGTCATCTCATATAACTCCCTCCTTCTATAGAGGTTGATATGAGTCAAACTACACCCAAAGGATATGATGATTATGCATATTATGACTACCACCAAGGCCCTAAGAATTATAAAAACATATTTTATACCTTGAAGCGTAAGATCCAAGACCTTATTGATGACCAAACTATTACCTAAGATGAACTTCCAAAGGATTTGGATTCACATCTTGGTGATCACTAGAATCAAAATATATTTGACAATCCTTTACAAGATCATTCTAAGAAATATCCATAAGTGCAAATGTAATATAATTCACATCCTCATCCATCACATTATGGGCACTCATTATATGGGATTATTGGCACTTATACATAAATAATATCTCATATGGTTCAGAGACCTTCTATTACATTTGATGGCAGTGAAATAGTGGATGATGACTAAGATATTCAATTATTATTTATTTGAGCATACCTTGACCATCAACCTCTACGTAGTGTTGTGGTCAATAATGGTGCTAGTGATAAAATATGTACCATGATATTACTTACCTATTTTTGATATACACATGATAATTTATACCCTTCAACCAAAATGGTCAAAACAATTGATGTGACATCACAAAATATTATTGGTAAGATTGATTTACTTTTATAGGTTGGTCTAGCACATGTGGTTACCACATTTTTGGTTATACCATATATAAGAGTGTTTGATATGTTAATGGGGTGACCTTGGATACACAAACTTTGTGTAATATCTTCCATAGTGCATGGGTTGTATTAAATACATTCATACCAACATGGTAGTTACAGTTTTTGATATTTCATATGAACATCCACTTGAGAAAGATAAGTTTATTTTGAGATAGCTAATCAAAAATAACAAGGTTGATCCTCAAATAAATCATAATCAATAGGAAATTCCCTTTCTTATGTGGCCCATAATTTAGATGCCTTTTCACTAGATACATACAGTGGATTCCATAGAATCCTCATCTCCTCCTACACAATGTATTTAGTTACATATAAAAACTAAACATATTACAATTACTAATACTCCAAAGAAACCATAGATCACTAAAAATGGGTTCCACAAACCCCTACTCTTATATTATTTCCTCGTGACCATAGAGTCCTATTATACATATTCAAAGAACCACATATCCTATAGATCTAGATATGATACATATGTATAGTCCTTGGTAGTTCCACCAGTTTAATGTATCATATTCCAAGTGTGAAGCTACCTATGAGCATCCCTTGGGTGGGATCATAGGTTATCCTTTTCTTTCCAAATATTCAAAACAAAAAATACAAAAAATATCAAATATTCTAATAAAATATGAAAACATTCAAATAATTCAAAAATATAAAAATATTCAGCATTCCCATGTTTTACTAGCTCTATGACATCTATGTTGTTTGCTTTATGTTAGTAGATATCATATCATTTCATTTTCATATACATATATGTTCTATGAATCTTTGATTGTGATAAAGGCATACCTAAACATATGACATATGCACTTACAGATGTTGGACCTCTCCTTTACTCATGTCATATAGTACATTAGGGACATCTACATCTTTGATCACAATTGATATTAGTTACATATCCTTCGTGATCATTTATACATTATCATGTTTGATCTTATATACCAAAGCTTACACATGTCTATATGTATGCTCATATTTTTCATAGTGTACTTGATATGATATGTTACATAGCATTTTTTGTTAACACATGTATGCAGGGACTTGTATGATATACTTATGTTGGTTTCTTATGTTTCATCTATTTTTCACTTCTTTTAGTGTATTTCATTACTTATTATTGTCTTGATTTTGGAACATTTAAATGTGTTCCTTTGTTTTTGTTCCTTGTGCCAATGTATGTTTATTAGAAATTTGAATATGTCACTCTATGTTTGTTTGGCATTTAAATATGTCATCTCCTTTAATTATGTGGCATTTTGAACATGCCCCTTGTATATGGTATCCTTGGACCATTATTTTGCATTACATTGGGTGCCTTTATGTGTGTGCTTGATTATTTGTTGAGCTTATATTTTTACTCTTTAGATGTTGCCATGATCCATATCATGCATCTTAGGAATTGATGTGATCACATACTATGAGCTTCACTGATATAACTACTTATACATGTCATCCCTATATGTTGAATGATTCATACACATATTATCCAACTACCTTATCCTTTTTAGGTAATGTAACTACCATATTATATTTCCTTCACCTCAAAAAGGTGGGCATATCAGTGAGGGTGATATAAAATCAAAGAGATTATGCACAAATAGATTCAATCATAGAGATTTGTAATAATAAAATATACTCACACTATTTGATATTTTAGTCCACACATTACAATATGAAATATTAAAAATATATAGGAATGTCTCTCCTATAAATAAGGATATTCACCTAACCAGAACATATCCAAAAAATTCTCAACCTTCTATAATATATCACAAACACTATTCTACGTAATAGGTTCTAACCACTCATTAACACTATAACAATATAAAAAATATATTTACTCACTAATGTGAGCACTAACACATGATTTTTATAAAATTCCCCCTAGTTAAAACATGGGAAACAATCATATATTGTAGAAGTTATTCTTCGAAAACTTTATTAGACTAGGTACTACTCTAATAGATGTGATTGTAGAGTTGAATTGCTTGTTCTTAGACCACATTCTTGAACTAAATTTTTAAATTACTAAGATTTATGAACCCTATAATAATCAACACTGGATATACCTCAAAATTTTACTTTTTCCATCAATAAGCAAGCTTATTTTATAATATTATATTTTTTTAAATGTTATTTCAAGGGTTTATTCAGCACACCATACAAAAATAAACAAAATGCAAACTAAGATGCCACCAACTCACAATGTGGCCTTTTTTGTAAATCCTCCAACCTCCATTGCCTCCAACCTCTAACAAGTTTGTTTCATACTTAGTAAGTTTTATCATGAGGCTCAAGTATAAGTGATAATAAATCCAATTAAAATGCAAGCAATTTTATTTTTTTAAAATAAATATATTGACTCTTTTATAATGAGATGTTTTTATGACACAATTGACAATGAGACATTTGACAAGACTATTGACAAAATAATTTTTTTGATGACACTTAATTTGACAATAATGAAAATACACTATGTGCTCTTGTGATTTTTCAAATGATATAAAAACTATACATTTTTTGACAACTTAATAAAAATAAATGAATAAACAAATAAAAATGCATCTAAAGACTTTATAAAAATGCATGGATATGTGGTAATCTTTACTATGAATCAAATGAAACCCAACTTTGATGTAACATAATAACCATGATTTAGTTGAACCACAAATAAAAATGAGTATCAATAAATGAATGAAGTAAATACAATGGAGAAGAGCAAGGTGTTTACATAGATTCATCATTTAATAGAGAATCTAGAGTATAATTTAAATTACATGGATCTGAACATTTACAGGCAGATATCAGAATGTTCACAACAAAGGCTTGAAAATGGATAATGAAAATAAAAAACACATTATCATGTGAATAACATTGTCTGAAGCATAAATTAATGGATTTCAAAGGTTTTGAAACATCAAGAGCTCACAATTGGATCATCTCTACATACATGTTTATTTTTATGCATGGAATAGGACATGGGCTACATTTAAGCTCTTGGCTGAGGAATATTGTTGAGACTCTTTGTTATATGTACTTTTATTTTCTATCATAGGTCCTTTGTCTTCTTTACTCCAACATGTTGTGCACATGACTGATACATCCTCCTCCTTCAAAATAATGTGTTCTTCCTTCCTCAAGTGTCCATGCCTTTCAGATACTTAAATCTATTTTTAGGCATGATGTTTGACTAGTAGTACACAATAAGAAGTAAAAAATTGTTTACGTACAAGCCAAGACTACAATAGTAGTACAACAAACCTTAACTACCACAAAATATTATCTTTGTGTACACACACTAACCTAAACCAAAATAATTCAAAATACAAACTAATTTATGGATAAATTCAACATATGAAACTTTTATTAACAATGGCTAGAATATTTTGAAATCTTCCCCTTAGAAAATTATTCTTCCATAATAGGCATATAAAATAATAGAGCTTTGATATTAGTGAAATAAAATCAAATATATTATGAAAAAATAGATCCAAACATAAATAATTTCAATAATAAAATATACTCACACTATTTTTTATTTCATTTCATGCAATATAATATGAAATATTACACATATATAGGAATGTCTCTCCTATAAATAAGGAAATTCACCTGACCAATATATCTCCAAAAAAATCTCAACCTCCTATAATATCTCATAAGAACTATTCTACATAATAGTTTTTAACCACTCACTAACAATATAAAAATATAACAAATATATCTGCTCACTCATGCGAGTACTAACACGTGATTTTTATAACAGGGGGCATGTCATAAAAGAATGACCTCCACATTTTTCATAGTTTCCAAAATTTATTGGGAACATGTCATAAAGGCATGACCTCCAAACTTACACACTTACTTTTTATCCTTATATTTGAGTGGGGGCATGTCATAAAGACATGACCTCCACACTTTCATGATGTTTAGTTCAATTTCATGACTTAGATATATGATTGGGTCAAAATATTATACATTTCACCAATTTTGCATAGATTTGAAATAAAAAAATTTAGAGTTATGATAAATATGTTTCAATTGATACATAGAGGTGCATGTGCCATGCTATTTCACCCAAAATTACAAAATTTACCAATTATACTATTCACCAGGATACACTAATTACACTAGGATGTATTGTTATTGAGTTTTTTTATTATAGAAATTGGTTCATTTTATTGGTTGAAGTGATTAAATTATTAAACCTCACCAAATTTATATGTTGGAGTTATTAAATCATCCAATATCACTATATTTATAGGATGAGTTGATTAAATCACTCACCCTCACTAGATTACATATTCATACTTGAGTTGTGCAATTGAGATATAGTGATCTCAATGGCCATGTCACAATTCATCCTTGCACTGGATTGGGGGAATAATACCTTCCAATATCCCTCTTCAATTATCCAAGGTTTAGGTCTAAACCTCTTCTATCTCCAATGCTTCATAAGGAATCATCTCTACCAATTCAAAGCATCAAGAGGCAACATGGTTACATCAACACATGAGTGCTCCTTCATTACTCTTTTTCTATTCAAGCATTTCAATTATTTTTTAGATTATATACACTAATTTACATTGTAACATGCTCTTGGTTAAAGGTCATATACAAAAAAATCACTCAAAGTGGGATCAATCAAAGGTAGGGTGTGTTGTGCACACCTAGGTACATATTTATTTATTTAAAATTAGTAATTTCATCCTTATGCATTACTATATTAAGAAGGGAATGTAGATAATAAACTAAATATTTATAGCATATTAGACTTGTACATTTGAAAAATATCAATAAAGGCTCTATCCTTAAATTATAGACCTTGCATTCACCATCTCACTATGCCTAAATATTTATCTCTTAGTCTAATCCATATCATTCTAATGACCTAAGTCTCCTACACTACACATAAAACTTAAAACCTTATAAACATCATGCATTACCAGTTTTAGATCTATTATTCCTTTCCATCTAGACATTATCAACCATAGAGGGACACCACCTCCAATGGTAGTGTCTATACCTTATCAAGTGTCTAGTTTGTAAAAATCATCTAAACTTCAAATGTTTCAAAACCTATGGGTTGGCCTACTTGTCTTATTTATCCCTGTTATGAGATATTTTCAAAATGTTTAGTATAAATACAAGACTAAATTTTCTCATTCCTCATCTAGTAAATACTAAGCACCTACCAAGTCTCATTCAATAAATCTCACAATTGTGTTATTTTTCCCTATTTATTTATTAGTCATAAGAGCAATCATAAAAAATATTTAAATCATTCAAAGAACATCCTATGAGTGATATTTGTCAATTTATAAAATAGTTCACTACATGCATATTCATATAATGTATTTCACCCTTATGCACATGCAGTCCCACACATAGGGGATAACTACATAATTTTGAGGCCTTCTTTGAAGTATTGACTATGCAAGGTATCAATCAATGATAAAGGGGTCATTGAGGTCAACTCGACACCACGAGCCCACTAACCCATTTTAGAAAACTCATTCTAAGGGTGAATAAGGGTGAAGAGTTAGGGTTTGATCAATTAGAAAAGAGCAACAACATATATCCTAGATTTTAATATATCATTAGAAAGGTGACATAAAACCCAAAACAATGAAATTGGTTGCATTGATATTTGGTCATTATTATATCTTAGACACTCATGTCATAGTCAGACATTAGTGTCAATGATAGTGTCTAGATCCAATGGTAGTGTCCATGACTATAGAATTAAAATTTATAGAACTTGATGACTGATACATAATATTGATCCTACATATTTTCTTACTATTTCCAATCCAAATCTTCTTGCACAAAGTAAACCCATCTAACTATCATTTCTCTTTGTTATTATAATCAATTGAACATATTTCAAATTTGGTACTTTTTATATTTAGAATATCTCAATATTATAATTCAAAATATTCATTTATCTATATTTTTAATTAATTAGCTTATTATATATTATTTTATCACCCTTGTGCTTAAACTATTTCTATATTATTAACCCTATCCCCACATATACCAAATTTAGGGTTAAAAATTTGGTGAACCTAACCTTTGTGTCTATTTATACAAATCCTAGCTCTCCCTAGGGTATTCAGCCTCTTAAGGTTTTTTCTTGTTTTTTCTCAAATTTATTATATTATTTGTATGCACCCCAGGCATAACCCTAGATTAGGTGGTATTTCTATTTAACACTTGGAGCTTCTTCTTTTACCACCTAAGATGGACCAAACCAATGAATTATCAAATATTATGCCTAATGAGAGTGTCAATGATGAAAATAAACAAAATGCTAAAGAATTTATCATAGAAGATGATTTTGATCATGAAAATAATTAGTTTAGTATAAATAATGAACATGAACAAATAGATCAAAAGCAAGTACAAGTTATTGCTATGTTATAAGAGCGTATTCATCTTGAGTATCTTGATGGGATCCTTGAAACCATATTGGAAACTAAAAAATAAAAAGTGACTTATCCCTCCCCTTGAGCACATCATTAATTACTACATCTAGTCGGGGCATGGTTTATGTTTTCAAACCATTGTTCTGTGAGGACCAAAATCATATTGCTACATCTACAATGGAGCAAGTGGATGATTTAACTCAAATATTGGTTTCAATGCCTATATAAACTCAAGCCATGTTTACATCCATTTTTAATGACTTATCAACTATCTAATCTTAATTTTTAATGGATCTACAATGAAAGCTTTTCTCCAAGTTATTAAATCTTTAGAAAACAAAGTTACAAATATTGAACAAAATGTTTTAAAGTCTCATCATGTTATTTATTCATAAGATTTGTTGCATAATCCTCTTTCACCTAAAATATATCTACATCCTTTACCAACTAGTTTTTTTGCATCTAAGTTCACATTTTATGATGGCAAGGGTGATCTTGAATAACATCTCTGACCTTTCTATGCATCATGCCTTGATTACGCCTCCAGTGATAAATTTTTGACCAAATTATTTCAAAGGAGCCAAAAAGATTATGCTTTAAGATGGTTATATGATTTACCAATCCAATCAATGAGAGAATTCAAACCTATAGTGGATCAATTTCTACCTCATTTCTCTATTAATAACACCAAAAAGATGGTTGTGCCCTAACATACACACCCCATTTTAAAATTTTAAAATAGGGACTCATTATTGAAAAATATTTATTTAGGGAGCTATGAGCCTACAAAATCTATGACTTGGATGTCATTAATTTTCCATCCAAGGTTATTCCCATATAATCTAGTATTACACAAGTTTAAATTATGAAAATCTAAGCTTAACCTAGTATTTTAAGTCATTTCAAACCTTGGGTTTTCATGAATTTTATTTCAAGTTCAATGTTCTAATTTATGAGCTAATGGTACTAATCTTTCTACTTCTTAGTTAGTATATTTTGAATTGTATAAATTTAAAAGGCTGAGGATCATTAATCATATAAAATCATAACCATACTCAAAGATTTAGATGTTTGCAATATTTTTAAATCTTTAAAATATTTTTCATTATTAAAAGTTTAAGTCTTCTGCACTCCCAAGATTTGTGAACTCGCCACATGGCACATTATCACTAAGATAAAAGCATAGATACTTCATCTACTTATCTAAAGAGGTTAAAGGTTCCATTTTCCCATATGCTAATGTTCTTGATCCTATGTGGTTCTAAGTGATCAACACTTGGCACATTATTTTTAAAACAGACCTACGAAAAGGTTAAGTGATTCTTTGGTCTGAATTCTAATGGTTCTGAGCTTCCATGTTTTCTAGGTGCCCAAGATCACTCCACATGTCTCAATCATGTTAATTCATGGCCATGATAAGATTAATGGTCAAAGGATATACCAATCTAACGGTCTAATCCCCCATGTTTTGAGATAAAGACATGTGGATTGATCATGTTAACTCACAACCATGGGCCCTATGCAACACAGTGAACAAATCTAAAGGGTCGAGTTACTAAAGACTTGATAATTGGAATTATCCAATGGAGGCATGGCCAAAACATGAAAAAAAGATCGATAATACAGTAGAGAAGTTGATCAATAATTAATTAATAGTTCTTTCCAAAAGTGATGACTAGACACAAAAAATTAATGAATGGTTACCATTTTGAAAATAAGTACACCCAAAAAAGTTGGCTAACACATTCACAATGAAACAAAAGTTCATTATCTACATTGAAGGTGCATGAATACATTCAATACTCAGGCCTATGAATGATATATGAAAAATCTATGCTAAAGATAATCCACTTTATCATTACTCTTTCAATCAAATGAGCCCTAATTATATTCAACTACAAAGTACAGAATGAAGATGGGATACCAAAATAATTATAGTGACTAAAGGAAAATAGTGGCCTCTTCTTCAAAATAGGGTAATCCATCAATTCCCTCCCCATATTCAATTTTAGGATTAAAAGAGTATAAATATGTGGTATTTGAGAAGAGTGCCCTAAATTTCAAGTTTTCACATTACTCAGCACTTTGGGAAGAGGTGGAATATGTCCATCCATACTCTATCAAAGATCAACTCACTTTAGAATCCAATAAATACATTGATGATTTTTTATTAATCAAAGAGCAAGGATTCTATTAGGCAAAATCCAAACCGAAGGTAATGTTGTGTATTTCCCTCTTAAAAGTTTTATTTATTAATGGAACCATTTCATGCGATATTCTACATGTTAGGAGAGTTAAGAGTGCCTCCACTTATATTTAGGTAGAGAATTTGAGAGATACCTTAGGATTCCATGTCCTGAGACTAACTATAATCAAGTCTCAACTAAGGTTTGGCTTGAGCACAACACAATATATGGAAAGCTAAAACAATGGCTCACAAAAGGTCAGAGGATGAATCCCAAAGGGGATATCTCATCCATTTTCATTGTCAAATTTAGACCTATAATTATGGTGGCCATGGCCCCTTTGAATAGATTATATGGTTTCCAAAGTATTACATGCATTTAGGTTGAATATATTCCATTGTTAGATATACTCATAACATCTAACCAATTAGTGGCACTTTGGGAGATTATAAGTGCCACAGTTAAAATCACAGGTGTTCCACCCTAATCAAAGGCCTATGGAAAATAATTTATATATGATGTTCTACCTATTGGACATAGTGATGGCCATAGTTTATAAGCCCTATGGTCAGGAGTGGTAGCCCTTAGATGAATATTTGGTAAATAGGGTTGGAGAATATTTTTATTTCATGTTCATTCATAGATATAGAAATTAAATTAAAAGGATATGCAATGAAGTATATCCTCATATATATATATATATATATATATATATATATATATATATATATATATATCAATGCAAGGCACCCTAATGCCCATATTATCATAAAACATGACAAGGATCCTGAGAAAAATGGGAGACTACTGGTTATACCCAAATGTAACTATTATTTGTGTAGAAGGCACAAGGATAACTCCTCTACTACTACCACATCATTTTATAGACATTATATCAGAGTAAAAAATAGCATATAAGATCTTAAATATCATTGATGAGGAATTAGGTCAAAGGCATTTGGCCTACTAATTTAAGACTCCTCTGAGCATTGAGTATCATCGATATGTGATCAAGCCACATTTTAATCAAGCTAGTAAATCTAGAACTCAGTATAATTTATATCTTACACCTTTCAAATAATGGGAACCTAGGAGGAAAGTAAGGGGGTATCTCAAGTCTATTTAAGAAAAGAAGAAAGTGCATGTCTCATACGATCACAAAGAGTATGATCATGACCAGATCTTCCTAAATGTGTCAGATGATTTAGAGGTATGGAAAAATATGAAAGATAAATTAATGTCTATGATACATGTTTAAGCCTTGAATTACAACCTTGAGGCAATATAAGAAGAGGCACAAAATGCATGGAGTGAATAATAACTTCCATCTATGCCATGGGATTCTCAGCCACAAGATCAACCTCCCTCCCCTTCAATAGAGCTTGCAGAGGGACAACTAGATGAATTTGGTAGTCAAAGATAATATAATACTTAGATTAAGAGGGAAATTGTGAAAGGTCTTATATGTCTTCAAGTCCCTTTTATAATAAAAACTACCCATGATCAAGTTTTTGGCACAACTATTACAAGGGATAGGTCAGTAGTTTCTTCAACTAAACAAAGGAGAGTAATTCTATGATGACTCATTTACCTCCCCTTACCACACTTACCCAATTAAGTCTTCCAAAATTATTACAAATGGATTTCCCTTCCATTTCAACATCCCAAGACTCTCCGCAATCTCCTAAGTCTCCTCAAGCAATCCCTGTGCCTTCCACTTCATCCACTTAATCACCTTTAGTCACATTTCTTATCATAGTTATTCCTAAAATTGATCTACCATCTTATCCACCTTTTTCTCCACCCTTATATTCCTATCAAAGGAAGCACAAGGACTCTCCTACTCCCTTCCAAGATAACAAACTAGAAGAGAGGCCATCATTTGGTCTCTCTATTATAGAGGAAGTTAGTGAAGAGGAAGAGGAAAAGGAAAAGGATGCATAAGTTACAATAGAAATTGAAGAAGAAGAAGATGAAAAATTAATATCTTTGGTTTATTTTCCTTCTAAGGAGGAAGACCAAGAAATGGGTGTTGCACAACTACGTGATGAAGAGGTTGAACTAGAAAAAGTGAAAGCTTTAAGTTAGGGCTAGCATGAAATGGAAGACACTTTAGTTAGCCTCACAAAAGAGCAAAGTTAAACAATTGATAAGGTAGTCTCTTCCATTGTTTATTCAATTTTTAATGTTGAGATACTAGTTATGACTTTACCCTCAGTTATTCCTAAGGTTATATTATCTAGTTATATTATTAATACTATTGATTTTAGTATTCTTTCTTCTCTTAAACTAATAAGGACTCCCAAGGCAATCCATTTTAAGAACCCGGTTACATTTTTTATTTTTAATCTTAATAAGCCCTCAATTCCAAAGAAAAAATTGACCTAAATAGAACTCCCCATGCCCTAGCCATTGGTCATACCTGCAACAACAATGACTATAGAAGTGAACCCAGGTCTTACTAGATTCTTGGTTGAAGTAACCCCTATGAAAGAAACACTTCTATGGAAGAAGGTTGGACAGAAACTTCCTCAGTTTCCTATTCAAATAAGTGCCTCCTTGCCAACCACTTTGATTACATCCCTTGAAATTACCACTCTACCTTCTACATCCTCAAACCCTACTCTAGAAGTTGAAATAAGAGAACTTATTGTTCCTCAACGGATGAGAGAGATGCAAAATGTTAGAGATGAAAGATAGAATTTCATCTTAATTGAGTTCCCCATAGTCTCCACTTAGTTTGATAAAGAGAGTGGGACTATTAAGAGAGTGAGGAAGAGGAAGATGGTGAACATAAAGACAAAGGGTGAAGTAGATATTGAACAAAGAGAGAACTTGTTCTCTTTATCAAAGAAGCCCAATAGAAATCCTAATGACCCACTGAATATATTGAGTATTTTAACACTTTCATGGATTCAACATGGATAGAAATGAAATAGATATGCTAAATTAATAATGAGGCATTAAAAATATAGAAGCAAATGTAAATTATATAGGCCCCTCATGATGTTATTGCTAATGTTCAAAGTGCAGCCACTAAGTTGTAAAATATTGTATACATCAAGGTTTTCAAGGCAAGCAGCTAGGCTAATAGAATAAATATTATTACACTTTAGAATAAGATGAAGGATGTAGAAATGAGATTGAATTGCTTAGTTCATTGTTTAAGGATTAGTAATTTCAACTAGTTGAATCTCATACCCATCTCCAAAATCCACCTCCTAATCATCTAACTCTAGTTGATCCTCCACCTAAAGTCCTAGTTTAGTTGACTGGCTTAGCCATCAATGTTATAGGAGTTTTTCATGATTTTCCTAAAGATATAGATAATTATCTTCCTTCCTTCTCTCCCTTAGGAGGAATTATTGAAAAAGAGCATATAAAGGTTTTCAAATCCACCTTGGGGATCTTGAATGTAAATCATATAGATGTGGCTTGCATATTCTTTCCTTTCACTTTACAAGAAGCAACCTATGAATAGTTATAAATATTTTAAAAGGGTCAGTTACATCCTATATATAATTCCAAGATATGTTCTTCATGTAATTTGGCCAAGTTACCAGTGCAATTGTTATCTATCAACACTTTACTAGTATGAGGCAAGAGCCCAACGAGCCAATTTGAGCATTCAATGCTTGATTTAAAAATATCTACAATATATTGAAATATACCTATCAACCTAATGAACCATTAACCCTCAAAATGTATAAAAGTTCCCTAGATCTCATGAATATTATATTTTTACATAACGCTATTAGTATTAATACTTTACCCCTAGCTTATATAGAATTAATTAATGTGGACAAATAACTGTACCCTCAATTGTAATCATTGCCTCCCCTTAGTTTTGGACCTATATACCTAGTTTTTAGCCTAATTCCCAATATAACGTAGAATGTTGCATCACAAAACTAGAACCCAATACATAATCAATTATTGTTAACCCATGTTGCCTAAACTCAACATCTCAATTTCCTAAACAATTATGATCCTAATCATCAGAGCCAAAGTCAATCTTCTATACTAGTTAATATCAATTATATATAGGACAATGCTCCCAACGCAACTAAAACAGAGATGGAAGCCATCCAAAGAATGGTGCCAAAACTGAGTAATGAGTTCCTTAGCATGTAGAAACATATGGGAAATATAGGTGGATAGAACTCTAATCAAAACAATCAAGGTTTTGGCTTTTAGGGATACAACGGGCCCTTAAATAGGTCTATAAATAATCAATATCATTAGGTTTCATCATACATGATGCCAAAGATCAACATCATAGATGCAACTCTTCCAAACTAGTGCCAAGTTTATAAAACTATGTAACATAGGGCATTAGATTGCATTGAGTTCTACACTACTTTTGAAATCTTTTAGTAGGAAGTGGAGAGGTAATAAAATTTTTATAGTTATAAAAAACCATATTCATCTAATTCTTCAGGAAATCCCAACATATCTATGATCTTTGACACTTGTGACTTCCCCTTTTTAGGGGAAGATGATAATGAGCCTAAGGATAACATCAATGAATTTCATGATTTCTAGCAGTACCAATAGGACAAGAATAATTAAAACTAAAGAATCAAGTAGCTTATGACTTCTTTAGCTCCTGTTAATAATAGTTCTACTATGCCCCTAGATCTAAATGCTAACAAAAATCTACCCCCATCGAGGAGAGATAATTTGCCTTCACCTAGAAGGGATAATATGCCTTCTCCTAAGGAGAAAGATCATTAACAGAACTTTAAATATCAGGTCAGTGGAGGATATAATATTTTTGAATACATGAAAAATATTAAATCTAATATTATTCTTCATGAGCTAGCTCAAATCATTAAGCAAAGGGAGCTCCTACTCAAGGTCCTAACAGGGAGGACTTTTGACAAATCTAAGATTGTTCATACAAATGTGATGATGTATGAAGCTATAAACTCAAGGTACTCTCATTATTATTGAATGTTCAAATATTTGGCAAGAATGTGCATAACTACCTAGTTGACTCTAGGGAATTAGCTAATGTGATGCCTACAGTTATTTGCCAAAAGTTAGGGTTGACTCCTGATAAGTCAAAAAGAGTGGTACTACAATTAGATAAATATTTAGTCCCATGTGCCAGAGAATTGACAAACATGCACATATAACTAGCATCAGATCCACATGTACATTAGACTATTGGCATCCTATTCATTTACATTCTAAAGGCATATGGCTTGTTATAAAGCCAAGACTGGTCAAAGACATTGAATAGGTACATGGCCATAGATTTCTCCCATATATGGCTGCCTTGGAAAGGAGTACCAAATCAAATCAAGGTAGATAAGGATCCTAAAATTAATTACTTAAATACTGAGTACAATACTAAGAATGAGAAATTTGACTTCATATTGACATATGTACACATTTATGCTTCCACCACCAAACAACAGTTACATAAATAATAATTTGAAGGTCCTTATCAACTATGGACTTTACACTTCAATAGGGCTTGTTTGAAATAATGTTTTAGTGTGGGCATGGCCCTGATAAACCTAGAAGGTAAACATTACTTGGCTACTTACAATTTTTATTTCCCCTACACCAACAACTAGGTTAAATATGAAGCCTTGATTTTAGGCCTATAGTTTGCATTAAAACACAATGCCAAAAAACTGCTAGTATTTGATGACTCTGAGTTAGTTTTAAACTAGATTAGAAATAATTACTAGTGAAATCTTGAATACCTAAATAATTATAAACACTAATCTTGGGACTTGATTGAATCTTTTGAATCATTTATCATCAAGGCCATCCCAATAGAAAAGAATCAAAAATTTAATTCGTTGGTAGCCCTCACTACCAATTTGACACCACTCTAGGAATCAAAAATGCAAAAAAAAATTATGGAACTAGTCCCATGCCCTTGTATCCCAGATAATGTGGACAACTTCTAGGTGTTCAATGATGATCAACAAATCATACAATTTTTGAAAAATTTAAGGGATTTTGAAGCCTAGATAATAGATGAAGGAAATATCCATCCTATGTAGACTGAAGATATGGGAGAAGATGGTTTTTTGTAGCTAAAAGAAAATTGAATCCCCTTTGGCATGGTTTCTTTGAAAAAATCATTTGACATCAATCCTCAAGCCCAAAAGTATAAATAGATGAAAATAATAAAATTTGACTTCACCAAAGAAACTTGGGGACTAATCAAGCTCTCCAATTAATGAATATAGATCTAAATTGTATTGCAAATCAGAATCATAAGATGAAGAGGTTGCTTATAGATTACAAGGATTTAATTTCTTGAACATATGATGGCCTAGATATCTTTGATCCAAGGGTCGTTACTCACAACATCCCTCTAAATCTATAACACAAGTTGTTTAGGTAAAGACAGAGACCAGTAAATCTAATCCTGAAACCTCTTATAGAGACTAAAGTATAGAGGCTCTTGGATGCCAAAATTATATTCCCAATTAGACACTCAACCTAGGTAGCTAGCCTTATACCAGTCAAAAAAATAATATAGAAATTAGGGTGTACATTAATTTTAGGAGCCTAAATAGAGCCTCAAAAAAGGACAATTATCCTCTACCTTTTTTGGAAAAGGTAATACATATGGTGAGTGGTTCAAAGATGATGTCTTTTTTGGATGGATTCTTAGGCTAAAACCAGGTATTGGTTGAATTAGAATATAGGATGAAGGCCACCTTCACCACTAAATAGGGAACCTTTGTGTATAAAATGATGTCATTCAATCTAATCAATACAAGAGCCACTTTATAGAGAGTGATGAATTTCTCCTTTCAAGGACTGGTGGGGAAGTACATCATCATATACATGGATGATCTTATAATATTTTCCAAGAATATATCTAATCACATAGACCATCTATAGAAAGTCTTGAATAAATGCAAGAGGTATAAAGTTTCTCTTAACCCAAAAATTGCATTTTCAGAGTTACTTAAGGAAAATTGTTGGGTCATATTATCACCAAAGATGGAATCTCCATAAACCCAGATTGCATCCATTCCATCTCTAAGTTAACTCCACTCAACAACAAGAAAGATCTAAAGTCTTTATTTGGCAAGATCAACTTTGTGAGAAAGTTCATTTTTAGTTTTGCAAAAATTATCAAACCATTAAATACCACATCAAAATAAGATGCCAAGATTAAGTGGACAACAAATGCCAATAAATCATTCCAAGATGTCAAAAATGGTAATTATTCAAACCCCAGTCTTGATCAGTCCATATTTCAATAAATATTGCTCCCTTAATTCAGAACATATTGTTGTTGTGGTACTAACACCAAAGGTGGAAGAGAATGAACATCCCATTGCCTTCATGAGTACCAATATGAAGGATGTGGAATTAAAGTATTCCATAATCGATAAGTAGATATATGCCTTGATCAAGGCCATCAAAAAAATTAGACATTATATTCTACAAAATAAGACATATGTTTTATCCCCAACCTGATTGTCAAACTCATGCTTAGCCAGAATGAGATAAGAGAAAGAAAAGGAAAGTGGATGGCCAAACTTTAGGGGTTTGAACTTGAAATCAAACCATCTAAAATGGTAAGAGGCTAGGGCCTCATCTAGCTGATGAATCAAATTGAACCACACATATACATCAAATTAATCAATGAGGCCCATGCAATGGGTGAAAAATGGTACACACAAATCATCTACTACCTGCTTATAAGAACATGCCCACTAAAATTGAACAGAGAGAAAAATTAAGCCCTCAAGATCAAATCAGCTCATTACATGATCAATAAAGGGTTCTTTTATAGAAATAACTATGAAGGCATCTACCTGAGGTGCATTTTAGAAGAGGAAGCTAAGGACATCTTGGATAACCTATATTAGAATATTGATATTGGGCATTCCGCTATCAATACTACAGCTCATAAAATTCTAAGGATGGGTTATTATTGGCACACAATCTTCAAGGACATGCATAACCATGTTAGATTCTTCCATGAGTACTAGGTATTTGCAAAGAGAGAATTGAATGTTACTATACCTTTATAGCTAGTCACATAAGGACACCCTTTCATCCAATGGGGCTTGGACTTTGTTGGGGTAAAAAATCCAAACTCTTCAATAGGATACAAGTTCATCCTCGCAACTACTTTTTACTGTACTAGGTAGACAAAGGCTATTGTTACTAAGAATTCTTGAACCATATATGTCATCAATTTCTTGAAAGGGAACATATTTACTAGATTTAGCATGCCCATTTTATTGGTCTGCAATAATGGTCTAACATTTTACTATGTTAAATTCATAGAATTGGCCTACAACAATCAGATCACCCTTAAATTCTCTTTAAACCATTACCCATAGTTAAATGGAGTAGATGAGTTGACCAATAAGAACCTGATGGATACCATAAACATTCTACAAAAAATAAACCAAGAGAATGACATCTTTTATTGAAATATGCACTTTGGGTAGATATAACCATATACAAATAAGCTCTCAAGACTTCACCTTTTTCTACTAGTATCCTCCCCATTACTTTCAAGCTAAAAACATATTAATTCATGCAATAGGATATGGACAAAGATGAGAGAATAACATCTAGACTACTTGAGATAGTCTAGTTATAAGATGCAAAAACTAAAGCATTATACAGCTTCAACAAACATCAGGATATTATCAAATGTTGGCTTGATAATATATCCAAAATCAAGTCTTTTAGGCTTTTAGACTAAGTGATCCTTTGGGATAAATCATATGAGAATAAAGGGCAACATGACAAGTTCACTTCCTTATGGATTAGACCATATCATGTATCTAAAATCCTTGGAAACAATGCCTTTTGATTGAAATACCTCCAAGGTATGCCTTTCTAGTCAATGGATAGTTTTTGAAGCATTACTTCATGGATACTACAACTGGAGAAGCATCAAAGTAGATTAGAGTAGGATTATATTGGATTTACTACTTTCTAAATTAGATTTATTGCTTTCTAGAATAAATTTCATGCTTTCTGCATTTGGTTTCTTTTAGGTTAGTTTTGTTACTTTTAGTAGCTTAGTTCCCTACTTTCTAGATTATTTCTCTAAGTTACAGAAATATCTCAAAAAATTTCCTAAACTAAATCCAAAAGGATGTGCCAAAATAAAGGGGATGATATCTAAAGGGAACACAATTGGTGCTCATGAAAATTTATTTTGATAGTACTAGACTTTTTGGAGTTGAGGTATATCTCATGACTGAACATTGTTTTTTTAGATCTAATAGGCTTACTCAGTTGTTGGAACTTGCTCTGATATATTCATGTAAAATTTATAAAATCTTTCCATTTCAAAATATGTACTACACTATCACATGCTAAAACCTGGTTAAGAGATGATAAATATAGGATTGGATATACATTGATAGGGACATATTGACCAATAAGTTTTCTTATTTAGACACCCAACCAAAAGTGGTTTACAACCTTTCTCTATCTAATTTTTTAATTAAAAAAATCATGCAAACTAATAGAGGATAGGTGATTCAAGTAAACACTATCAGGGTTATAGATGCTTGGCTAGCAGTAGATCAAGGCTTTGGGTGGAACTAGAGGTATCTCTATCAATGTTATGGATGCCTGGTTGGAAGCAGATCAATACCCATGCTTCCTTTTTTTATTGGTTTTAAAGTCAAAATTCAAAATGAAACCTACAGTATTTATTTAGATCTTTACTAAAATCTTAATAGCTAAGAGAAATTGATTTCACTAAATCACACACTAATCCAAGGAATGGAAAGGTATTATTTATTTTTGTTACAACATGAGATTCTAGAATATGATATGATGATTGGTTCTAATAATTTAGCTATTATTTATCTTATTTCCATTTTTCATGAAAGAATTGTGCTTGGAAATAATATTGATCTTGTCAAAAAGGAGAAATATGTTTGCAGAATTCCATTGCAAGAGAAAACTAGAAATCCTATGAATAATGCCTAGATTCACAAAAGTATCAACCTATGTAGTTCAAAAATTGATAACATTATTTTGAAAATCAAAAAGTATTGTTGTTCATAGAATCCTTTAGCATTCTATCATAGAAAGATTCATACTTGCAGAATTGAGTTAAAGATGATCAAAGATAAAAATGGAAAAGAAGTTGAGCCCAACTTCAAAGCTCATCATTCAAGTATGTCTCCTTCTCAGAGGAAAGAATGTTTTGAATAAATTTCTCAATTAAAATAAATGGTTATTATTAGGGAATCTAATAGTCCTTGGGGTTGTGAAGCATTTTATGTCAATAAAAAAACTAAAAAAATAAGAGGAAAGAAAAGGTTAGTTGTGAATTATATTCACCTTAACAAATATGTAATTCCAGTACAACATCCAATTCCTTCTAAAGATGAGATTTTGCAAAGGATTCATGGTAGTAAAGTCTACAAAAAATTTGATCTTAAATTATGATTTTGGCAAATCCAAGTTGCAAAGGAAGATAGGTATAAAATTGCTTTCAATATTCCATTTGGTTAGTATGAATGAAATGTAATTCCATTTGGTTTTAAAATTACTCCCAATATATTTTAGTATATGATGAATTAAATATTTTTTCCATACTCTCAATTTATTAGTGTATATATTGATGATATATTGGTATTTTCAAAATCACCAAAGGAACATATTGATCATCTAAAATAGTTTTATTAGATTATCTATGATAATTGATTGGTTCTTTCTGTTAAAAAGATGATCACTTTTAAGGATGAAATTGATTTCCTTGGTGTTAAGATAACCTATGTAGAAGTTGTAGTTTAAGAGCATGTTCTTAAAGATATCAATAAATCTCTTGATGAAATCAGAGATAAAAGGACACTTCAAAGATTGCTAGGTTATGTCAATTATATTGCAAGTTATTATTATAACATTGCTCAAGATATACTATTGATGAATAAAATACTCTCCAAAAATCCTCCATAATGGAATGATCAAATGACTGCTGCAGTTAAAAGAATCAAATAAAATTGTCAGAATTTGCCTCCTCTTAGTCTTCTAGGTAATGGATTAAAGATTATTAAAATTGATGCATCTGATCAATTTTGGGGTGCAATATTGAAAGAAAAATTATATGATGGTGCAGAAAAGCCTTGCAGGTTTACTTCTAGTGATTTTAATAAATCTCAATTAAATTATCATTATATTCATAAAGAACTACTTGTAGCCATTAAATTTATACATTCATTTATGTTCTTTGTTAGATCTAAAAAATTTGTGATAAGATCAAAGTTAAAGAATTTTATGAGTTTTCTTAAAGATCTAGATAATCAAAAAAAGGGTGGTAATAGCAGGTTAATATGGTGGGCATCATTTATTTTAAATTTTGATTTTTCTATAGAATATATTTTTGGTAAAAAGAACTATCTTGTTGATTTCATATCCAAAGAAAAGAATCAAGAATATAATATCTCTCTTGTCATAGAAGTAAGAGAAGAATTTCATAATTCTCTTTGTCAATCTTCCAGGACAATATACTCTCAGCTTTAGCATGAAATTACCAAACTCACCAGAGAATCCTATGATGCTTCACTAGAATTAAACAATACTCATGTGACATATAATTCTTGGTTTCAAGAATCATATGGTAGGAGATGGGAATCCATGATTTTGAATTATATTGATAACGATGATATTTTAGTTGATAGGATGATTCGAGAAAAATTATATTCAAAGTTTATTTATCACCATGGATTTGAATTTCTAGTTTAATGGTCTAGGTTTTGGCCATCATTCAATCCTAGTACTAAAAATTTGTGGTCTTCAATAGATTTTCATGAACATCTCAAAGAATTTTTGGATTGTATTATGCCTATAAGACCTTCAAATGATCCAAAAGTCAATATTTTGCTAGATCGAGTTAGAAATATCTTCATTGCTCTCAGGATTCCTTTCAAAGTTAAATTTGAACTTTTTTCTATTTAGAACCATCAATTTGATGTCAGGCTAAGATCAAATTTCCAACCTATTGCTTCATTATGGAGAAGATTCACAATTACGCATCAAACTCAAATTCCACATACAGTCGTTGGCCAACTCATCAGGATACCTTTGGCCTTATACATCTATCTAGATGTTAATTCTGATCCAAGATCTAAAAATGATTATTCTCCTCAAGGAGAGTATGAGTTTGTTGATGATGATTGATAATCTATAAGACTACTGATAGGGTCTATCTATTAGTGTGAACATGGGCACAATAACCCTTTTTATTTCTTCATGGACCTCACCATGTTATCAAAGGTAATATGATATCAGGGATGTTGATAGATTTCCTTCTATGATGTCAGGCATGTTGGCATAAGAATAAATCTAAGTCAATGCTTAGTGGACCCATAACCCACTATCAAAAGCATCATATAACGCAAGAGTATCTATTTATATCACTATTTGTCTTGAGTGGGAAATCTTGACATACTGGGAAGTGATAGGTATGGTGGAGGTGGATTTCTTTTATAAATGCTTTTACCGTTCATCAACTTTATGTCCTTGTCACCTATTTGGATGGGGTTGTCATCCATTTTTACCTACTACCTAAGTTACTTAGAAAGATTTGGTATGAGCTATACTAAAATTATATAAATAAGAGACTTAGGATCATTCTTAGATCATTGGATCTTAAACATTGAGTCTTAAATTTAGTCAGCCTTCTAGATCTATCATTGAAATATAGCCCGTATGCTCTTTATTTGTCATTATTAAACAGATCTTGTAAATCAAAAAAGTTTATATTTCTCTGAAATCTATGTAATCTATGTCTTTGTCTTATTAATATATTTATGTCTTTGTCTTATTAATATATCTATGTCTTTGTCTTGTTAATGGTATCAGATCCATGTTCTTATTCATATTTACTACCATGTTGATTTACTAAGTTCCTTCTCAGAAATAAAATTTTAGTCTATATTTTCCATATTCCATATTGATATATTTCAATAATTATTGTCTCTCAGCTATCTAGTTATTCTATTTATTTATGTTTTGGAATCTTCCATTATTATTGGTGATGATAGTGAAGGGAATGGTCTTTTGAAGGTATGGATTACCGTGTTATGAGATATGTATAGTAGTAATAATAGCTAGCATGATGGATTCCTCTAACCAGATAGCTTCAAGTGCTCCAGGTACTTCTGAGATCACAACATTCTCTAAAATATCATTGGGATCTTTATTTAATGTTAATCAAGCACATATTGAATTAGAATAAACAAATCCCAATCCTGAATGGAAAATCCCTGATCTTAAACCTGATGAAGTCTATGACAAGCTTTTTGTGTTTCAATTTGTTTCCAAAACAAACATTAAGATCTCTAAGAATGTTTTGAAAGTAAATTAGAATGATGAGTATAAATATCATTTATAGTTTCTATCAGAATTAGAGATTAGAAAACTCAAAAGTCAAGAGATATAAAAATTTATGCATATTGGTGTTATATCTATTGGTATTTATCCATTATTCTACAGACGTCTAAATGTTAGTTTGTTAGCTTGTGCCCTTGACAATAAGCATACATATTTTTATTCTTGTCTTCAATTTCTCATCCAAACTGGTCTGCATGATGGTCCTATATACTTTATTTATTATCCAAACTACCTAATTGTTATCCATGAAGAAAATAACTTGAATAAGGTTTTGAAAATATTCCTATGAACCCATAGTTTGGACATGATAGAAGGTTCTTGTCCATTATCAATTCAATAAAAAGTCATGTATAGACTTACCAATACTCTTCACCCTATTGTAAAGCATGCTCCATCACATGATAAAATCATGGTGTGTAGATCTAATGAGAATAGTCAAATTATTCCTGTTAAATCTATAACATGGTCTGATCTAAATATTTCACAAAAATGGACTGTTGATACAGATTTCATTCAGAAACTAAGAAATTCATTATCCTTTACTTCCTCTAATAAGGATATCCCTAAAAAATCAATCCTTAGATCTAATTAGCCTAGTTCTAGTATACAGACTCATAAGGTTCCAATTTCTAGTCATAAATGTTCCCATAAAAATAGAGTTCATGATCCTTAGATAGAATCTATTTTCTACATAGATTGTCAGGAGCTCATAAACCAAGCTCAGAACAAGATCAACATGGTTTCTACAAAAACTTCAAAAGTTGATCCTGAAGCTTTGATCTTACTCCAAAGAACTAAACAACTATTATCTGATCCAAGATTAATCCATATGGAAGAAAGCTCTTCCAAAGAACATATATGGAAAACTCCAGTAGGAGATGAGTCATATACTAAAAAAGTATTTCCAAATTTATCTAATTTTAATTAGTACACTCTAGATAGAAATCAAAGATCTCAGATGATATATCTGAGATAGATAGATAACAATTTGGACTAGACACCCAAATTCAAGATGTTAAATTGGAATAATTTAGCTACAAAGTGTCTGAATAATAGAATCAATGAGATTCAACAGTCTATTCATCAAGCCTATAATATGCTCAAATCTATTGACTTATACCATAAGGGTCAAGTTACTCAGGCATTACATCAACTTGAATATATTTTAAATACTATAGCATCCACTGTTAATCAAAAGGTTGAATCAAAAATTTTAAAGATAGAAGTAAAAGTTGATGAGATTAGGAATTTTGAAGACAAGATCGTGAAAAGATAGAGTCAAATAGATATGAGAGTCAATGCCATTGAAACTGATCTAAAGGTCATTTTAGGAATGATCTTAAATGGTCCTAAAACCATCTACATTATAGAAATCTTATCAAGAGCTTTTTGAAAGTATGTGAAACTCAAGAAATAGAGCTCGTTTGCTCCCAATGTAGCTGATAAAAGTTAGTCAAACTAGAAAAATTAATCATCATTGAACATTTATGAATAGTTCCATGTCATAGATATTATCAAGATATTTCCAACACATTTTAAAAAAACTAAATCTGAGTCTATATGCAAAAGTTATGGCTAGTCAAAGTTGTCATCTAACTTGGTAAAAATGATGGCGTGGCAGAAATGTGGACCAATCTCATCATGACACATGGTAGTTGGATGATGCAAACAAAATTGGGTGGTTTTCATCCTTCATATTTTATAGCATAAGGTACCAAGTCACCAACTCAAGCTTGGGTTGAAGGTTTTTGATATTCAAACATTGGTCGACACCTAACTTAGCAATGCTAAGTCACACATGCCACGACTTCCATCGACTATATGAAGTTTAGCACATCAGATCTGAGCTTTGCAAGCCATGGGGGGAGAGCTACCAATATGGCCTAAGAATTTTGAGCTACATGACTAACTAAACATGCTTGGAGGTTTATCTACATAGGCCCAAGGTTATAAATATCATGTCATTTCTTTCCCCACCAAATGTGGGATAGTGATAAGCCTTAGAGCGTGTATATGCCAAGTTTGGGATTCAACCCTATGGCCTGTCCTCCAAAAGGATAAATGCCTAGTTGTTGCACCTGGGCATGTAAAAACTATATAAAGTGTGTAATATTATTTAGACACCAAGTTTCAGTTGATTGTGTTAAGGCATAAAGGACCCAATTATACTCTCCCTTAGTTTTGAGGAACTTAGAGTGAATTCCAGGCTTTGGAGTAAACTACTGAAATATTCTAGATTCTAAGATGGTTCCATCCATATGTTGAGTGTCTAGATTTGAGGTCATTTTATACTATTTTAATGCCTCAAATTGAATCTTTGCATGCCACATGGGGAAGGCTACCAACACAACCTAAGAATTTTGAGCTACATGACTAACCAAGCATGCTTAATGATTTATCCACATAGGCCTAAGGTTATAAATATCATGTCATTTCCTTCCCTACCAAATGTGGGATAATGATAAGCCTTGGAGTGTGTATATGCCAAGTTTGGGATTCAACCCTATAACCTATCCTCCAAAAGGATAAGTGCCCAGCCATAGCACCCGAGAATGTAAACACTATATAAAGTAGGCAAGATTGCATTTGAACACCAATTTTTAGTTGATTGTGTTAAGGCATAAAGGACCCAATTACACTCTCCCTCAATTTTGAGGCACTTAGAATGAATTCTAAGTTTTGGAACAAACTAGTGAAATATTCTAGATTTTGAGATGGTTCCAACCATATGCTAAGTGTCTAGATTTGAGGTCATTTGATGTTATTTTTAATGTCTTAAAGTAAAGATTTGTAGATTATGTAATGGCCAATATAGAGACCATTCTACATATATTCTATGTTTTGAAGGACTTAAAGAGCTTTTTAGACCTCAAAGTAAACTAAAGAGTTGTTTTAAACTCTGAGACAGTTCTAGCCATATATGGATTTCCTAATTTTGAGTTTATTTATCCAATTTTTGACTCCTCAAAGTGAGACTTTTGGTGGAGAACTTCAGGGATGCGAGATTGTATTCATGACAAGAAGGTGGAAAGTTTGTCTGTGGGTACCAGGACTTTCTGAATGCCTATTGCTAAGTTGTATGTAATTTTAGAGGATCCATTTGACAAATGTAAGTTTTGTCTATGTACTTGAAATTCATGGAAATGGAATGGTTGATGTTCTAAGTAGACCTAGAGATATATCGTGAACAGCGGGTGAATTCTGTTATCAACCTTGTTGTAATGATTTATCTATTTTTGCATTATTTTCTACATTTGATTTAGTTAATAATCATTTTAGATGAAAAGTTAATTAATTACAATAATTAAATGGAGATTTAATATACTTCAAGTTTAGAAATGGTTGATTGGATTAATGAATGAACTTGCAGCTTTAATTCATTCAGTATCAAAATCCACTTTTGATCAACCTTGAAAACATGTTTTTAAAGGTTAAAAATTATTGTAATTATTTTGAGTATTTTGGGAAAATGAGTGTTTGAAAAAAGTAGCCATAGATAAAAAATTTATGCATGGTAACAATGTAGAGTTTATGGATCAAGTTTGGTATCAAAGCAATTTGTGTGTTGGGTTAGCTTTTGATTGTGTGCATTTGACATCAATTGTATTCGATTTGGTTTTCCATAGTATTACATACTTTTTGGCCTTGTTGATATTTTATTTATAGTGTGCATTTTGTAGGATTGGGTGTTTGCAAGAAATAGGAAGCCATGGGCAAAGCCTTGAAAAGAGAGGTGTAGAACAGGTCCTAGAGAGGAAGTCTATGGCTGGTTTCAGGTTGTGTTATGGTGCTCAAAAATATTTATGTTAGGGTCAGTATGTGGCCTGGTGCTGGGGCTTTCTCCCTTCACTTCACAAACCCAGAGCCGAGCTGGGCCACTTAGCCAAAATATACCTTCCCTATAGTTTATACTCTGCCAGAGAACAGAGTGGGTCCTCTTCTTGGTGGTGAAATCCAAGTAAGATCGTCGGGTGGGGTAAGGTATCCACTAGGTGATGAAATCCTAGACGAGCCTTGTCTCAAGTAAGTTTATGTGTTTAATTTGAAGTGATTTTGGTTTGGTTGTGTAACATTTATGCACTACAATTTATTCATAATGCTTTAATTACTAAGTGGGCTAAGTGTGTATCCAAGCAAGAATGAAATGCAGTAGTTTTTAACCCAAATCAAAATATGTTATTCAAATGCAAACAATTGGAGAAGAGGTAAAGAGTATGAGTTTTTCACTACTCTATGATGCATGCAAGAAGTAACAAGAAGAAAAAGAGATGTTCTTTTTAACTTTTGCTAATGATTTCCTTTCGAAATAAAAAGATGGAAGAAGGGATGCAAGAAGTGAATATTTTTCTAATGCATCTATATGAAAGTTTGATTTTTTAAAAGAAGAAGAAGAATGAACCCAAGGAAAACTCCAAGGGTCCCACCGGGCGTGCCAGAATGTTTTTCTATATTTTTGCTAATTACATTTAAAGAAGGAAGAAACTAAAGTTAAGAGGTCTTGGGTTTGACGTTACCCAGATTTAGTGTGCACCGTATCCAAGCTTTGTGGGAGCTCCTCTTTGGATGTGGAGGAAACACCTACAGTAAGAAAGAAACTCAAATAAGAAAAATGTTAGAGGAGGATATGGTGGACTTCCAAGCTACGTGCTCGGTCCCAGAAGCGTAAAGCTCCTTGAGGGATGATAGTCCACTATTTAAAGAAAAGAGTGTTGTATAAAAAAAAATCATAAAAAGACTAAAGAAATGGAAAGGTAGAATGTGTGTACCTATTCTCTGATTGCAGTCTATGTGTCTCTGAATGTTGCAAAAAGTTAGCTAAAGGTTTTGTTTGGTCAATGTGTTATTTGGATAGGTTTTTTGGTTAACACAGTCACCGACATCGGTTAGTCTGTCGAGGTCGATCTGGAATGCCGCTGACGTCGGTTAGGTTTTCGATGTTGAAAGGGGCAGTGGGCTTTGGACGGGTTTTGGAATATTTTTGTGATGGACAAAAGAGTTTCTAGAAATTAGGAGTTTTTTGCAGGGTTGCGAGAAGGTGAATAAGGTCTAAGGAAGGGTAAGGTAGAGGATAGGTAATAAGGGGAAGGCCTTTCATCCCCTCCACGGAAGAAGTCAGGCCAAGGGGGGGTTGACACGATATTGGTGTCTACAAGAGGTCTTGATGAGCTTGAAGCAATTAACTAATATATCCAAGAAGAGAATGCTTTCTTGAGAGCTTGATTGTACTCCTTAGATGAGGAGATTGGTCATTTGAAATCTGAGTTGAAAACTAAGGATGAGATCTTGGTACAAATGTAGAGTGAAGAGAGACATAGCCTTCACTAATTGTCTTCCTCTATAGATGTAGACACTATGATAGATGAATGCATTATAAGTTGTTCATCATGTAGTATTATTTCCCCTTTAGTTTCAGAAATTGCTTTTGGTAGTTTTGAAAAACACACTACGGGGATTAAATCTGAATTGTTATTGAAAATGGGATTTGGTGCAAGGGGCCTTGGTAAGAATGGCCAAGGTATTACTAACCCAATACAGTTAGAGCATAGATCTCATCATGCAGGATTAGGTTACGCTAGTGAGAAAATGGATGTTGGAGAGAGTTCTTCCATTGCTGAAAGAGGACAAGCTTTTGATAGCCAAGATTCAAGACTACTAGTAGTGCATATTCCTCCATGTGGAGGAATGGTGAACAGTGTAAGAAATTAGGTAAAAGAGGTATTGAAATTCCACCTCCTCATTCTTACACTAGAAATAACACCAATAGGAATTTAAATCCTAAAAATTTGATGCACTCTTTCCATTTAAGCAATTTGGATTTAATATTCAGAAGATGTTGCATGTTTTTCCTTACACATTTTATGGATTAATAAATCATTATACCACATATTATTCGAAAAGGAAATTATTGTAAAAGAAGTTTATCGGTGCTAAAGACCAATCTCATCCTATTAAAATGAGAAATGGCAAATGGGTGACCTCACCTAAAAAGAGGGATGTTTACATGCATTGTCATGTGAGTGGACATCGAGTTGAGAAGTGTTGGAAACTTTGACCATCCCACCATCCTGGTAATGGTAAGAATAAGATGGTATATAAACCTGTTGATAAGGTAATTAATGAAGTTAATCCTAAATCAACCCATGTAGATGTCAGTAAATCCACTAAATAAATTAAACACCCTAAATAAGAGAGTTTGATTAAGAGGGTTTGTAAACAGTTTTTGAATTTCATGATTAGTGGATTAATGTTTCAAAGCATTATTGGGATTCCTATTGTAAGTTGACAAAGGAAATTTACCTCACTTTGATATATGCATTTTATAGCTACTAAAGTGGGAACACTTTGAGGCAGGTTCATCATGCAAAGTTTTTAATTCTCACATTTGTGTTTTGAAAAGCTCTATTCTTGGAATCTTTGATGTTAGCTTTATGAGTTTCCTATTGAATTATTAAGGAATTTAACTCAATAATCAGCTTGAGGGATTGATAGTAGTACACAAGTTATTGGCTAGGATTTAATTTTCCTATAATACTTGTTACATAATAAATGTTATTTTGGGATGCATCTATTTTTGGCATGTTGCTTGGTAGTTTATCGCTGTTAGGGTGTGGAGCTAAAAGCTTCACCAAGGAGCACACTTTAGCAGGTTCAGGTCTATACAGACATCGGCATCAGTCAGGAGCGACCGACGTCGGTCAGGAGCAGTTGCAGAGATGCCGACGTCGGCAGTGGGTCGGCCGATGGTGGTCACAGACATGCAGCAGGAACCGGCGTCGGTTACCTGTGCGTCCAAAAACCTATTTCCGAGGACAGAAGCCAGTGTTTGCATGATGAGTTTGAGTTGTAGTCTTAAGCTCGCGTCTCTATTATTAGCAATATTATTTTTAGAGCCCTTGTTCAAGAGGCTTAACTGTTTGTTAGAAGTGCATGCTCAAGTCTCCCAATTTTATATGTAGAATTAGATCTTCCTAGCTTATTGTATTATTGTAGAAGAATTGGTATGTGAAGAACAGTACAGAATTGAATCAATCCAGGCTTGTTGGAGTTGATTGTTCTTGAGAGAGAGAGTTCTTGAGGAATAGAGATCTAGTGAGAGATCTATACATCTAGGAGAGGTGTAGAAGAAAGAAGTTTCTTCAATTGTATTCCTTTTGTAAAGAGTTAGTTAATACAAGTTTTTCAGGGTGGTTTCTTGTATCTCTTGTTCTTGTTATTTATCATTCTAGTTACTTGTCTATCTGATTTATTTCCGCGTTTATTGCTTTCACAAGTGTAATCTATTATTGGTTGATCCCCAACAAGTGGTATCAGAGCTCAGGTTCACTAACAGGTGGTTCAGATTTGTGTAGTGTGTATTGATTATAGGTTCTCATAGGGATTTCTGTTTGAGTGGGAGAAGCAATGGCAAATGAAAGTAAATTGAGAATGGAAAAGTTCAATGGCAAAAATTACCAACATTAGAGAATGCAGATAGAGGATTATCTGTATCAGAAAGATCTCTACTTACCGTTAGGTGGGGTTGCAAAGAAGCCCAAAGACATGGAGGATGAAGAATGGGAAGTTCTTGACAGAAAGGCTCTGGGGTCTATAAGACTGAGTCTAGCATCCACTGTGATATCTAATTTATCACAGGCAAAGTCTACGGTAGAGTTGATGACTACGTTAGCAAATTTGTATGAAAAACCCTCTGCTTCTAATAAGGTATATCTTATGAAGTAGTTATTTAATTTGCATATGAATGAAGGTGGATCTGTTTCTACTCATCTGAATGATTTCAATGGAATTGTGAATCAATTAAGTTCAGTCAATATAGTGTTTGATGATGAAATAAAAGCTCTTTTAATATTATGTTCTTTGCCTGAAAGCTAGCATGGCTTAGTAATGGCAGTAAGTAATACTGCATCTGCATCAAATATTTTGAAAGTAGAGGATGTTGTTAGTGTTATCTTGAATGAGGAAATTCGCAGGAAAAGCACAGAAGAGACATCTGGGAATGCTTTAAGTTTTGAGAGCAGGGGGAGGCAGAAAGAGAAGAGCAAGAAAGGCAGATCAAGATCCAAATCTAAGGGGAAAGGCAGATCTAAATCCAGAAATGGCAGAAGGCCATAATGCTGGAACTGTGGAAAGATGGGGCACATAAGCAGAGATTGCTGGTCAAAGCCTAAGGAGGACAATCAGCACGAAGGAAAGGAGGAAGCCAAGGTTGCAGGTATTACACAAGATGCTTTAATTTTCTCTCTGCATAATAATATAGAATCTTGGGTGTTAGATTCTGGTGCATCTTTTCATGCTACCCCTAACAGGGAATATTTTAGTGACTATATCCATGGAGATTTTGGAATAGTGTATCTAGGGGATGATGAGCCCTGTAAAATAATTGGCAAAGGTAAAGTGCAGCTGAAGATGCAGAATAGCAACACATGGGTGTTGAGAGATGTGATGCATGTTCCTAGCTTGAAGAGAAATTTGATTTCTGCAGGAAAGTTAGGGGATGAGGGTTGTACGGTAACTCTCACAGCAGAATCTTGGAAGGTGACCAAGGGTGCACTTGTTATGGCCAGAGGTAAGAGATAAGGTACTCTCTATTTGTGTAATTGTGTTACTAACAAATCTCCTTCTATATTATCTACTTCAAATGTGGATGCTAAATTGTGGCACTCAAGGCTTGGCCACATGAGTGAGAAGGGGATGTCAATTCTTAAGTCCAAAGGTATGCTTTCAGATTTAAAAGGCATAGATCTAGAGTTTTGTGAGCACTGTGTATTTGGAAAACAGAAAAGGGTTAGTTTTCTCAAGACTGGGTCTACTAAGAAGAGGCATAAGTTGCAGCTTGTTCACACAGACGTGTGGGGACCAGCTCAGGTTGCTTCCATTGGAGGATCACAGTACTATGTATCTTTCATAGATGACGCTACAAGGAAGGTATGGATCTATTGTATTAGAAGAAAATCTGATGTATTTGAGACTTTTAAGATTTGGAAAGCTATGGTTGAGAATGAAACAAGTAAAAAATTGAAGTGCCTGAGATCTGACAATGGCGGTGAGTTCTACAGTTATAAGTTTAGAGATTATTGTTATATGCATGGAATCCACAGGCAAAGGATGGTTCCAAGGACACCTCAGCAGAATGGAATTGCTGAAAGGATGAATAGGACAATAATGGAGCGTGCAAGATGTATGAGATTGCATGCTGGGTTGCCCTTACAGTTTTGGGCACAAGTTGTTGACACTGTAGTATACCTGATTAACAGAGGACCCTCCACAGCTCTAGATGGTGGTATTCCAGAAGAGGCATGGATAGGTAAAAAGGTTAATCTCTCATATCTCAAAGTTTTTGGTTGTGAAGCCTTTGTGTACATAGATAAAGAAAATAGAAAGAAGCTTGATGCTAAGTCTATGAGGTGCACGTTTATTGGCTATGGCTCAGATGATTTTAGTTACAGATTGTGGAATCTAGAAACTAACAAGGTAATCAGGAGCCATGATATTGTTTTCAATGAAAGAGTGATGTATTGTGATCAGCTAAGGAAGCTGAATCAATTTGAGCAGAGCAATGGTGAATTGGATGAGGTAAAGGTCCAATATGAGCTCGTGGGAAAAAGAAATAATCACTTGCAGGAAAACACAGAGACCGACGTCGACAGGTTAGGAACCGGTGTCGACAGTATAAAAACCGGCATCGGCCGTACAGAGACCGACGTCGGTAGGACAGACACCGAGGTCGGTCAGATAGAACTGGCGTCAGCCAGTAACAGGTCTGGAAGTGACCGAGGTCGATCACTGTCAGAGAATTTGGGTGGACAGCGTGTTGTGAATGAGTCTCAGACACCCATCAGGAGGTCAGAAAGGGTGAGTAAGCCTCTAATTAGATATTCTCCTTATTTATTTTATCTATTACTAACTGATGGTGGAGAACTAGAGAGTTTTGAAGAAGCAATACAGGTGGAGTCCAAGAGTCAGTGGGAGCGTGGCATGGTTGAGGAGTTGGAGTCCTTAAGAGAGAACCAAACATGGGATTTGGTTGAATTGCCAGCTGGTAAGAGAACACTCAAGAACAGATGGACCTATAGGTTGAAAGAAGGTGAGAATGGACGGATGAGATATAAGGCCGGATTAGTAGTAAAAGGATTTGCACAAAAGCCAGGTATTGACTTTGGTGAGATTTTTTCTCCTATTGTTAAAATGACTTCTATAAGGGTTGTATTGTCTTTGGTTGCTTTTGAGGATTTGCATCTTGAGCAGCTAGATGTTAAGACAGTGTTTTTTCATAGAGATTTGGATGAGGAAATATATATGGAACAACCAGAAGGATTTGAGGTCAAAGGTAAGGAGAAGTTTGTGTGCAGATTGAAGAAAAGCTTGTATGGCCTCAAGCAAGCTCCTAGGCAATGGTATTTAAAATTTGACAGGTTTATGACTGAGCATGGCTACAATAGGTGTCAATCTGACCATTGCATGTATTTCAAGAGATTTGATAACGGTAGATATATTATTCTATTGTTGTATTTAGATGATATGCTGGTTGCAGGATCACACATGCAGGATATCTCTAAGCTTAAGGTGAAACTAGCTCAAACATTTGCTATGAAGGATTTGGGAGCAGCAAAGAAAATCCTTGGTATGAGCATTAAGAGAGATAGGAAAAATCACAAGTTGATATTGTCTCAAGAAGATTATGTGGACAAGGTGTTGAAACGGTTCAATATGCAGGATGCTAAACCGGTAAGCACACCTTTGGCTGGACATTTTAAGTTGAGTAAAGAACAATGTCCTAATTCATATGATGAGGTAGAGTACATGTGTAAGGTTCCATATTCTTCCACAGTAGGGAGTTTGATGTATGCAATGGTGTGTACTAGACCGGATATTGTCCAAGCAGTGGGAGTGGTAAGTAAGTATATGGCCAATCCAGGTAAGGAACATTGGAAAGCAGTTCAATGGATCCTTAGATATCTGAGAGGAACCAACAGTAAGCACTTGTGCTATGGAGGTTCAGACACTTCTCTACATGGTTATGTAGACTCAAATATGGCAGGTGATTTGGATGGCAGGAGGAGCACTACAGGTTATGTTTTTACTGTAGGTGGAACAGCAGTTAGCTGGATATCTAAGTTGTAAAAGGTTGTTGCCCTGTCAACTACAAAAGCAGAGTATATTGCAGCCACAGAAGCTAGCAAAGAGATGATATGGATGACACGGTTCATGGATGAGCTTGTTAGGGAGCATGAGAGTTGCAGATTATATAGTGACAGTCAGAGTGCAATCCATTTGGCTAAGAATTCAGCCTTTCATTCAAGAACAAAGCACATACAGCTAAGGTACCATTTCATACGATAGGTATTGGAAGATGGTGAGTTGAAGCTGGAGAAGATCCATACAGATAGGAATCCTGCTGATATGTTAACCAAGCTAGTTACAAAGGAGAAGTTGAATCTTCATTCAACTTCTGTTGGTCTTCATGATTGAGCTGAAGATGGAGGAGCTAGAAGATGTTGCTGTACAGGTACTGGTGCAGCTGTTTATCTCCAAGTGGGAGACTGTTAGGGTGTGGAGCTAAAAGCTTCACCAAGGAGCACACTTTAGTAGGTTCGGGTCTACACAGACACCAGCATCGGTTAGGAGCGACCGACATCGGTCAGGAGCAGTTGCAGAGACGCCGACATCAGCAGTGGGTCGGCCGACGGCAGTCACAGACATGCAGCAGGAACCGGCGTCGGTTACTTGTGCATCTAGAAAGCTATTTTCGAGGACAGAAGCGAGTGTTTGCATGATGAGTTTGAGTTGTAGTCTTAAGCTCGCATCTCTATTATTAGCAATATTATTTTTAGAGCCCTTGTTCAAGAGGCTTAACTGTTTGTTGGAAGTGCATGCTCAAGTCTCCCAATTCTATATGTAGAATTAGATCTTCCTAGCTTATTGTATTATTGTAGAAGAATTGGTATGTGAAGAACAGTACAGAATTGAATCAATCCAGGCTTGTTGGAGTTGATTGTTCTTGAGAGAGAGAGCTCTTGAGGAATAGAGATCTAGTGAGAGATCTATACATCTAGGAGAGGTGTAGAAGAAAGAAGTTTCTTCAATTGTATTCCTTTTGTAAAGAGTTTGTTAATACAAGTTTTCAGGGTGGTTTCTTGTATCTCTTGTTCTTGCTATTTATCATTCTAGTTACTTGTCTATCTGATTTATTTCCACGTTTATTGCTTTCACAAGTGTAATCTATTATTGGTTGATCCCCAACAATCGCTTACAAGATGAGACAGTTGGGAAAATAGTTTAATGGATGTTGTGATTTTTATTATCAATTACAGGATTTAGTGTTAACTCATGCCTTATTTTTAGGCCTTTATAGTTTGAGTTATGAATCAGTATGATTTTGCCATTTTTATCATATGCTATGATATGGGTTTTGTATATTGATGTGTTGCAAAGAACCATATAGCATTTTTGAAAAGATCACTAGGCTTATTTATGTAGAGGCTCTTGTGAATCCATGTAGTAGAGGAAGTCATCACATTCTAAACCCTAGTTCTATATAGAGACTATCGATGGTCATGCATCAGTAGAGGAATTATGGAAGGTGTGATCAGTTAGTTGTTCCAAGTGTTGTAGGTGCAATTGTGGAACCTGAGTGGACCGATAAGACCAATCAGAGTATCTTTGGAACTGACTGGCATTTCAAAGGATCAAGTTAGGTATCAACTTTTGGTGGACCAAAAGCCTTCTTAATGGGGAGGTATGATCTAGAGGTCATTTTTGGAATGATCTCAAATGGTCTTAAAACCACTTACATTGTATAGATCTTGTCAAAAAAAAATTGATGGTATGCAAAACTCAAGAAACATAACTCATTTGCTCTTGATGTAGCTAGTCAAAGTTTGGGTCAACAAATGGTCAAAATTGGTCAAACTAAAAAAATAATCATCATGGAACATTTTTGAACCAGTTCCATGGCATAGATATCATCAATATGTTTTTGATGCATTTTGAATAGACCAAATTTGATTCTATATGTGAAAGTTATGGCTAGTCATAATTACGATCAAACTTGGTCAAAAAGATGATGTGGCAAAAATGTGGACCAATATTGTCGTGACATGTCATAGTCAAATGATGCAAAATAATTGAGTGGTTTTTTTCCTTCTTTTTTAATAGCATAAGGTGTTGATTCACCAACTTGAACTTGAGTTGAAGGTTCATGGTAGTCAAACATTGGTCAACACCTAACTTAGCAATGCCAAGTCACACATGCCATGACTTTCATCGACTATGCCAAGTTTGGCACATCATATCTGAGCTTTGGATGCCATGAGGGGAGAGCTGCCAACATGGCCCAAGAATTTTGAGCTACATGACTAACCAAGCATGCTTGGCAGTTTATCCACACAGGCACATAGTTATAAATATCATGTCGTTTCCTTCCCCACCAAATGTGGGATAATGATAAGCCTTGGAGTGTGTATATGCCAAGTTTTGGATTTAGCCCTGTGACCTATCCTCCAAAAGGATAAGTGTTCAACCATTGCACTTGGGCATGTAAACATTATATAAATTGGGCAATATTGTATTTGAACACCAAGTTTTTGTTGATTGTGCTAAGACATAAATGCCCTGATTGTACTCTCCCTTAGTTTTGAGACACTTAGAGTGAATTTCAATCTTTGAAGTAAACTAGTGAAATATTATAGATTTTAAGATAGTTCCATCCATATGTTTATTTTCTATATTTTATCTCATTTGATTCCATTTTTAATGCCTTGAAGTGAAGCTTTGTAGATTGTGTAATGGCCAATATAGAGACTAGTCTGCATATATCCTAAGTTTTGAAGGACTTAGAGAGCTTTTCAAACTTTGGAGTAAACTAAAGAGTTGTTCTAGACTCTGAAATAGTTCTAGATGTATGTGGATTTATTTATTTTGAGTTTGTTTGAGCCACTTTTTTAATATTTGAAGTGAGACTTTAGGTGGAGAACTTCAAGAACGTGAGATTGCGTTCACGACAAGAAGGTGAAAAGTTCATTTGTGGGTACCGAGACTTTTCAAGGGTCTATTGATAAGTTGTATTTAATCTTAGAGGATCCATTTAAAAATTGTCAATTTTGGCTATGTACTTGCAATTCATGGAAATAGAACTATTTGTGTTCTAAGCGAACCCAAAGATGTAGCATGAGCAGCAGGTGAACTCCGTTATCAACCTTGTTACTAAGTTGTCTATTTTTGCATTATTTTCCACATTTGATTTAGTTAATGATCATTTTGGATGAAAATTTATTTTATTATGATAATTAAATGGATATTTATTATACTTTAGGTTTAGAAATGGTTGATTGGATTAATGAATGAACTTGCAACTTTAATTCATTTAGTATCAAAATTCACTTTTGATCAACCTTAAAAACATGTTTTTAAAAGTCAAATATTGTTGCAATTTTTTTAAGTATTTAAAGATAATGAGTGTTTTACAAAAGTATCCATAGATAAAAAAATCTGTGCATGGTAACAGTGTAGAGTTTACGGAATAGAAATAGAATTTCATTTTCAAGTTTCAAAATGTGATGATATATAGTCCACCAGCCATACTATATTAGGTCCCAAAAAAGTCATGAAAAATATTTAAAACCTTTGTATCCCAAAAATATAATCTATCTAGAGAATTTGTTAACCAATCTTCTTTTGTAAATAGAATTCCTAATATTTTATCTAAAGTTGAGTCTTTTTAGCCTTCTACGAAAGAACCTTAACAACCATTTGAAGAATTTGAAAAACTTGGATCTTCTCATGAACTCCATAAACATATTCTAGTAACCTGGTTCCAAATCGAACAGTTACATAGATCTCTCCATATACCAAAATCCAAAAGTCTTCTTGATATTTCATCCACTACATATCCAATTTTCAGATTTGGGATGACTAAAATTGACATCAATGAAGCTGAGTCCATATTTATACCACATGAAGAGTCATCTAAAACTCCATTACAATGACAGATGATAAATTTAAATCTTCAACCTTTCTTATGGAGATTTCAATGTGAAACTTCAACTAAGAGGTTAGAAATGATTCAAGAAATGCTTGCTTGGGCAAACTTTTAGACTACTAATTATGGGAAAAATCTTAGAGATATTGTTGAAAGTATAGCAAATGGATTCATTATATTGTTAAAACTCGGTGGGATAGTCTTCTTAAGAATGATAGATAGATAATCATTAATTTGTCACCTTCACCTATTAATGTTATGGTCAATACATTGATATTTTAGTTTGTTATAACATTGGATAATGATAGAGAAATGAATAATCAAAAATTCATGAAAGCTCAGTCATGTGATATGATTCATCTAGAAGAATATATCTGCTACATGGAACAGTTATTTTATGGTATTGGTGAACCCAATAATATTGCTTATAAAGTTAGATATTTTGAGTCTTGTCCTACATACTTTTCACAAAAATATAAAGAGACTATAGGAAATGATTTCTCTTCTATGTCATTTTTAAGGATTAATCAAAATATTAGAGGCATATATATTAAATTATGTGTAGAAATAAAATATCAGAAAGAAACTCTAAAATTTCATAAGCAGATTATTGTTAAATTTTGAGAATGGCAAGATGATATATTTGGCTGTCAAGATTCTCATACCTATCACAATTATAGGTATAAGACATGTAAAAAATATTCTGATTACCATTGTTCTTTTCCCCTGGCAGGAAACTCTAAAATTCGCAAAATAAGTACAAGTACAAGAAGTACTTTCCCAAAATAAAATCATGGTCAAGAAAAGTGTTTAGAAAATGAAAGCATGGTTTACAGAAAAAACTCGTTAAGTGTTTCATATGTCAAGGAGATCATTATGCTAATAAATGTCCCAATAGAAAGAAAGAGTTAAAAATGTAAATTTATTGAATTATTATAATATTGATGAATATGAATATGTTCTAATTTATAAACCAGAAGATCATTATGATTCTAACATTCTAATTGAAGAATTGTTAAAATTTGAAGAAGAATTTGAAGCTAAAATTGCATTAAATCATTGTTCCTTTGAATTAGAAGAGTCTTCTGATTATGAATTAAAATTTATATTTTAGATTCACATGGTAAGAGTCACCATACTTGATGCAATAACATTATCTCAATAGTTATATCAGTTAAAGTAAAAGTATGAAGAAACTCTAGTTTATTTAATTGCTACTAGATCTGCTCTTGCACAACAAATACATGAGTCTGAGAAAGAATACTTGTCTAAGATTGATAAGGAGAAAAGAAAAAAATAAATTCTTAGAAAAATTATGCCATAATTTAAACAACTTTCTTTAAAACAAAATATTGAAGAAAGTTATATAAAAAATGACATGTCTAGGACTGAATGGAGAAAAAGGAGAATTGAGAAATTGAAATAATTTCTAGATAAAGTTTAAAAGGAATTAACTAAATTATTAAAGGAATAAATTGAAGAATAAGATGATGAGCTTTAGTTTGAACAAGAAATAGCTATGACTACTCAAGTTGTTGAAGAAAATTATCAAGAAGAAGAAACCTCTCACATCCAGCAAGTCAAAGTACATACAATTCATAATCATGTTTATGAGTTAACAATCAAATAGAATGGATTCAAGGCTTATGAGTTAGATGTGTTTCTAGATACAAGTGTTGATATTTCTCTAGCAAGATATCACTTTATTCCTAGTGATCAATGGAAAGCAAATTTTCACAGATCAACATTCAATACAAAAATAATAGTATCTCAATTATCTTCTTTCCTTTCTTACTAGGAGAACATATATATTATTTATTTATGGTATAACATGAGATTACAAAATATGATATGATTATTGGTTTTAATAATTTAGCTATTTTTTATCTTGTTTCCATTTTTCATGAAAAAATTGTGCTTGGAAATAATATTGATCTTGTAAAAAAAGAGCATTATGTTTGTAGAATTCCATTGCAAGAAAAAACTAGAAAGCCTATGAATAATTCCTTGATTCACAAAATTATCAGCCTATGTAGTTCAAAATTTGATAAAAGTATTATGAAAATCAAAAAATATTGTTGTTCAAATAATCCTTTAGCACTCTAGCATAGAAAGATTCATACTGACAGAATTGAGTTAAAGATGATCAAAGATAAAAATGGAAAAGAAGTTGAGCCCAAATTCAAAGCTCATCATTCAGATATATCTCCTTCTCTAAGGCAAGAATGTTTTGAATAAATCTCTTAGTTAAAATAAATGGGTATTACTAGGGAATCTAACAATCCTTAGGGTTGTGAAGCATTGTATGTCAATAAAAATGTTGAACAAATAAGAGGAAAGAAAAGGTTAGTTGTGAATTATTTTCCCCTTAACAAATATGTAATTCAAGTAAAACATCCAATTCCTTCTAAAGATGATATTTTATAAAGGATTCATGGTAGTAAAGTCTACACCACATTCATCCCATTCCTCTTTCGTCTTTTACCCTATGACTCTTTGACTTCTCTATGGGCCCTCTTTTGACTTATATGTAACCAAAAATATATTCATTAATATTAAATAAATATTAACACACATTAGCCAAGATATGAATATTAAAAACACCATTAAATGCAATGGGGCCTTTATCACTAATAATTCTAGACCTTTGATATCAATGACAATATTTTCAATAATCTCTCCCTTTGTCATTGATGGCAACTTCAAACTGAAACTGCCACATCTTGAAACCTGCATATATTGCCATTTAAAAAATATATAGTAACTCCCCCTTACTATAGCAACTTGTACTTCTTCCTTGTACCTATTTTTGCACCTATACCTATTATTCTCCCCCTTTGACATCAGTGGAAAAGGGCCTACCTAGAGCTAACACTTAGCTCCACCTCAACTAATGTTAAGCTTCAATAGCAAGAAGTAAAAGAAGTTACTCCCAACTTCTCTCACAGATACTCAAATATGTCTTTTGGTAGTGCCTTTGTGAAAATATTTGCAATCTGATCTATAGTAATGATATACTTTATCTTAACCTATTGATCTGTAACCTGCTCTCTCAAGAAGTGATATCTAATGGGAATATGTTTTGTTCTTGAATGCATCACTAGATTTTTTAAAATATTAATAGCACTTATGTTATCATAAAAAATATAAATAGGTTCATCATACTTTATCTTGATATCTTACAAATTTTGCATCATCCAAACCACTTGAGTATAACACAATACTGTTGCAATATATTTTGCTTCAACTATAGAATGTGATTCTAAATTTTGCTTCTTACTTAGCCATGATACTCAGCTATTGCCAAGGAAGAAAACTCCTCCACTTGTCCTCTTTCTATCATCCAAGCACCCTTCCCAATTTGAATTTTTATAAGCAACCAAAGTGAAATCTCTACCTGTGGGATACCATAATCTATAATCTAATGTCCCCTTGATATATCTAAATATTTTTTTCACCAACTGAACATGACTATATTTTGAAGATAACTGATATCTTACAACCATACCTACTGCATGCATGATGTCTGGTCTCAATGTTATCAAATATAAAAGACTACCAATCATAGATCTATACAAAGATTGATCTATAACAAGTGAATCTTCATCCTTGCTCACCTTATTTCCTGTATATATTGGTGTGCCAACTGGTGCATAATCTTCAAAACTAAATTTCTTCAACATTTCTTTGACATATTTACTTTGAGATATGAAAATTCTTTTATCTAACTGAAATTATTACAATCCTAAGAAAAATGACAATTCTCCATGCATAGACATCTTGAACTCTTTTTGTATATTATCAAAAAAAATTGTCATCTTTTCATTATTTTATCCAAAAATGATATCATCAACATATACCACAACAATAAATTGATACTCACCTTCTATTTTGATGTAGAGATTACTATCAGCAAATCCTCTCTTGAAACCTTGATCTTGTAGGTACTTATCAAGTCTTGCATACCAAGCTTTGGGAGCTTATTTCAATCCATACAATACTTTATTCAATCTACATACATGGCTACTAGTATTTGAGAGAATAAATTCTTTAGGCTTTTCAATGTAGACCTCTTCTTCTACATTCCCATTCAAGAAGGCAGATTTAACATCCATTTGAAACACTTTGAAATTTTTAAACATTGCATATGCAAGAAACATTCTAATAGCCTCTAATCTTGTCACTCGTGTAAAAGTTTATTTAAAATCTATTCCCTCAATCTGAGCATATCCTTTACATACTAATTTTACCTTATTTCTAGTCACTTCTCCATTTTCATTCAACTTATTTCTATAAACTTATTTTGTTCCTATCACAATATGATATTTTGGTCTAGGCACTAATTTCCAAGTATCATTATTTTCTATATAATTTAATTATTCATCCACAGTCTTAACCCAATGCTTATAATGTCTAGCTTCTGAAAAAGTTCTAGGTTAAATTTTGGATAACAAAGAGAAATTAACTTGCTTAGATTCACTTACCATCATTTTTTTGGTGCAAATTCCTTCATTTATGTCCCTAATGATGTCACTTTCATTATGATTTCTATAAACATATTTGGATGGAGTTTTGGTGTCTTTTTTCTCCTTATCTTCATCTAATTCTTTAAAATCTTCCTCTTCAATGATTTCAAGAATGTATACTAGATCATTGATTCTTTGTGTTCCATCTTCTTCTATCCTGACACTTGCACTTTCAACAATTTTATTGGTTCTTTTGTTATAACATTTATAAGCTTTATTTTTTTAAGAATAACCAATAAATATACCTTCATCTTCTCTGGATTCAAACTATGTTTTTCATCAGTTCTTTTTATGAAGCATCTACTACCAAAAACTCTAAAATAATCAACTATTGCTAGTTTATCTTTCCATAGCTCAAGTCTTGTCACTGTTGACTTTAAATAATGCTATATTCTGAATATGTACTATTGTAGCAACTACCTCTCTTCAATATTTATCTACTATCTTGGATTCATTTAGAACTATCCTCACCATCTCCTGAACTGTTCTATTTTTCTATTCAACTACTCCATTTTGTTGTGTAGTTTTGGTTGTTGAATAATATCTCTTTATTCCATGGTCTTTAAAAAAACTTAATAAATTGATCGACATGAATTATTCTCCTTGATCTGATCTTAGACACTTAATCTTCAAACTAGTTTCATTCTCAACTAATGCTTTGAATGCTTTGAAATGTTTGAAAGCTTCTAATTTTTTTTTAAACATTACCCAAGTCATACGTGAAAAATCATTAATAAGCAATATGAAATATTTTTCACCTTGAGTACTTTGAGTTCTTATAGGTCCACATAGATCAGTGTGAACAAGCTTTAGCATCTGAGTGGTTGAGTACTCTTTTATTTTGAACCACATTCTAGCCTATTTCTCATGCTGATAAGGTTCACAAAGAATGTTGGATGGCTTTGTAATCTTTGGAAGATTTTTTACTACTTGATTCTTAATGATGTTGACAAGATTGTCAAAATTTATGTGCCCCATTCTCATGTGCCATAGCCAACTTTTTTCAATCTGACTCAAATAAAATCTTTGACCTTTGATGTCTAATAGCATATATAAATTATTGCCTATTCTTTGAGCATCTACAACTAACACATATAAATCTTTTCTTCTAATTTCATAACTTTATAAATAAAAATTTAGTGTGTGCCCCTAATCACACATTTGACTTACACTCAAAATATTACGCTTAAGACCTTGTACATACAAAATATTTTCAATTTTAGTTCTACCATTATCCAAACTTAGTGTATCTTTTCCAACAATTTCAGCAGTAGTGTTGTCTCCAAATTTTACTATGCCATCATTGATTTTCTTCAAGGTTATGAAATTGCTCTTATCTCTTATCATGTGCCTTGAACATCCACTATCAATGAACCATGGCTTTTCCTTATTTCTTGCATGTAAAGTTTTCTACACCAACATAGATTTTTTAGGTTATTTTTTTTGCCATGAACCTGTCTAAACTTTCTTCTTGATGAATGGAGCCTTAAAACTCTGGTCCTTCTTCACTGATTAAAACACACTTCTATAGTATCGATATATATGTCTAAATTTATTTCACTCGTAACATATTATGGTCTCTTCTAAAATCCTGATAGAGGAGCAAAAGAGTTATGGCTTCTGCTTGACTCTGTATGAATTTATTTCTCCTTATTTCTGAAATTGTTAGCCCTTTTTTGACATTATATTTTCTTATGACCATATCCATTACAATAAAAATAGTAACTATAAAAATAAGACATGTTTGTGTATCTCTGACCTAATTACCTTTTGTAGCTCTGTTCCCTTTAGCCTTCTTTATTTGAGATGTCCTCTGTATTCTTAACTTCTTTCTTTTTTATTTCTTCTTTTGTAAGTGCTTCAACATAGCTCTTTCTTTTTTCCTTGTCTATGAAAGTAGTGACCTCCTCTTTCTCTTTTTCAAATCCAATACCTAACTCATCTGACATTGATATTTGATTTTCTAATATCTTATTCAACATATTAGTGATATTCTTAAATTTTGAATCATTGGCTACTCTATCATTGATTGCTTTATTTGTTGTCTCAAGATCTGATTTTAAAGAAGTAATTTTAATAACATATCTTTCAAATTCTTTACTTACTATTTTCAACTGTGTCATTAGATCTTATTCATTTTTTTGAGCTTATTTAAAGTGTGCTTGTATATCTTCAATTATTTTCTTTGATTCTTTTTTATTTTTCTCGATCTGGAGCTTTAATCTTCAATTCTTCTTTTCAAGAGCTTTTAACTCTTCTAAGACACAAATGAGTTCTCCTTCTAGATTCATCTTGTTCTTCTTCTTGATCATCTTTACTTTTTCTTATGGAGGTATCTTCATATATGGTCATGAACAAAATCTCTTCTTCTGAATCACTAACTCCACTATCTTCAGGAGAGCTAAGATCTTTAGAATACAAACTCTTCTTCTCAAATCCCTTCTTGAATTTACCTTTGAAATTCTTCTTGTATGTAGACTTTCCTTCTTCATTGTCATCATTACCCTTATTTGGGTATTTAACTGCAAAATGTCTAATCTTTTCATAATTAAAATATTTAAAAGGTAATTTTATTTGATATTTATTGGTGCCTTTTTTTGGCTTGTAAATGAATATAGCTCCATTGTCATCTTCATCATTGCTAGAACTATCACTTGATTCTTGAATCTTAGCCTTCTCTTTCTTTGATGTCTTCAAAGTAGCTTCTCTCTTTAAGGGTTTATCTTATTCATTATGCATCTCATATGTCGTAAGAATACCATGAAGGTCATCCATCTTTAGCTTGGATAAATTCTACATCCCTTTAATTATCAAAACGTTTGCATCATATCTCAATGATAGAGATCTCAAAACTTTTTGAACCATAGTTGATTCTTCTAAATTTTCTCTAAGACCTTGAATTTGATTAACTATTTGATCAACCCACAAAAGATAACTTTTTATATTTTCTTCTTCTTCCATATTCAAACTCTCAAACTATCTTTTAAAAGTCTGAAGCTTATCTTGTTGAACCTTTCCATAACCTTTATAAATATTCTCAAGTTTCATGAGTAGATTTACATTTCATAACTTTAACAAATTTTAATTCACATAAATCACATAAAATAGCATTTAAAGCTTTAGCATTATTTTTACTTACCTTCTTTTCTACTAGAGTAGTTACAAGTGTCTATGGCTCTTCATATTCCTCCACCACTGCTTGCCATATGTCAAATCTAAGGGCCATCAAATAAGTCTTCATCCTTATGCTCTAGAAAATATAATTCAATCATCAAACAAAGGTGCCTTATTTGTTGAAAATCTTTCATGTGATCCAACCATCATGCTTTCCCGGTCTACCTTCAAGCTATAAAACTTTTTCAAAAAGAACCTGCTCTGATACCAATTGTTAAACATGAAATATACTGAAAAGGGGGTGAATCGATATATTATATATCTTTTTACTTAATTTGATTTCTTTTCTTTAACCACTTAATCACATATTTATGATATGCAATAAAATTGAAACAATAATTTGCACCACACAAGAGAGAGAGAGAGAGAGAGACCAAATTTTTACATGGAAACCCAAAGTGAGAAAAACCATGGAGAACAATCTTAAGTATATGAATGAGAGCCAACTCAAAATATAAATTTTTCAAGTACCAACTTATATGAGCACCAACCCCTTTACCGAGCACCAACATAAAAACTATTTATGAGCACCAACCCACTGGAGCACCAACCCCTTGCAAAGATTTATGAGTACCAACCCCTAGGAGCACCAACCCCTCTTATGTATAAAACACAACTATCTCTCAATGTTTCTAACTCAACAAATGATAAAACTCTACAATAGGTCCTACTTTTCTCTCTTCGAAAACAAATACAAACCATACACACTCTTGCACATTTCAAATGGCTTCTTAAGCCTTTATTTATAGCTTTCCAAATGGCCTTTGGCATTCACCCTTTGTGACCCTTCATATCCTTGTATTTGAAAAGTCATACGGTGACCCTTCATAAGCAAAAGCATCTTTTTCTCTTTGACCTTTATCTTGGTGACTTTTTGTATTCCTCAAAGTGTCCCTTCATGAAAAAATGCACCATACCTCTTTTGTCTTCACATGGTGACTCTTATAATTCCTCATGATGACTCTTCATGAGAAAATGCATCCCATTCCTTTTTCATCTTTTACCCTGTGACTCTTTGACTTTTCCATGGGCCCTTTTTTGACTTATAGGCAACCAAAAATATATTCATTAATATTAAATAAATATTAACACACATTAGCCAAAATATGAATATTAAAAATACCATTAAATGCAATGGGACTTTTATCACCAATAATGCTAGACCTTTGACATCAATGATAATATTTTTAACAATCTCCCCCTTTATCATTGATGGTAACCTCAAACTAAAATTACCACACCCTGAAACCTACACATACTACCCTCTAAAAAACATACAATAACTTCCTCTTACTATAGCAACCTTTACCTATTCCCTATACCTATTTCTACATCTGCACCTATTATTCTCCCCCTTTGACATCAATGTCAAAGGGCCTACCTAGAGATAACACTTAGTTCCCCTTCAACTGATGCTAAATTTCAATGGCAGGAAGTAAAAGAAATTACTCCCAACTTCTCTCATAGATACTTAAATGTGTCTTTTGGTAGTGCCTTTGTCAAAATATCTACAATCTACTCTGTAGTACTAATATACTCCATCTTAATATATTGATCTACAACATGCTCTCTTAAGAAGTGATATCTAATGGGAATATGTTTTGTTCTTGAATGCATCACTAGATTTTTCAAAATATTAATAGCATTTATGTTATCACAAAAAATATAAATAGGTTCATCATACTTTACTTTGATATCTTTCAAAGTTTGCTTCATCCAAAGCACTTGAGTACAACACAATACTGTTGTAATATATTTTGCTTCAGCTGTGGAAAGTGATACTGAATTCTAATTCTTACTTAGCCATGATACTAAGTTATCACCAAGGAAGAAAGCTCTTCCACTTATACTCTTTATGTCATCTAAGCACCTTTCCCAATCTAAATTTGTATAAGAAACCAAAGTAAAATCTCTACCTGTGGGATACCATTATCTATAATCCAATGTCCCCTTGATACATATGAATATTCTCTTCACCAACTAAACATGAATATCTTTTAGAGATGACTAATATTTTATAACCATACCTACTACATGCATGATATCTGGTCTCAATGTTGTTAAATATAAAAGACTATTAATCATAAATCTATACAAAGATTGATCTGTAACAGGTGAATATTCATCTTTGTTTACCTTATTTCTTGTACACATTGGCATGCCAACTAGTGCATAATCTTTAAAACCAAATTTCTTCAATATTTTCTTGACATATTTACTTTGAAATATAAAAATTCTTTTATCTGACTAAAATATTTGCAATCCTAAGAAAAATGACAATTCTCCAAGCATAAACATCTCAAATTTTTTTTGCATATTATCAAAAAATTCTTTTGTCATCTTTTCAATATTTTCTCCAAAAATGATATCATCAAAAATATTCCATAACAATCAATTGATGCTCACCTTCTATTTTGATGTAGAGATTACTATCAGCAAATCCTCTCTTGAAACCTTGACCCTGCAGGTACTTATCAAGTCTTGCATATCAAGCTCTAGGAGCTTGTTTCAATCCATACAATGCTTTCTTCAATCTGCATACATGGCTACTAATATTTGATAGAATAAATCCCTTAGTCTGCTATATGTAAACCTCATCTTCTATATTCCTATTCAGAAAGGTAGATTTGACATCCATCTAAAACACTTTGAATTTTTTAAACATTTCATATGCAAGAAACATTATAATAGCCTCTAACCTTTCCATGGGTTCAATAGTTTCTTCAAAATCTATTCCCTCAATCTAAGCATATCCTTTACATACTAATCTTACTTTATTTCTGGTCACTTCTTTATTTTCATTTAACTTATTTCTATAAACCCATTTTGTTCCTATCACATTGTGATCTTTTGGTCTAGGTACTAATTCTCAAGTATCATTTTTTTCTATCTGATTTAATTCTTCATATATAGCCTTAACTCAATTCTTATCATGTCTAACTTCTAAAAAAGTTCTAGGCTAAATTTTAGATACTAAAGAGAAAATAACTTGCTCAGATTCACTTACCATCATTTTTCTAGTGTGAATTCTTTCATTTATGTTCCTAATGATGTCACTTTCATTATGATTTCTCTAAACATATTTGGATGGATTTTTGGTGTCCTTTTTCTCCTTCTCATCTTCATCTGATTCTTCAAAATCTTGCTCTTTAATGATTTCAAGAATGTCTATTAGATCATTGATTTTTGTGTTCCATATTTCTATCCTGACACTTACACTTTCAAAAAAAATTAGTTATTTTGTCATAACATTTATAAGCTTTACTTTTATAATAATAACCAATAAATATACCTTCATCTACTCTAGATTCAAACTTATCAAGTTTTTCTTTGATTATTTTTATGAAGCATCTACTGCCAAAAACTCTAAAATAATCAACTATTGCTAGTTTATCTTTACATAACTCATAAGGAGTCTTGTCATTATTGACTCTCAATAATGCTCTATTATAAATATGCATTGTTGTAGCTACTACCTCTTTCTAATATTTATCTTCTATCTTGACTTCATTTAGCATTGTCCTCATCATCTCCTAAACTGTTCTATTTTTTTGTTCAACTACGCTATTTTGTTGTGGAGTTTTAGCTGCTGAATAATATCTCTTTATTCTATGGTCTTCACAAAACTCAATAAATTTATGTGACATGAATTCTTCTCCTTGATCTGATCTTAGACACTTAATCTTCAAACTAGTTTTATTCTCAACTAATGCTTTGAATGCTTTGAAATGTCTGAAAGCTTCTATTTTTTTCTTTAAAAACATTACCCAAGTCATATATAAAAAATCATCAATAAGCAATATGAAATATTTCTCACCTTAAGTACTTTGATTTCTCATAGGTCCACATAGATCAGTGTGAACAAGCTCTAGCATATGAGTGGTCTAGTACTCTTTTGTTTTGAACTGCCTTCTAGCCTATTTTCCATGCTGACAAGGTTCAAAAAATGTGTCAGATGGCTTTGTAATCTTTATAATATTTTTGACTACTTGCCTCTTACTGATGTTGACAAAAAATTTATAATTTATGTGCCCCATTCTCCTATGCCATATCCAACTTTCTTCCATCTGACTCAAACAAAATCTTTGACCTTCAATCTCTGATAGTATATACAAATTATTTCCTATTCTCTAAGCATCTGTAACCAACACATTTGAATCTTTTCTTCTAATTTTAAAAACTTATACATAAAAATTTAGTGTGTAACCCTAATCATATATTTGACTTACACTCAAAATATTATGCTTAAGACCTTCTACATACAAAACATTTTCAGTTTTATTTCTACCATTATCCAAATTTAGTATACATTTTCTAACAATTCTGGTAGTAGTATTAACTCTGAATTTATTTATACCACCATTGATCTTCTTCAAAGTTATGAACTTGCTCTTGTCTCCTATCATGTGCCTCGAACATCCACTATCAATGAACCATGGCTTTTCTTTATTTCTTGCATGCAAAGCTATCTACACCAACATAGATTTTTTATGTTGTTTCTTTTGTCATGAACCTATTTGAACTTTCTTCTTGATGAATGGAGCCTTAAAAATTTGGTCCTTCTTGACTAATTCAAGAATACTTATATAATACCAAGCTATGTGTCTAAATTTGTTACACTTGTAACATATTATGGCCTCTTCATTAAAGCCTGATAGAGGAGCAAAAGAGTTGTGGCTTCTACTTGACTCTGTATGAATTTCCTTCTCCTTATTTCTAAAATTGTTAGCCCTTTTTTGACATTCTATTTTCTTATGACCATATCCATTACAATAAAAATAATAACCATAAAAATAAGACATGTCTATGTATCTCTGACCTCATTGCCTTTTGTAGCTCTATTCCCTCCAGCCTTTTTTGTTTGAGATGTCCTCTATATTTTTAACTTCTTTTTTTATTTTTTTATTTTGTAAGAGCTTCAACATAGCTCTTTCCTTTTTCCTTGTCTATGAAAGTAGTGACCTCCTTTTTCTTTTTTTCAAATCCAATACCTATCTTATTTGACATTGATCTTTGATTTTCTAATATTTTATTCAACATATTAGTGTTATTCCTAAAATTTGAATCATTGGCTACTCTATCATTGATTGCTTTATTTGTTTTTTCAAGATTTACTTTTAAAAAATCAATTTCAATAACATACCTTTCACATTATTTACTTACTATTTTCAACTGTGTTGTTAGATCTTTTTCATTATTCTTGGCTTTTTCAAAGTGTGTTTATAGATCTTCAATTATTTCTTTTGACTCTTTTTCATTTTTTTCGATCTGAATCTTTAATCTTTGATTCTTTTTTTAAGAGCTTTTAACTCTTCTAAGGCATAAATGAGTTCTCCTTCCAGATTCACTTCATCTTCATCATGTTCTTCTTCTTGATCATCTATAGTTTTCCTTGTGGAGTTTTCTTCATGTATGGCCATGAATAGAATCTCTTCTTCTTCTGAATCACTAACTCCACTATCTTTGGCTGAGCTAGGATCTTTATAATACAAACTCTTCTTCTTGAATCCCTTCTTGACTTTACTTTTGTAATTCTTCTTTTATGTAGACTTTTCTTCTTCATTGTCATCATTACCCTTATTTGGGCATTTAGCTACAAAATATCCAATCTTTTCACAGTTAAACTATTTAAAAGGTAATTTTTCTTGATATTTTCTTGTGCCCTTTTTTAGCTTATGAATGAATAGAGCTCTGTTGTTATCTTCATCATCGCTAGAACTATCACTTTATTCTTGAATCTTAGCCTTTTCTTTCTTTGATGTCTTGAAAGTAGCTTCTCTCTTTGAGGTTTTATCTTATTTAGTCTGCATCTCATATGCCATAAGAATACCATGAAGCTCATCCATCTTTAGCTTGGCTAAATTCTTCATCTCTTCAATTTCTAAAAATTTTGTATCATATCTCCATGGTAAAGATCTCAAAACTTTTTGAACCATAGTTGAGTCTTCTAAATTTTCTCTAAGACCTTGAATCTAATTAACTATTTGATCAACTCGTAAAAGATAACTTTCTATATTTTTTTCTTCTTCCATCTTCAAACTCTCAAACTATCTTCTGAAAGTATGAAGCTTAGTTTGGTGAACCTTTCCATCACCTTTGTAAATATTCTCAAGTTTTAACCAAGTTTCATGAGTAGATTTATATTGCATAAATTTAACAAATTTTGATTCACATAAACCATATAAAATAGCATTTAAAGCTTTAGCATTATTTTCACTTGCCTTCTTGTCTATCAGAGTAGTTACAAGTGTCTATGGCTCTTCATATTCTTTCACCACTACTTGTCATATGTCAAATCCAAGTGCCATCAAATAAGTCTTCATTATTATGCTCTAAAAAATATAATTCATCTCATCAAACAAAGGTGATTTATTTGTAGAAAATCCTTCATGTGATCCATCCATCGTGCTTTCTCGGTCTACCTTCAAACTGTAAAACTTTTTCAAAAGGAACCTACTCTAATACCAACTATTAAATACAAAATATACTAAGGGAGGGTAAATTATTATATTAAATATCTTTTTACTTAATCTAATTTATTTTTTTAACCACTTAATCACACATTCAAGATATGCAATAAGACTAAAATGATAATTTAGACCACACAAGAGAGAGAGAGAGAGAGATAATCCAAATTTTTACATGGAAACCCAAAGTGGGAAAAACCATAGAAAATAATCTTAAGTATATGAATGAGCACCAACTCAAAATATAATGTTTATAAACACCAACTTGCAGGAGCACCAACCCTTTTTTTGAACACCAACACAACAACTATTTGTGAGCACCAACCCATAAGAGCACCAACCCCTTACAAATATTTGTGAGTTCCAATCCATAGGAGTACCAACCCATAAGAGCATAAACCCCTTACAAATATTTGTGAGTGCCAACCCACAAGAGCACCAACCCCTCTTGTGTATAAAATACAACTATCTCTCAATGTTGCTTACTCAACAAATGATAGAACTCTACTGATCCAAAACTCAAAATTTTTGGTTGATAAATATATCAATAACATAGAAATAACACAGTAACAATGAATTCTCTAATAAGAGATGTAGTATTACTCAAAATCGTAATATAAATATATGCTTATCTCTGGGAAGAAATGTCTTCTTCACCATTCAAGTTACCTCTTCATTTATACACAATTTGAAAGCATGGGGAGAATGTGGAAGGTCACCAATCTCAAGGGATATTAAGTGGTTCAACTTCTAATATTTAAAACAATACAAAATTTGAGGAATTATTATTTTTAGAAACTTACTATTTTTAGACTGCACTACTAAAATTGAAATTTGAGGCACTTTCATTGGTTTTTTATAGGTCAAACTTCATCAACCAAGTCTCATGTCATTTCACAATGATCTCCTCATTTTTATCTTTCCAACGGTTCAAACGGTGAGTCAATTGGAGCTACGGTGTAAAAGTTATGGCTCTCGAAAGTTTCATCATCACTTGGGGTGGAACTGTCACCCGAATTGTCGCCTAAATTGGTGCCTGGATCATCTACAATATCTCATGCTTTTCTCTCTTTAAAAACAAATACAAACCATATACTCTCTTACACCTTTCAAATGGCTTCTCAAGCCTTTATTTATAGCTTTCCAAATAAATTTTGGCATTCACACTTTGTGACCCTTCAATCCTCATGGAAAATGATGCCAAACTTGCATGACCCTTTGTATCCTTGCATTTGAAAAGTCGTATGGTGACCCTTCATAATTAAAAGCATAATTTCCTCTTTTAACTTTATCTTAGTGACTTTTTGTATTCCTTAAAGTGTTATTTTATATAAAAATGTGTCATATTTTTTTTGTCTTCACATGGTGACTCTTGAAATTCCTCAAGATGACTCTTCATGAGAAAATGCATCCCATTCCTCTTTCATCTTTTATCCCACGACTCTTTGACTTCTCTATGGGCCCTCTTTTGACTTATATGCAACCAAAACTATATTCATTAATATTAAATAAATATTAACACATATTAGCCAAGATATGACTATTAAAAACATCATTAAATGCAATGGGGTCTTTATCACCAATAATGTTAGACCTTTGACATCAATGAAAATATTTTCAATAATCTCTCCCTTTGTCATTGATGGCAACTTCAAACTAAAACTACTACATCCTGAAACCTACATATAGTATTATCTAAAAAACATACAGTAACTCCCCTTATTGTAGCAACATGTACCTCTTCCTTGTACCTATTTTTATATATGTACCTATTATTCTCCCTCTTTGACATCAATGACAAAGGGCCTACCTAGAGCTAACACTTAGCTTTCCCTCAACTGATGTTAAACTTCAATGGTAGGAAGTAAAATAAATTACTTCCAACTTCTCTCATAGATACTCAAATGTGTCTTTTGGTAGTGCCTTTGTGAAAATATCTACAATCTACTCTATAGTGCTGATATACTCAATCTTAATCTATTGATCTGCAATCTACTCTCTCAAGAAGTGATATCTAATAGGAATATGTTTTTTTCTTGAATGCATCACTGAATTCTTCAAAATATTAATAGTACTTGTGTTATCACAAAAAATAAAAATAGGTTCATCATATTTTATCTTGATATCTTCTAAATTTTGCTTCATCAAAGCACTTGAGTACAACACAATACTATTGCAATATATTTTGCTTCAACTATATAAAGTGATACTGAATTTTGCTTCTTACTTAGCCATGATACTAAGCTATCACCAAGGAAGAAAGCTCCTCCACGTATACTCTTTCTATCATCCAAGCACCCTGCCCAATCTAAATCTGTATAAACAATCAAAATAAAATCTCTACCTATGGGATATCATAATTTGTAATCTAATATCTCCTTGATATATCTAAATATTCTCTTCACCAACTAAACATGACTATCTTTTGGAGATGACTGATATCTTGTAACCATACCTACTACATTCATGATGTCTGGTCTCGATGTTGTTAAATATAAAAAATTGTCAATCATAGATCTATACAAAGATTGATCTGTAACAGGTGAATCTTCATCCTTGATCAACTTATTTTTTGTACACATTAGTGTGTCAACTAGTGCACGATCCTCAAAACTAAATTTCTTCAACATTTTCTTGGCATATTTACTTTGAGATATAAAAATTCCTTTATCTGACTAAAATATTTGCAATCCTAAGAAAAATGACAATTTTCTAAGCATAGACATCTCAATTTTTTTTTTTGCATATTATCAAAAAATTCTTTTTCATCTTTTCAATATTTCCTTCAAAAATAATATCATCAACATATACCATAACAATAAATTAATGCTCACCTTCTATTTTGATGTAGAGATTACTATCAGCAAATCCTCTCTTGAAACCTTGATCCTGCAGGTACTTCTCAAGTCTTACATACCAAGCTCTAGGAGCTTGTTTCAATCTATACAATGCTTTATTCAATTTTCATATATGGCTACTAATATTTAAAAGAATAAATCCCTTAAGTTTCTGAATGTAGACCTCTCCTTCTAGATTCCTATTCAGAAAGGCAGATTTGATATCTATCTAAAACACTTTGGAATTTTTAAACACTGCATATGCAAAAAGCATTCTAATAGCCTCTAACCTTACCATTGGTGCAAAATTTTCTTCAAAATCTATTCCCTCAATCTGATCACATCCTTTACATACTAATATTGCTTTATTTTTGGTCACTTCTCTATTTTCATTCAACTTATTTCTAAAAACCCATTTTATTCCTATCATATTGTGATCTTTTAGTCTAGGCACTAATTCTCAAATATCATTTTTTTATATCTAATTTAATTATTCATCCATAGCCTTAACCCAATGCTTATCATGTCTAGCTTTTGAATAGTTCTAGGCTAAATTTTGGATAACAAAGAGAAATTAACTTACTCAAATTCACTTACCATCATTCTTCTAGTGCGAATTCTTTCATTTATGTCCCTTATGATGTCACTTTCATTATGATTTATTTGAACATATTTGGATGGAGTTTTGGTGTATTTTTTCTCCTTCTTCTCATCTTGATCTATTTCTTCAAAATCTTTCTCTTCAATGATTTTAGGAATGTCTATTGGATCACTAATTCTTTGTGTTCCATGTTCTTCTACCCTGAAACTTATACTTTCAGCAATTTTCTTGATTCTTTTTTTATAATATTTATAAGCTTTATTTTTATAAGAATAACCAAAAAATATACCTTCATCTAATCTAGATTCAAACTTACTAAGTTTTTTATTGGTTCTTTTTATAAAGCATCTACTGCCAAAAACTCTAAAATAATCAACTATTGTTGGTTTGTCTTTCTATAGCTCATAAAGAGTCTTGTCACTATTGAATCTATATAATGCTCTATTCCAAATATGCACTATTGTAGCTAATACATATCTCCAATATTTATCTACTATCTTGGATTCATTTAGCATTATCATCATCATCTCCTAAACTATTCTATTTTTCTATTCAACTACTCTATTTTGTTGTTAAGTTTTAGCTGCTGAATAATGTCTCTTTATTCTATGGTCTTCATAAAACTTAATAAATTAATCTGACATGAACTCTATTCCTCAATCTGATCTTAGACACTTAATCTTCAAACTGATTTCATTCTTAACTAATGCTTTGAATGCTTTAAAATGTCTGAAAGCTTCTAATTTTTTCTTTAAAAATATTACCCAAGTCATACATGAAAAATCATTAATAAGCAACATAAAATATTTCTCACTTTGAGTAATTTGAGTTCTCATAGGTCCACACAGATTATTTTGAACAAGCTCTAGCATTTGAGTGGTCAAGTACACTTTTGTTTTGAATCGCCTTCTAGCCTGCTTTTCATACTAACATGGTTCACAAAGCGTATTAGATGGCATCGTAATATTTGAAATACTTCTGACTACTTACTTCTTACTGATGTTGACAAGATTATCAAAATTTATTTTCCTCATTCTCTTATACCATAGCCAACTTTCTTCCATCTGACTCAAACAAAATCTTTGACCTTTGATGTTTGATAGCATATACAAATTATTGCCTGCTCTCTAAGCATCTACAACCAACACATCTGAATCTTTTATTCTAATTTCACAACCTTATACATAAAAATTTAGTGTGTGCCCCTGATCACATATTTGACTTACACTCAAACTATTGTACTTAATACCTTTTACATACAAAATATTTTCAGTTTTAGTTTTACTATTATGCAAACTTAGTGTACCTTTTCCAGTAATTTTGGTAGTAGTATTATCTCTAAATTTCACTATACCACCATTGATCTTCTTCAAGGTTATGAACTTGCTCTTGTCTCCTATAATGTGACTCAAACATCCATTATCAATGAACCATGGCTTTTCTTCATTTCTTACATGCAAAGTTGTCTACACCAACATAGATTTTTTAAGTTGTTTCTTTTGCCATGAACCTATCTGAACTTTCTTCTTGATGAATAGAGCCTTAAAACTCTGGTCTTTTTTGACTGATTCAAACATGCTTCTATAGTACCAAGCTATGTGTCTAAATTTTTTACACTTGTAACATATTATGGCCTCTTCATTAAAGCTTGATAGACGAGCAAAAGAGTTGTGGCTTCTACTTGACTCTGTATGAATTTCCTTCTCCTTATGTCTAAAATTGTTAGCTTTTTTTCAACATTCTATTTTCTTATGACCATATTCATTATAATAAAAATAGTAACCATAAAAATAAGAATTGTTTGTGTATCTCTAACCTGATTGTCTTTTGTAACTTTATTCCCTCTAGCCTTCTTTATTTCAATTATCCTCTATATTTTTAACTTCTTTCCTTTTTATTTCTTCTTTTATAAGAGCTTCAGCATAGGTCTTTCATATTTTCCTTTTTGTTAAAGTAGTGACCTCCTCTTTCTCTTTTTCAAATTCAATACCTATCTTATCTAACATTGATCTTTGCTTTTCTAATATCTTAGTCAACATATTAGTGTTATTCTCAAATTTTAAATCATTGGTTTCTCTATCATTGATTGCTTTATTTATTTTCTAAAGATCTAATTTTAAAGAAGCAATTTCAATAACATACCTTTCACATTTTTTACTTACTATTTTTAACTGTGTCATTAGATATTCTTCATTTTTCTTGGCTTCTTCAAAGTGTGTTTGTAAATCTTTAATTATTTCCTTTGACTCCTTTTTATTTTTCTTGATCTGGAGCTTTAATCTTTGATTCTTCTTTTTAAGAGCTTTTGACTTTTCTAAGGCACAAATGAGTTCTCTTTATAGATTCACTTTAGCTTCATCCTATTTTTCTTTTTGATCATATATACTTTTGCTTGCGGAAGCATCTTCATGTATGGCCATGAATAGAATCTCTTCTTCTTCTAAATCACTGACTCCACTATCTTCAGCTGAGCTAGGATCTTTAGACTACAAACTCTTCTTCTCGAATCTCTTCTTGAATTTACCTTTGAAATTACTTTTATATGTAAACTTTCTTTCTTCATTATCATCATTACCCTTATTTGGGCATTTAGTTAAAAAATTTCCAATCTTTCTACAATTAAAACATTTAAAAGGTAATTTTCCTTTATATTTATTTGTGCCTTTTTTTGGCTTGCAAATGAATAGAGCTCTATTGTCATCTTCATCATCGCTAAAACTATCACTTGATTCTTAAATTTTAGACTTCTCTTTCTTTGATGTCTTGAAAGTAGCTTCTCTCTTTGAGGGTTTATCTTGTTTAATCTGCATATTATATGTTGTAAGAATACCATGAAGCTCATCCATCTTTAGTTTGGCTAGATTCTTAATCTCTTCAATTGCCAAAACTTTTGCATCATATCTCAATGGTAGAGATCTCAAAACTTTTTGAACCACAATTGATTATTCTAAATTTTCTCTAAGACCTTGAATCTGATTAACTATTTGATCAATCCACAAAAGATAACTTACTATATTTTCTTCTTCTTCCATCTTCAAATTCTCAAACTATCTTCTACAAGTCTGAAGCTTAGCTTGCTGAACCTAACCATAACCTTTGTAAATATTTTCAAGTTTTACTCAAGTTTCATGAGTAGAATTACATTGCATAACTTTAACAAATTTTTATTCACATAAACCATATAAAATATCATTTAAAGCTTTAGCATTATTTTCACTTGCCTTCTCTTCTACCAGAGTAGTTACAAGTGTCTATGGCTCTTCATATTCTTCCACCACTGCTAGCCATATGTCGAATCCAATGGCCATCAAATAAGTCTTCATCTTTATGCTCCAAGAAACATAATTCATCCCATCAAGGAAAGGTGCCTTATTTGTATAAAATCCTTCATGTGATCTAGCCATTGTGCTTTACCGATCTACCTTCAAACTGTAAAAAAATTTCAAAAGGATGCTGCTCTGATACCAATTGTTAAACATGAAATACTGAGAGGGGGTGAATTAGTATATTATATATCTTTTTACTTAATTTGATTTCTTTTCTTTAACCACTTAATCACACATTTAAGATATGTAATAAAACTAAAATAATAATTTACACCACATAAGAAAGAGAGAGAGAGAGACCAAATTTTTATGTGGAAACCCAAAGTGATAAAAACTATGAAGAACAATCTCAAGTATATGAATAAACACCAACTCAAACTACAAAGTTTTCAAGCACCGACTCGTAGGAGTACCAACATAGTAACTATTTATGAGCACCAACCCATAAGAGCACCAACCCCTTGCAAAGATTTGTGAGCACCAACCCCTCTTGTGTATGAAATGCAACTATCTCTCAATGTTGCTTACTCAAAAAATGATAGAACTCTACAATATCTCATGTTTTTCTCTCTTTGAAAACAAATACAAACCATACACTCTCTTGCACATTTCAAATGGCTTCTCAAGCCTTTATTTATAGCTTTCCAAATGACCTTTGGAATTCACCCTTTGTGACCCTTCAATCCTCATGGAAAATGGTGCCAAACTTACATGACCCTTCATATCTTTGCATTTGAAAAGTCATATGGTGACCCTCCATAAGCAAAAGCATCCTTTCCTCTTTTGTCTTTATCTTGGTGACTTTTCATATTCCTCAAAGTGTCCCTTCATGTAAAAATGTGTCATACCTCTTTTGTCTTCCCATGGTGACTCTTGAAATTCTTCAAGATGACTCTTCATGAGAATATGCATCCCATTCCTCTTTCATATTTTACCCTGTGACTCTTTGACTTCTCCATGGGCCCTCTTTTGACTTGTATGCAACCAAAAATATATTAATTAGTATTAAATAAATATGAACACACATTAGCTAAGATATGAATATTAAAAACACCATTAAATGCAATGGGGCCTTTATCACCAATAATGCTAGACCTTTGACATCAATGACAATATTTCTAACAAATATACTCTCATCTTCAGCAGGAAATTACTAATCACTAGAGAATCTTATGATCCTTCACTAGAATTAAACAATACTCATGTGGCATATACTTCTCAATTTCAAGAATCAGATGGTAGGAGATGGGAATCCATGATTTTGAATTATATTGACAATGAGTATATTTTAGTTGATAGGATGATTCGGGAAAAATTATGTTCAAAGTTTATCTATCACCATGGATTTGAATTTCTAGTTCAATGGTTTAGGTTTTGGCCATCATTCAATCCTAGTATTGAAAATTTTTGGTCTTCAATAGATTTTCCTAAACACTTCAAAGAATTTCTTTATTATAGTATGCCTATAAGACCTTTAGATGATCCAACAGTCAATATTATGCTAGATCAAGTTAGAAATATCTTCATTGCTCTTAGGATTCCTTTCAAAGTTAAGTTTGAACTTTTATCTATTCAAAACCATCAATTTGATGTCAAGATAAGATCAAATGTCCAACTTATTATTGCATTATGGATAAGATTCACAATTACACATCAAGCTCAATTTTCACCTACAACTCCTGTCTAGCTCATCAAGATACCTTCAACCTTATACATCTATCCAAATGTTAATTTTCATCTAGGATCTAAAAATGATTATTCTCCTCAAGGAGAGTATGAGTTTGTTGATAATAACTAATAATATGTAATACTACTAATAGGGTCTATCTATCAACGTGAATGTGGGCACAATAACCCTCTTTATTTATTTATGGACCTCACCATGTTATCAAAGGTACTATGAAGTCAGGTATGTTGATAGATTTCCTGCTATAGTATTGGGCATGTCATCATAAGAATAAATCTAAGTTGGTGTTTTGTGGACCCATAACCCAATATTGAAAGTATCATATAAAATAAGAGTATAGGTCTGTATCACTCCTTATCTTGAGTGAGAAATATTGACACAATGGAAAGTGATAGGTATGGTCGAGGTGGCTTGATTTTATAAATGCTTCTACTATTCATCGAATTTATGTCCTTGTCACATATTTGGATGGGGCTATCATCCATTTTTACCTACTACCTAGGTTGCTCAGAAATATTTGGTATGAGCTCCCCTAAAATTCTATAAATAATAAGCTTAGGCTCATTCTTGGATCAAAGTCTTAGACATCGAGTCTTAGATTTAGTCAGTCTTCTATATCTATCATTGAAATATAGCCTTTGTGCTCTTTTATTTTCATTTAATATACTTACAATAGGTATGATAATCTTGATAGCCAAATTTATTGTCTTGCCAATCACAAAATTTAACACAAATTTACTTATGAAATTTTAGAGTTTCTTTTTGAGATTTTTTTTTTCACATAATTTTATATGTACACCTCTAATATTATAATTAATCCTTACAAATGACTTAGAAGACAAATAATTTATTATTGTCTCTTTATATTTTTGTGAAAAGTATGTAAGAAAAGACTCAAGATATCTAACTTTATAATCAATGTTCTTGGGTTCACTAGTACCATAAAATAATTGTTCCATGTAGCAAATATATTCTTCTAGATGACTCATATCACATAACTATACTTTCATGAATTTCTGCTTATTCATTTATCTATCAGTGTCCAATGTTCTAAAAAACTCAGATATCAATGCATTGACCAGAGCATTAACAGGTGAAGGTGACATATTAATGATTGTTTGTCTATCATTCTCAAGAAGACTGTCCCACCAAGTGTTAATAATACCAATGAATCCATTTGTTATACTTTTAGTAATATCTCTAGGATTTTTTCCATAATTAGTAGTCTAAAAGTTTGCCCAAGCAAGCATTGCTTGAATCATTTCTAACATCTTAGCTAAAGTTTCACATTAAAATATCCTTAAGAAAGGTTGAAGATTCATAGTTCTCATATGTCCTTCTAATGGAGTTCTAAATGACCCTTCATGTGGTGTAAATATGGACTTAGCTTCATTGATGTCAATTTTAGTCATCCCAACTCTAAAAATTGGATCTGCAGTGCATGAAATATCAGGAAGACTTTTGGATTTTGGTATATGGAGAGATCTATGTAACTCTTGGATTTGGGACCAGGTTAATGGACTATGTTTATGGGGTTCATGAGAAGATCCAGGTTTTTCAAATTCTTTAAATAGGTGTTGAGGTTCTTTAGCAGAAGGCTGAAAAGACTCAAATTTAGACAAAATATCAAGAATTATATTTATAAAATAATATTGGTTAACAAATTCTCTAGATAGACTATCTATTTGGGATACAAGGGTTTTTTAATCTTTTTCATGACTTTTCTAGGTACCTAATATAGTATGGCTAGTGAACTGGATATCATCATATTTTGGAACATGGAAATGAAATTTTGATTTAATGGCATTGACTCTCATATCTATCTGACTCTATCTTTTCATGATCTTGTCTTCAGAATCCTTAATTTCATCAACTTTTACTTCTATATTTGAAATTTCTAATTCAACCTTTTGATTAATAGTGGATGTTGTAATCTTTGAAATATATTCAAGTTGATACAATGCCTAAGTAACTTGACCTTTCTAGTATAAGTTAATAGATTTAAGCATATTACAAGCTTGATCAATAAACTGTTGAATCTCACTAATTCTATTATTCAGACACTTTGTAGCTAAATTATTCTAATTTAACATCTTTACTTCAAAGTGTCTGGTCTAAATTCTTATCTATCTGTCTTAGATGTATCATCTAAGATCTTTGATTTCCATCTAGACTATACTGATTAAAATGAGATAACTTTGGAAATACTTTTTTAGTATATGACTCATCTCTTGTTGTAGTTTTCCTTATATGTTCTTTAGAAGAAATTTCTTCCATATGGACTAATCTTGGATCAGATAATAGTTGTTTATTTCTTTGGAGTAAGATCAAAGCTTCATGATCAAATTTTGAAGTTTTATAGAAACCATGTTGATCTTGTTCTGAGCTTGGTCTATTATCTTCTTATAATCTATGCAAAAAATGGATTCTATCTGCGGATCATGAACTCAATTTTTGAGGGAACATATATGACTAGAAATTTGAACCTTATGATTTTGTATACTAGAGCTAGGCTAATTAAATTTGATGATTGATTTTTTAGGGAGATCCTTAATAGAATAAGTAAAGGATAATGATTTTCTTATTTTTTGGATGAAATTTGTATCAGTAATCCATTTCTATGGAATCTTTGGATCAGACCATGTTATAGATTTAGCAAGAATAATTTGACTATTCTCATTAGCTCAACACACCACACTTTTGTCATGCAATGGACCATGATTAATAGCAGGGTGAAGAGTATTGGTAAGTCTATTCATGACTCTGTGTTGAATAGATAATATACAACAAGCTTCTATCATGTCCAAACCATGGGTTTGCAAGAATATTTTCAAAACCTTATTCAAGTTATTTTCTTCATGGATATTAACTACGTAGTTTGGATAATAAACAAAGTATACAGGACCATCATGCAGACCAATTTAAATGGTAGCTTGAAAACAAGAAGAATAATATGTATGCCTATTTTCAAGGGCACAAGCTAAAAAATTGACATTTAGACCTCTACGAAATAATAGATAAATACCAACAGATACAACACCAATATGTATAAAATTATATTTCTCGACTTTTGAGTTTTCTAATATTTAATTTTGATAGAAAATAGAAATGATATTTATACTTTTCATTATGATTAACTTTCAAAACATTCTCATAGATATCAATGTTTGCTTTGGCAACAAAATGAAACATAGAAAGTTTATCATAGACTTCATCAGCTTTAAGATCAGGGATTTTCCATTCAGGATTGGGATTTGTTTCTTATAATTCAATATGTGCTTGATTAACATTAAATAAAGATCCGAATGACATTTTAGAGAATCATGTGATCTTAGAAGTACTTGGAGCACTGGAAGATGTTTGGTTAGAGGAATCCATCATGATGGCTATTGTCGCTACTATATAGGTCTCAAAGCATGGCAATCCAAGCCTTCAAAAGACCATTCCCTTCACTATCATCACCAATAATAATGAAAGATGCCATAATATAAATAACCAAAATAAGTAGATATTTGAGACACAAGAATATTGAAATATATCAATATGGAATATGGAAAATACAAACTAAAATTTTATTTCTGAGAATGAATTTAGTAAATGAACATGGAAGTGAATATAAATAAGAACATGGCTCTAATACCATTAACAAGACAAAGACATGGATTACATAGATTTTAGAGAAATATAAGATTTTATGATTTGTAGGATCCATTTAATAACAACAAACAAAGAGCATACAAGCTATATTTTAATGGTAGATCTAGAAGACCGACTGACTCTAAGACTTGATGTCTAAGACCCAATGATCCAAGAATGAGCCTAAGCCTCTTATTTATAAAATTTTAGGAGAGCTCATATTGAATCTTTCTAAGCAACCTAGGTAGTAGGTAAAAATGGATGACAACCCCATCTAAATAGGTGATAAGGACATAAAGTCAATGAACAATAGAAGCATTTATAAAATCAATCCACCTCCACCATGCCTATCACTTCTTAGTGTGTCAAGATTCCCCATTCAAGACAAGGAGTGATACAGATAGATACTCTTGCTTTATATGATACTTTTGACAGTGGGTTATGGGTCCACTAAGCACCAACTTCGATTTATTCTTATGCCAACATGCCTGACATCATAGCAAGAAATCTATCAGCATACTTGATAGCATAGTACCTTTGATAACGTGATGAGGTCCATGAAGAAAGAAAGAAGGTTATCATGCTCAAGTTCATGTTGATAGATAGACCCTATCAGTAGTCTTGAATATTATCAATCATCATCAACAAACTCATACTCTCCTTGAGGAGAATAATCATTTTCATAGACTAGATCAGAATTAACATCTAGATGAATGTATGAAGTCAAAGGTATCCTAATGAGTTGGCTAGTTGTTGTAGGTGGAAATTAAGATTGATGTGTAATTATGAATCTTATCTATACTGTAGCAATAGGTTGGACATTTGATCTTATCCTAGCATTAAATTGATGGTTCTGAATAGAGAAAAGTTCAAACTTAACTCTTACTTGATCTATCATAATATTGAATCCTAAGAGCAATGAAGATATTTCTTACTTGATCTATCATAATATTGAATGTTGGATCATCTTAAGGTATTATAGGTATAATACAATCCATAAATTCTTTGAGGTGTTCAAGAAAATCTATTAAAAACCAAAAAAAAGTATTACTAGGATTGAATGATGGCCAAAACCTAGACCATTGAACTAGAAATTCAAATCCATGGTAATAGATAAGCTTTAAACATAATTTTTCCTGAATCATCCTATCAACTAAAATATCATCATTATCAATATAATTCAAAATCATGGATGCCTATCTCCTACCATCTGATTCTTGAAACTGAGAAGTATATGCCACATGAGTATTATTTAATTCTAGTAAAACATCATAGGATTCTCTAGTGACGTTGGTAATTTCATGTTGAAGCTAAGATTATATTATATTGGAAGCTTTTCATAGAGAAGTGTGGAATTATTCTCTTACTTCTGTGACAAGAAAGATATTATATTCTTGATTCTTTTCTCTGGATATGAAATCAGCAAGATAGTTCTTTTCACCAAAAGTATGTTCTACAAAAAAATCAAAATCTAAAAGAAATGATGCCCACTGTATTAACCTACTATTACCACCATTTTTTTTATTATCTAGATTTTCAAGAAAACTCATAAAATTCTTCAAATCTGATCTTATCACAAATTTTTTAGATCTAATAAAGAACATAAATGAATGTATAACTTTAATGGCTATAAGTAGTTATTTGTGATTAGAATGATAATTCAATTGATCTTTTTTAAAAACACCAGAGGCAAACCTTCAAGGCTTTTCTATACCATTAGATAATTTTTCTTTCAATACTGCACCCCAAAACTAATCAGATGCATCAATTTTAATAATCTTTAATCCATTACCTAGAAGACTAAGAGGAGGCAAATTCTAACAATTTTCTTTGATTATTTTAGCTATAGTAGTCATTTGATCATTCCATTCTGGAGGATTTTTAGAGAGTCTTTTATTTATCAATAGTTTATCTTGAGCAATGTTATAATAATAACCTACAATATAATTGATATAACCTAGAAATCTCAAAAGTGTCCTTTTATCTCTAATTTCATTAAGAAATTTATTGATATCCTTAAGAACATGATCTTGAATTGTAACTTCTCCAGAGGTTATCTTAACACCAAGGAAATCAATTTCATCCTTAAAAGTGATAATATTTTTAGCAGAAAAAACCAAATCATTATTATAGACAATATAATAAAATTATTTTAGATGATCAATATGTTCTTGTAGACACTAGAAAATTGCACATGACAGTTTTAGTTGTTGAAATGCCTTAAACCCTTATAGACCCTTAGTGGACCCCGAGTCTAGTTGACTACCTAGTTATCTAACTCATCAACTTACTAACTTAACATTTAAACACCCCTTTTAACCCCCACCTTGACCAATTTACCTTCAGCACTCAACCGTCGATGGTCAGCTTAACTATTGACGATTAGTCTAACCATCAACAATCAAGTCCTCATCTCCTCAACTTTTTAACACATCACCAACTATGTACGAGATAACAAGGCACAATTTAATATGTTCTTTTTATGTGGTGCTAACAAACTTTCAAGTATCATGATCAGCAACCTCACCCTCTAGGGAACCTTCCATCCTCCATCTCTATTTGCCTATAAAAAGAGGGGAGTGAGAGGTGAAAAGGATCCAGAATCTATGTTTAAGCCATCAAATCTTCCTTCACACAAGTATTCAATTTTTCTATCATCCAAGCTTCCTTCAGTAACTCAACATCAGCAAAAGAGACCCAAACCTCTATCAAATTTTATTTTGAGGCCAAAGTATCATTACTCTATCAAAATTACTTCAGCCTTTAATCCTCAATCAACTAGAAAGCTACAGGTATATTATACTTACTCTTTATTATTTTGAATTTTTAATACCCCTGACCTATTAGACATATCTGCACCTTCTTTCCTTTCCACCATATCCTTTTTAGAACCATTATCAAACCTCTGACCCAACTTGCAACTCTCTTTTATGAATATCTTTTGAATTCATAGAGAATCATCAATGATTACTCAACTATTGATGGTCATCCCCAACCACTAATAGTTACCCAACTGTCAATGGTCAGCCTAACTATCGATGGTTCACCCAACCACCGATGGTCACTATGGTAGAAAATAATATCATGTTATTTTCAATCCCTTACCCCCAACCAAACCTAACTTTTTGTGTTCCTACCTATTAATAGACACTTCCCTAATTTTTTGAACCTAACTTCACCCATTTTAGCATGAATATTGACCTACAATTTTTATATTTAGTCATTTTATCTATCTAGAATTTACTTACTTTCTTGTATTGCATGCATCTACCTCCATGTTATTAAATACAAGTATTATTTATTTTATCTACATCAACTTGATTATTATCAATAGTGGATCGACAGCATTCTAACAAGTGTATGCTTATTAGATATAACTCATGCTAGGAAGTCCACTTAACTATTTTGATAATTATCCCATTTTTTAGTGTTTTCTTATTTTCATGTATTTCCTTCCTAGCCAAAGAGGAGTTTTTGACATTTTTCTAGATTATGCATGCACCACCAACCAAGTATTTCTACCACACCCTTATTACTAGTTTTTTATCTTCTTCCAAAATTAATAAATGAGTAGAAATTAAGAGAAACATTTTGGCACGCTTGGTGGGACCCTAGCATCATCTAGGTGCCCCTTTCTTCTTTTATTATATGCTCATCAAATGAAATCTAAAATTTCTTTTGGCATAAAATAAACCCATTGCATTATTTTCATTGTTTGTTTGTTTTAGTTCATCTAGTAACTTAAAAGTAAAGTAATTAATCATATTTTTCACTCTTGTTATCACACACTTATCCAAACCACATAATCAATCAACACATTAAAACAAACTTGAGACAAGGCCCGACTAGGATTTCATCACCTAGTGGTCAACCTTACCCTTTCTCGGTAATCCTACTTGGAGGTCATTATCAAGGGGAGAACCAACTCATCTCTCTAGTTGAGTATAAACTTTGAAATTTAGTATATCTTAGATAAGCACCCGATACCCTTATCGTTATGGTGTGTGAAGTGAGGGGGTAGGCCCCAATACCAAGCCACGTATTGAAGATCAATACATAAAACATATTTCTCCCTTGAGCACCTAAACACAACCTGAAACCAACCTAAAATTTTCATCTTTAGAACCTGATCTACAAGCCAAATTTCTTCTTCACACTTTCTAAGACATAAGCCAAAAGTGATCTAAAAAGAATCCTAAGATTAAATGCATTATTAGTGTATGTTTGGATTGCCTTGAATTCTTTTTCTTTTGCTTGATTTTTGTTTGAGGTATGAGTTTTCATCATTCCTTTCTTATTTTTCTCATATGGTCTTTACTAGATAGTAGTTGAGAAATCAAACCAACCAAGTTCCACTTTCCTCATCCTCTTCCTCCTCTATAGATTATACTTCAGATGTTGAGGCTTCTCCTCCTCATTCTCCCCCTCCTACCATACCACATATAATTCTTGAGGGTGATGTAGATTTTTCCACACTCCTTGATAATAACCCTGCATCCCTCTAACATTATATTAAAACCATAGCTTATCATCCCCCTGTTGCTTTGGTTCCTCCCACAGATCTACCCTTTGGTATGACTCCTCTTCTTATGGTTGGTGTTACCTCCAACCAACCTTTGATCACCCAAGCCTCTTCTTCTACCAATATCCCATCCACTACCACCACCGAAACCCAATCCAACTTTTCAAACTATAACCAAACCCCACCTACACTAACCAACACCTCTAATGTAAGGCCAACCTTACCTCTTGTTACCTATACCCCACCTACCATGGGGATATCTTCTCCCCCTATTTCCACCATTCCTCTTATCACCACCAACCAACCAATTTATACCCCTCTTCAAAATTTAGTACTTTCCATACCTCCTACCTTTCCACCTATTATCACTAGAGTAACCACTCAACCTCAACCTACCCCTTTAACCATACCTCCAAACCAATCTTTATCAATCCATCAATAAATACCCATCAAATCTTACCAATATGTTCTTAATCCACAGGGATACATATCACCTTCTACCCAAAATTTTGTGCCCATATACCAATATGGGATATTATCCCAACCTTTCATGACCACATACCAATACATGGCATCTTCTCAACCTCCCACCTCTTATCCATACATTACGTCCACCCAACCCTAACCAAACCTAATACCTAACTATGGAGCTACCCATCCTCAAACAAATTTAGTTAAGATGTTGATGGATAAAATGTCCAATCTTGAATCATCTATTTTTGGAGCTCATAACCTATCTTATGATCAAATTTGTAATGAACCCATTCATCCATATGTTCCTATCTAACCTTAACATCTTCAATGGGAACTACCTAAGTTTTCCAAGTTCTAAGGTAAGGAGGACCCTCAACAACATTTGAGAGCATTCTACCATTCTTGTTATTTAATCACATATGACGATGTTCTTCTTCTTCATACCTTCCCTGTGTCCTTATCTGGACTAGCCTTAGATTAGTATAGTGCTCTTACCAAGCACTTTATCTTATCCTTCTCTCAACTATCCCAAATATTTTTAGATCACTTTTCGATTAATATATCTAAAAAGGTTTCCATTACTAACCTCTACTCTATTAGGCAATTTGAGGATAAATCGATTGTCAATTTTGTAGCTAGATGAAGAGGTCTCATTAACCAAATTTATCTCATTACCCCAACCATAATTAATTGAACTCTTTTCTTAAGGTTGTGCCAAACATATTGCCCCAACTCTTCAGGTTCAAACTTTTAGAACCTTTGATAAGGCATTTACCATGGCACGTAAACTTGAAATTAGAGCCCTTGATGAAGGGAAATTGAAATTAAGAAAAAGAATTCCAGCTTTAAATCCAAAGACCCCTCTTCAAACAAAACTACCAGCCCATCTAACCATCCCAACACCAAGACAAAGGCAACCACAAATATGGTTTTCTTAAAATCCACTCCACCTCTAATCATCAACCAACCAAATCAAACCAATTATACCAACCCATCAAACCAATAAACTCATAACCAAAGCTAAACCACTCAAATGAAATATAATCCCATAAGGGAATCGTATGCTTCAGTTTTGGATAAACTAATTAAAGCTAACCTCATCCAACTTACACATATCAAACCACCCCAAATTCAATGTTTCTCACCCCACACCTAGATGGTACAATGAGAATAATCTATGTTCCTTCCAACACGTCATTGGACATGATGTGAATAGGTGCAATACCTTTAAATTTATTATCCAAAAAATGATTGACAAAGGTGAAATTTCATTATATAATCCAAATGCACCTCCAAACCAATCATTAGACATCTTTCATAAACCTTTTCTTAAACATGCACCTTCCACCAACCATGACAACAGCCAACCAGAATCATCTCATGCTCACGAGGTACACACAATTAATGTTATTACCATTGAACCTATTATTGAGGAAACCATTACCTCAACTACCTCTTCTTACACCTCACTTATTGAAGTGGTATAATCTTCTTATATTATTTTTGACAACCAAACAAATGAAGAAACCCCCTCTCTTTATATTGAAGAAACCATTGACCCAACCACCTCTCCTTTGATATAAATACCAAAGGAGGCAACCATTACATCAATCACTTCTTCCTCCAATCCACTTATATAAGTGGTGGAATCACTACTCTTTCCTTTGTACATCCAAACAAGGGAAGCAACCACCCCCCTTTTTACATCTAAACAAACCACACCCTCCTTACCTACCATAGAACCAACCACTCCAAAGGAAGAGATCATCTCTTCAATTATTTCCATAAAGACACCATTTTCCTCAACTATTGAACCTTCTACCCAAGACAAAGGTGAATAAACTATTCTCTCACCTTAACCTATGGGCTTGATATTTGAAACCAATAACCAAGGAATCAAACCCATCTAAAAACCTTTTTCTAGATTGGTCCAAAATCTAGAGTTTACTACTCAGCCCAATCTAGATAGGGCCACCTTTTGGCACCATCTTGGGATACCTTACCAAAACAAACAATAACCTTTAAACTCACTTACATCTACCCAAACCCATCATTACCTCAACCCTATCTTTCAATACTTCTTCCTCCAAAACCATAAGGGAACCATCTAACCCACCTCAATCTAAAATTTCTAAATCACCCTACACCTCTTTGACCAAACCCATCAAAAATATAGGAATACTTCCCACCCCTATCCTAGATCATCTGTATTTGAATTTGGACTTAACCCCATCAATTCCACCCAAGAAACCTTTGACTAAACCTACCAAAAAGGTGGAACTACCCAAGCTATCTAGAACTAGACCTATACCACCCCCTTCTCTTTTACCTTCACTTTTAGGATCCCATCCATATAATATCCCCATTACCTATTCATCATATAGTAAACCTTCTCTTTTAACTCTACCTACATCTACCTCCACAAAAATGACAAAATCCCCATCATTCTTAACTAACCTAGCTACCTCTACCTTCCCACCTATCACCAAACCTTCACCCTCCACCTCTAGATCTTCCACCTCCAAACCAACCATAACCAAACAATCCCAACCAAAGCCACCCACAAAAACCACCCCACCACCTCCAACTTCCATGGTAAATCCTACTCCCAATAAGGCTCACACTCTTCAAACCAAAAACCCAACACCCTCAACACCTTTGGTTGAATCTTATTTGACCATTTTACAAAGGTTGTTGCAAACCTCTTCTATAACCTTACCACCCATCAAACCTTTCGACCCTTTACATCTTAAACCAACATGGTTCAATGATAATTTGATTTACCTATGCCATAGGACACTAGGACATGATACAAAGAACTGTAAAGCTCTCTAAACACTTGTCCATAGCCTATGGGATGAGGATGATCTATTATCAAATGAACCTCCCTTGATCCCCCTACCAACCCAACCACCAACTCAAACCACCCAACATCTACCTACTCCCCCACTCTTAAATAAGACTAAGGAGGAATTAAAGTAGAAATCCAAATCAACATTTCCTCTTATCCACACCATTCATATGATTACCTGATCCTAGGCCCAACAACAAGATAAGGGAAAATCTAAAGTTTTTATACCATGGACATACACCTCAACCTTCCAACAGAACCCAAACACCTTCACCATTACGTAAACCTAAAGTATCCATCTTGGGTACATCCCCTTCCAACCCTTTCAAATCCACTCAGTGCATAGTGTTGAAATAGATTTACCAAACTCTGGTGAAAATGAGCCTGTATAAATTAATCAACACCTCACCACCTCATCATCAAACACTGATAGAGATTCTGAAATCCATAGAGGTTTAAACTAAATATCCTTAACCCCTTGTATCCTTTATCAAATCCCTTCAACTTTCCACCTTAGTCACCTTTAAGGATTCAAAAATACCTTATGTACATCTTAAGGATCCCGATCCTCCCTTTTTCATTATGGCATACATCAACCAAACCAGTATCAAGAGGGTGATGATTGATAGAGGAGCTAGTATCAACATTATCTCATCCCATGCCTATGACCAACTTGACATGCCCAAGAACATCATGTCTAAAACTACAGAGGTTCTTCACTCTTTCAATGACACCATGGCCACTACCTTGGAAACAGTTATTCTCTATATTCTCTTGGGACCTTACACCATTATATAACTCTTTTATGTTGTAGAGGGTGAGTTTAAATACAATTTTTTACTTAGATGCCCTTAGATCTATGTTATGAGTTGTGTCCCTTCCACCTTGCATCATTTCATCAAATTTGAGCATGAAGGTCATGTCATCACCATACCGGTTGACCCTAGTCCTTTTACATCTTACAATATGATGTAACAACCTAATGATGTTTTTATTCCTCATCCATCCACTTCACCACCAACTATGATCCAAAACTCAAAATTCTTGGTTGAAGAATATTTCAACAACACATAAATAATAATGTTATCTCTGAGAAGAAATGTTTTATTGCTCAAAATTATAGATACAACATATGTTTATCTCTGAAAAGAGATGTCTCATTTCCTTTTTGGGTTACATATTCATTTATACACATTTTGAAGGTAGGAGGAGGATGTGGAAGGTCACCAATCTTGATGGAGATTAAGTGGTTCGACTTCCATGATTCATAACAATACAAAATTTAAAGAATTACTATTTTTAGAAATTTACTATTTTTAAACTACACTACTAAAATTAAAATTTAGGGCACTTACATTTGGTTTGTAAGGGTAAAAACTCACTAATCAGATCTCATGCCATCTTGTGGCATTCCCCTCATTCTTATCTTTCCAATGGTTCAAATGGGGAGTCAAATGGAGCTATGGTGCAAAATTTATGGCTTCCAGAAGTTCTACCACCAATTGGGGTAGAAACGTCACCCGAATTGTCACCTAAAATGGTCCCAATTGCATCAATATTTGTCATCAAGTGTGGTAGTTGTGTTTTGATTTGATTCTTGATGCATACTTGGAATGGACTGTGCTTTGTGGAGTTATGTAGGACTTGATTGTTCACCATTTCTATCTGACCATTAGTTTGTGGATGGAAGGCCATGAACTTCTTCAGCTTGGTATCTATTTTCTTCTATTGTTATGTTATTTTTGTAGTCAGTGCTAAAACATCATCCCTTTTAGATTTCTATGGCTTGACCACCATGAGAATGAATTTCTTGGCACTAATCAGGGAGATAGATGTAGAAGGTGGTACTTTTGGTACCTTGTAGCACCGTGTTCTAAGATTGAGCATGATCCTTCAAGTTCTTGATTCATATATGCCATGTTGATCATACATGAATGGCTAACTAAAGAGTACATTGCAAACATCCAGATTGACCACATCACATAAGACCTCATCTTGGAAAGGTTTTATTGCATATGAGAGAAGACATTGGTGGGTGACATGAAGGTTTCTCCCTGGACTCAACCATCTAATAATGTATGGCTTTGAGTGAGGCGTCATGGAGAAATTTAGGATTTTCATAACATTAGCAAAGATTAAATTCTTTTGAATCCCACTATCAAGAATGAAATGTAGAGGCTTACCTTTCACCCATAACTTAGAGTGAAACAACCTTTCCTTGTCATCTGGCCTCTCCTCATGGGTCTGTGATGAAGTAATGATGGCATCAGGCTCAGCATCTACATTCTCTTCTTCATCTTCTTTGACTATAGGGTGTGTATGAGGTAGAGTAATAGATGTTGAAGATTGTGACTCAGAAAGTAGGGACTTGATGGCGTAGTATTCTTCTTTGGAATGTATTCTAGATTTGTGGTGATCACACCATTTCCCAATCTTCCCTTCCTTTTGCTTCCAATTTTAGCCTCATATTTGACCTTCTTTGTCACTTTTCCATTTTGAAGGCTGATTCTTCATATTCATTCTTCCATGATTTTGATCAATCTTCACCACAAACTTGTATGCCTCACTGAGGGTTTCTAAATTGAAGAGTTTCATCTCCCCCCGTATATACCATTGTAGCCCACCATGATATTTGAGAACCTTGTGTTTCTCACTTTTATAGATGCCCAATCTCATAAATAGAGAATGAAAAATATTAGTTTAATCTTGAAAAAACCATTCCTTACCTTGATGAAGTTGTTTCCACTGTATATACAAATCATCATATGCTCCAATGGGGTAGTATTCTTCCTTTACAGCTTCTAATAAATCATCCCAAGTAGGTTCCACCTCAAGGCCAATATCATCCATACTGAATCTCTTTTTATACACTTCCCACCAATTTTTGATAGGCAATGATGCTTGTTGACCATTTTTGGTCCAACAAGCCAAAAATTGGTCCCCTTCTTCCCCTGCTGTTCTGGGCCATTTCATTTTTTGATTTTGCATAAGTATCATAATTTCTATGGACTCTGTAGGTGTTTTTCCACCATTTCTGTAGGCATGGATTTTCTATGAACTCTACAAGTGAATTTTCTACAGATTCTACAAAGAATATTTTTCTACGAACTATGTAGGCAAGTCCTTTAGCACATGAAGAACCAGTTCAAAGAGTGTGAGGTTTTGCAAAGCTTCTGTGGACTCTCATTAAAAATTCATGAGGAAGGTTAACATCTTTGAACCATTGAACTGGTTCAATGCCTTGGTTCAATGACTTGGTTCAATCGGTGAAGTTCATCATTTTGGTTCAATCAAATGGTTCATCAGCTTGGTTTAACACATTGGTTCAATGCTTTAGTTCAACCAGATGGTTCAATCACTCAATTCACTCAGTTGGTTCATCAGCTTGGTTCAATGCAAAGGTTCCAAAAAAATTTCATCGATGAAGTTCAAGGCTCAGCTCAATTCAAATGGTTCAAAACCTTGGTTTAATGACCGCTTGAACCATTGAACCGATTTAATCAATTGGTTCAACAGTTGGTTCAAAGGGGAGGTTCAATAAAAAAGTTCAAGCCTCCTAAAGGATAAGTGCCCTGTGGAGGGCAGTTCTAGAATCAAGAGCCCTTGTGGAGGGAAATTCTAGAATCAAGAGCCCTTACAGATGGTAGGAAGCACCTCAAAGAAGTAAGAAAGTTGAAGAAGTCTGAGGGGTGACAGCCCTGAAGACGTCAAAGTCAACCACAAGGAACTAGCCGTTTATTTTCTAACTATGATGGGCCTGCGAACATTAAATTTTACACCAAGAAATCTAGAGCATGGAAGGCGCCAAGTGGCAACTATGGAAGGCTTTGACATGCTTTTCTAGTAGCAGTAAAATGTGCCATGTATCCCCTGTAAAGCTCAGTAGAAGCTGACAAGTGTCATCCTCCGTGATCTCTCTCTTTTGTCCCATGAGAACTGTGGTGGGCCCTAGATGAATTGCTAAAGAGAGTGGAAGCCAACACATGTCCTCTTCCACAGGACCTTCAAAGGGTGCCTAAAGCTTCCATGAGTTAAGCAAATGTTTCCATGTGTCATGCCTATTTCATAATGGAATGTACCATGTGTCACTTATTTTAAAATCAATAAAAAGTGGCCAAGGCAAGCATAAGAGAGCCCAAGGAACGCAGCAACCCGCCAAAAGATAGCTTGAGGGCTGAAAGAGCTAAAAAGCAACAAAACTAGGGAAAGCCAAAGTGTGAAAAACACCAAGTGGAAACCACAGAAGCTTTGACATGTTTTCTCTAAAAGAAGAACAATACACCATGTATTCCCTGCAAGGCTCGGTAAAAGTCGACTAGTGTCAACACCCGTCGTCTCTCCCCTTTTTGTCCTGCGAGCACTGTGGTGGGTCCTGACGAACTGCTAAAGAGAGCGAAAGCCACCACACATCCTTTTCCATAGGACTCTCCAAAGGTGTTTGAATCTTCTATAAATTTAGCAGATGCTACCACATGTCTTGCCTATTTCAGTGGTGGAACACGCCACGTGTCACTTATTGGAATCAGTGGAAAATAGCCAAGGCAAGTGGGAAAGACATGAATGAGTTATCAAGAAGAACAACAGACCTGAGGACGTAAAATTTGTGGAAGTAAGGTAGCTATTGATATTTGAAAACTTAAGCATGAACCTGAATGAATTCAAAGGCTTAAAGGTAGAAGAAGGACCAAGTGCAGAAATGGATAAAGCAGTCCAAGTGGTGAAAGAATGCGTCGACTCAAGCAGTTACTCTAGCAGGTGATACAGTGTCTATGAATTGATCATCAAGAGGCATAAATGGATAATGATGCAACCTGATTTCTTTATTTTGCATTAATGAGTAGACAAGTTGAGTAATTGTCTTGAAGGAGCGGTCTTGTTTGCAGACAAACAGCGCGGCCCATAATTTCTCATATGATTTTAGACACCAATATCGTGTCAACTCCCCCTTTATCCCCTTTAAAATGTTAACACTCCTAACCCACACTTGAACCCCTTTCACCTTGGACACCTCACCTAGACACCTCACCCAAACACCATTTCCCAGCCTATGAGTCACCCTAAGACTAGGTCTTCCAAATCCTAACTACCCATGACCTATTCTCACTCCCTAACCAACTCTCATGCCTCATAAACCCGTGTTTTGACCATTCTCCAATGGCAAAGGCACTTGGCAAGTGGAAAAATGGGCAAAGGGCTAAAAATAGCCCTTTTACCTATTCTCCCTCCACTGACGTCAGTCAATCATCAGTCGACGTTGGTGGGATCACTGACGTCGGTTACATAAGCCTAACTCTAAAATTGAGTTGCCCCCCACCTTCTTCCAAATTGACACTCTGAGACCAAAATCATTAGATCTTGACTATCATCCTCCTGACTATCGAAGCTCTACACAAGTCATTCCAGAGACTGGACTAAAACATTATACGAGGACCTCAATATCAGCCACAACGAGAATAAGCATTCAAACACCTCTGGTTCTTCACCTAATAGAGCTAAGTATTCTGATCTCCATTTCAAAGTTTTAGAATATATTGTTAATTACTTTCTATTTGACATTTCTAAATATTTTTGAGAGGCCCAATTTCTTTCGTGGAGGGGCTGAAAGGCCTTCTGCTTATTCTCACCCTCTTTTCATACCTATCCTCTACCTTTACCCTTCCTCAGACCTATATTCACTTTCCCACAACCTGCACAAACCTCCAAAGTTCCAAAAACTCCTTTGATTATTCTATAAACATTCTAAAACCCATCCAAATCCCACTACCCCTTTCGACATTGGCAATATAACCGACGTCGGCAGAATTCCAGACCAACCTCGACAGACTAACCGATGTCAGTGACTGTGTAAACCAGAAAACCTATCCAAACAGCCCATAGACCAGACAAAACTTTCGGCCAACATTTTGTAACATTCTGAGACTATAGAGAACAGGTACACACATTCTACCTTTCCATTTCTTTAGTCTTTTTATCATTTCTTTTTTATACAACACTCTTTTCTTTAAATAGTGGACTATCATCCTTCAGGGAGCTTTACGCTTTTGGGACCAAGCGCATAGCTTGGCAGTCCACCATATCCTCCTCTAACATTTTCTTTGTTTAAGTCTCTTTCTTATTGCAGGTGTTTCCTCCACAGCCAAAGAGGAGCTCCCACAAAGCTTTGATACGATGCGCACTAAATCCGAGTAACGTCAAATCCAAGACCTTAACCTTAGTTTCTTCTTTCTTCTGAATGTAATTAGCAAAAAATATAGAGAAACATTCTAGCACGCCCGGTGGGACACTTGGAGTTTTCCTTGGGTTCATTCTTCTTCTTTTAAAGAAAATCAAACTTTCATATAGATGCATTAGAAAAATATTCTCTTCTTGTATCCCTTTTTCTATCTTTTTATTTCGAAAGGAAATCATAAGCAGAAGCTAAAAAGAACATCTCTTTTTCTTCTTGTTACTCCTTGCATGCATCATAGAGTAGTGAAAAACTCATACTCTTTACCTCTTCTCCAATTATTTGCATTTGAATAATATATTTGGATTTGGGTTAAAAACTACTGCAATTCATTCTTGCTTGGATGCATACTTAGCCCACTTAGTAATTAAAGCATTATGAATGAATCATAGTGCACAAATGTTACACAACCAAATCACAATCACTTCAAATCAAACATTTAAACTTACTTGAGATAAGGCCCGTCTAGGATTTCATCACATAGCAGATACCTTACCCCACCTGGTGATCCTACTTAGATTTCACCACCAAGAGGAGGACCCACTCAGTTCTCTGGCAAATTATAAACTATAGGGAAGGTATATTTTGGCTAAGTGGCCCAGCTTGGCTCTGGGTTCGTGAAGTGAAGGGAGCAAGCCCTAGCACTAGGCCACGTACTGACCCTAACACAAATATTTTTGAGCACCATAACACAACCTAAAACCAGCCATAGACTTCCTCTCTAGGACCTGTTCTACAAGCCCAACTCCCAACACATTCTCTTAAGGCATAAGCCACCACAACTTTAAAACTTATTCCTAGGAATTTAACGTTTTAGAGGTTGCTTGCCTAATCATCTATTCTATTTTTTTTATCTAAGTGTTTGAGCTGGTAAGGTCATACCATTCTGAAGTTTAAAATAACTCAAAATATCTTTTTCTTCCAAAAACTATCAACTTTCTATGTTTTTGGAATTACACAAGAACCGACATCGGTTCTTCCACCGACGTCGGCAACTTTTTCTAACTGATATCGGTTAAACAACCGACATCGGTCACTGTCAATAAATTTTCTTTCCAAACAACAAGCTTAAAACTCAAATTTCTTGCTGTTAAACACAAATTCTGGTTTTTTGAAACTAAAACACAATTTTTGGAACCTGAACCCCTTTTTCTTTGGATGGTTTTGACACACAGTCAAGCCAAATCTCTTGTTGACTACGCAAGTCAACAACCACTCCCACCTTCACCCTTCGTGCCAAGTCATCTAATGGAGTATACTTCAGACACTAAGCATACTCCTATCCAACCTACCCCCGATCAACCTCCTATTGTTCCCAAAGGGGATCAAGCTTTTGAGAGATTCTTTGACCACAACATCAAGGCTCTCCAACATTATCTCTCTAGAAGCCAAACGCAAGATCCTTCGGGTAACCCTATTTATGGGATGCAAACTTCCTTGGTTGAAGTGGTAATGACATCAATAGCATCTGCTACCCAATCTATGGTCACTCAAGCCACTGCCTCGACCAGTAACCTAATCATGGCCAATGTTCAAGATTTGGCCTCCCCTTCTATCCTTTCTGGCCCTACCTCCATTGGGGTTTCCATACCCCCTCAACCACAAAAAATTCAACCAAGTTTGACACCATTCCAAAACTTGATTGTCTCTATCCCATCCACTCTTACACCTATAAACATGAGGGTGACCACTTATCCTTTAACTAGTGTCACCACCATTCAACCACCCTTGGCAGCATCTAGTCAAGTTGTGCCCTCCAACTTCACGGCACAAGCCTCCTTGGCCTCGCCATTGGCCCCTATGATGAACTATTAGTATGTTTCACCTACACAAATGCAACCAAGTATGTCATACATCCCTCTCAATGCCTTCCAGGTACCCTATAACTTAGGGGGTGCCCCTCATGCCAATCTATCTGCCGATCTAATTAAGATGCTGATGGATAAGATATCCAACCTTGAGACATCTATTTCAGGTTCGAGGAGTGTTCTTTCATATGAAAAAATTTGCAATGAACCTATCCACCCTTCAGTTCCTATTCGACCATACCCTAGCCAGTGGGAAATCCCAAAATTTACTCGCTTTCAGAGTAAAGAGGATCCACAATAACATTTGCGAGCGTTTAGACATGCTTGCTACCTCATAGCCCACGATGATGTGTTACTACTTCGCACATTCCCTATGTCACTTTCTGGCACCGCCCTTGATTGGTATAGCTCCATTACCAGTCATTCTCTCTTCACCTTCACTCAACTTGCTCAATTATTCCTCAACCATTTTTCAATCAATATTACCAAGGTCTCCATCACAGACCTTTATTCCATTAGACAATTTGAGGATGAGTCAATAGCTAACTTTGTCACTCATTGGAGAGGTTTGATCAACCAACTCTCCTTTTCACTACCTCAACCTGAGCTCATTGAGATCTTCTCAAGAGCATGTGCCAAGCACATCTCATCCACTCTGCAAGTTCAAACTTTCTACACATTCGATGAAGCTTTCACTATGGCCCGAAAGCTTGAACTCCGTGCAATTGAGGAAGATAGGGTCAAATTGCATAGCAAAAATACCAATGCAAAATCCAATGACCCTTCTTCTTCCAAACCTTCTTCTTCCCACTCCAAGTCCAAGGGATTGGCGAACACTGTGGTCCTTAGGTCACCATCTTCTACCATGACCAACCAATCTAAGCCCTCCACTTCACAAAGCATCACAAGACAATTCCAACAACGGTATGAACAACGATGATACACTCCAATAGGAGAATCATATGCTTCCGTATTGGATAAACTAGTAAAGCAGGGAGTCCTCAACCTCCCTCAAATTTGACCTGTCCAATTTGACCCCTCACGAGCCATCCCTACATGGTATAGGGAAAATGACTTTTGTAACTACCATCGTGTCAAGGGTCATGACACGGATAATTGTAAAACCTTCAAAAACATTGTTCAAGACATGTTAGACAAAGGGGACCATGTTTTGGATAACCCTAATACACTGGCCAACCAAAATATGGATGTCTTTAGGCAACCATTTCCTAACCATCCCCCAAGTCAGAACAATTTTCAGACCATGATCGAGGACCCTCAATAATGCAATATACGCACGGTCGACATGGTCTTTCCTTTCATTCCTAACCAATCTCTCCCATAATCTAAAGAGGTTAGTCAACCTATTTCTCTACCACAGGTAGAAGAGCCTATTTTACCCATATCACCCCCACGACATCAAACACCTCCTCTACCCATTCTTCTACCTCATGAGGATCCTGTATTACCTATTCCTCTTGCCCCCACCTTCCCTCTTCTTCTACCATTGGAAGAAATTACCATTCATACCCCATGCCCTCATGTAGAAGGGGCCATCATCCCTCTACTTCACCCTTTAGAGGAGCCTTCCTCTCCTATTTGTCCTCCACTGATGGAGGATAGTCCTCCATCCACCCCCCTTTCACACGTAAGAGAGTCTACTTTGATCTCTCTCATATTGGAGGATGCTTTGATGGCACCAACGCCGGTAGCCCCACCCTCATCCTTCTTATTACCAATGGAGGATCATACTTTCCACGCTCCTGGACCACACGTGGAAGGCATGATCATACCTGCGCTCTATCCTCTTGAAAATCAAAATTCTCCAATCCCTTCTCCATCGATAGAAGAACTCGCTACCTCACCCACTTTGGCTGAGGAAGATCTGGTGATGGTTCTCTCTCGCCTTTGGCCTGAGATCACTGCATCCAACACATTTCCACTCTCGCAACCACCCAAATCCTCCAAAAGATTGATTGTAAGACCTCACATGACATCATCTAAACCCTTCTCTCGTTTGGCATAAAATTTAGGATTTCTCCATTCTAGGAACCTAAAACATGAGGCATTATGAGAGCGACTTAAGGCTCGTTATCTTACACATCCTGCTTCACCTTATACTACCAATCCTTTCACGACAATTCACCCTAAAGTCTCTGACGAAGATCGGGCTTCCACTTCTAAATTATCAGAAGCTCAACCTTCAACGTCTTAACCCAAACCCTCATAGGCATCCACTATACTGAAACAGATTAAATCTCTCAGTGTTCACCCTGTATCAAACCTGACTCACCCACAAGTGAAGTTAGATTTAAACCTTGCCCTACATAATAGTGGTCCTTGCACCAAACTAAAGAAGGATGTTAAACCACGTCAGAGAACTCCTCCCCCACCTTAACCATTGCCTTATATCTTGGGTCCACATCCTTCTACTTTAACAGGATTGCTCTTTATTCCAACACCTCACAAAAACAAATTTCCTCCATTACTCCCTCTACCCATCAAAAACATACTTCCTCCAAAAAATTTGAGACCTCTCACCAAGAAAGTGCCATCTACGCGTGTGGCTACACCACCAACCAAAAAGGTGGTACAAAAAACTCCCTCTACAACTCCTAAATAGAAGTTGTCAACCCCTACTACAACAACGAGTGCAGACCCATTAGTGTGTTCCTATGCTTCACTGTTATGCCGATTATTTCAATCGTCTAGCATTGTTTTCCTACCCATTAAGCCATACCAACCTCTCAAACCAAAACCATCTTGGTTCGATGACACTAAAATCTGTGCATATCATCGCACACTTGGGCATGATACTGAGAATTGTTGTGCTCTTAAGGTTGTCATTTATCAACACTTGGAAAAGGATACCCTTCTCATTAAGGATCCTCTTGACCACCCTTTTGACAAATCACCAAAACCATCCCATGCTTCCCAAACCTCCTCACTTGAATTGGGATCCCAACACGAGATTATGGTCCCTCTACCACCTTCTCCCCCTCTATTCAAAATCAACACTATTAATGTGACCACCAAGTCCCAAACCCTAAAGGATAAAGGAAAAGAGTAGGTTTCTATCCCTTGGACATATCTATTTACCAAGCCTTCTCAACCACCAAAACCCAAGACTTCTATCTTGGGCACACCTCAACCAACATCTTCAGAGGCAATTCACGATTCCATGGTGAAACAACTTCACCAAACCCCTGTGAAGATGTCTTTGTATGACCTAATACAAAGCTCTCCACAACATCACCAAGCCTTGATCACAGCTTTATAGGCAGTGGAGGTCTAACCTAAAGACCCCCAACCACTGGCTATTTTAGTAAAATCATTACCCATCATTGCCTCCATCACCTTTAGTGATTCTGAGATTCCTGCCTCCAACCTAGAAGATCAGGATGTTGCCCTCTTTATCACGAATTACGTCAAGCAAACTCATGTTAAGTGGGTTATGATTGATGGAGGTGCTAGCATCAACATCATTTATACCCATGCATATGATCAACTAGCCCTTATAAATAACTACATGTCAAAAATCGACATAATTCTTCGTTCTTTCAATGATGCCACTGCTACTACCATTGGCACTGTGGTCTTGCATATTCATGTTGGCCCACGTACAATTCCAAAACTCTTCTATATCATCGAGGGGGAGTTCTAATATAACATGCTATTGGGACGACCTTGGATACGTGCCATGACCTATGTCCCTTCCACATTGCATCATTGTGTCAAGTTTGAACATGAGGGGCAAGTTCATGTCATTCCTGCTGACCGTTCCCCCTTTAAAACATGCAACATGACCTACCGACCTAATGATGTTCTCATCCCTTTGAAAACATCCACCCAAACACCACCTCCACCCATGGAAGCCTCGATAAGCTCGCAGACACTGGTCACACCTACACCTACTCCTCAAGTGACCACGAAAGATCTTATGGAAGATACCTTCCAGCGGCTTTCACATGGGGAGTATCATTTGCTTACCCTTGACATGTTCCAAACTCCACAAGAATATGGAAAACTTCATCACCACCCTAACTATGACCATTGCATCGAAATGGTCATCCCATATGGTCCTCCCAATCTCCAAACTAATCTCACTTATGGAGGGATAGATCGAGCTCCTACTATTGGAATCCTCTCTCATCACCCCAACTATTCACTTCTAATTTCTCCTTCCTTGGCAACCCTAGCTTTGCTCACACCTATCTTTATAGGTGTGCATGGAAGGGTTTTGGCTTTGGGCATTATGAATAAGGTCCCCACAAGCCCATTGAGCCTCCCAACGATGAAGCAATCAAAAATGCCAAGAAATGACATGGCATGGGTTTTAAAGAACCTACATAACCCTCTAAGATCCCTCACCATGAAATTATCATAGAACATTATCCTCCAAACTCGCCTATTGCCCCACCCTCACCTACGGAGTCGATGGTTTCCATCCCTCTTAGTTTTTTTTTCATAAATGTCATTCACTTAGAACCCTTGACCTATCAACTAGGTGGGGCATCAAAGTCTCTTCATCTCATTTATCCAGACATGATAGACGATGAATCTTCTAGCATCAACACTATCCAATGCCTAGACAATGATGTCATACTCACCTACATGGGTGTGGATGACTCTTACATACAACGATCACTTCCTTTGGAAACACAAGTTATGTTAAATAAATCAACTATTGACATTAATCTCCCATCTTCTGATGTTCCTCACATTTTAAATATTGGTCAATCTATAGATGCTCAAGAACAAATCAACTATACCACATTCCTTACAGATCATAGCAAAGCCTTTGCTTGGTCTTATAGTGATATGCTCGGTATTGACCCTGACATTATCATCCACAACATCGTCACAAACCATGAAGCTAAGCCTGTCAGGTAAAAGCTTCACAAGATGCATCCTCGCATCGTACTCCTTGTCAAAGAGGAGCTTCAACATCTTCTCTCCATCTCATTTATCCAACCCATTGATTATCCGTAATGGGTGTCAAACATTTTCCCTTTCACAAAAGCAACAGGAGGAACTTGAATTTGTACTGACTATCGCGACCTCAACCTAGCTTGCCTAAAGGATGACTTTCCTTTGTCAAACATTGACCAACTTGTTGATCTTACGGCCGGTCATGAGATGTTATCCCTCATAGATGGGTTTTTAGGATATAACCAAATCTTGATTGCTCCAGAAGATCAAAATAAAACCACCTTTATCACCCCATGGGGGACATTCTGCTATAGGGTCATGCCTTTTGGCCTAAAAAATGCAGGCACTACATACCAATGCACCATGACTTATATCTTTCATGATCTCCTCCACAAAATCATGAAGGACTATGTGGATGACCTGTTGGGGAAATCCAAACTTTGCCATGACCACCTAACCATCCTCAAAACAATTTTTACTCGCCTATTACAATATAACGTTCAACTCAACCCAAAGAAATGAGTCTTTGGGGTTCTCTCAGGGAAGCTTTTGGGTTTCATCATTTCTCTCTATGGCATTGAGGTAAATCCAGCTAAGATTCAAACCATAATCAAGATGCCCCCACCAACTAACCTAAAACAACTTTGCAACCTGCAAGGGAAGTTTCAATTTATTCATCGCTTCATCTCACAGATATCTGACCGATGCCAACCCTTCCATCACCTCCTCAAGAAAAATGTCTCCTTAAATTGGGATAAGGATTTCCAAGAGGCTTTTGAGGCTCTTAAATGCTATCTTGTCTCTCCACCAGTCCTTATCCCACCTAAAGATGACCAACCCTTTTATCTTTACATTTCAGCAACAGATCATTCCTTAGGTGCCATGATCGCGCATCGAGATGAACAACATCATGAGCAGGTGGTTTATTATATAAGTCGAATGCTCATTGACTATGAAACTAAGTATACTCATACCAAAAAACTTTGCTTGGCATTAGTCTTTGCTGCCTCCAAACTCTGCCACTATCTCCTCAACCACAAGACTTACGTCATCACCCACACTGACCCTCTCAAATACATGCATTCCAAGCCACACCGAAACCAACATATGGCTCGTTGGCTCACGCTTCTCACTGAGTTTGATTTGGAATTTATTCAACAAAAGTCTATAAAGAGGCAAATGATCATTGATCAACTAGCATATGCCCCTTTACCTGATAACCAACCCTCTAACTGCAAATTTCTTGATGAGTCTATTGCCATGCTATCCACCGATGACATCCCCTATCAAATGACAATGTTCTTTGATGGATCTAAATGTCAACTCGATGGGGGTACGGGGGTCATCCTCATCCCTCACAAGGGTGAGCCCATGCCTCTATCTTTCAAACTCGACTTCAAATGCACCAATAACATGACTGAGTATGAAGCCTTAATTTTGGGGCTTCAAACTACCCTTTTCTTGGGCATTAAGACAATCAATATCTTTGGCGACTCACAACTAGTCATTAATCAGATTAACATTTCATATCTTTGTAAAAACAAAGTCTTGCAATGATATAAACACTGTGTTGACACATTGTTAGGGTCTTTTGACCGTTATCTCTTGCAAACTATTCCTCGCTATACAAATAAGTTTGCCGACACAATGGCCTCTCTTGCCTCACACATCCCATATTCATCTTCTTCCTCAAAAATCTATGTCATGGTACACCATTTGGTGTTGCCCTCATATATATCAACTAACATCAACTTTGTTGGCAATATCGACTCTAGTCCACATGATGTTTGGTATAAATAACTTGTCGACTACTTGACTTATTCTATCATTCCTCCTGACCTCTCTAGCAATGGACTGTGGGCTTTTATCAAGAGTACTACTCGATACACCATGCTAGGGGATCTTCTCTACAAGTGAAGTTTCGATAGCCTCCTTTTCCAATGCCTAACCACCACTGAAACATCTCATGCCATTAAACAAGTCCATGATGGGATTTGTGGAGGACATTTCAGTGGTAACTCGGTTGCAAAGTGCATCCTTTGCCTGGGCTATTATTGGCCCACTCTTCACCAAGACTATAGCGACTATGTTCGGTGTTGTATCAAATACCAGCAACATGCTAACCTACTTCACGTCCCTAGCCATGCTTTACAAGTTGCTAAGGGTTTTTGGCCCTTTTCACAATGGGGCTTAGATCTAATTGGTGAGATTAACCCTCATTCGTCTCTCCAACATCAGTCTATTATCACAGCAACTGAATATTTCACTAAATGGGTGGAAGTTGTCCCCCTCATCTCTACTAAAGCTGACAAAATCATCAACTTCATTAACCACCACATCATATGTTGTTTCGATGTACCTCACAAGATCATCACCGATAACGGCAAATCTTTCAAAAACAAAATTGTCCAGAAGCTTTGCAACTCTTTTAGCATCAAACTCAGCTTCTCATCACCTTACTATCCACAAGCAAATGGATGGGCAGAGGCTTATAATAAAATCTTAACTAAAATCCTAATGAAGGTGGTCAACGACACTGGAAGGGATTGGCACACTCACATTCCCTTCACTTTCTGGGCCTACCACACTAGCATCCGAACCCCTACGGGTGCTACACCTTTTTCCTTAGTGTATAAAACTGAGGTCGTCTTGCCTCTTGAAGTACAAATACCTTCACTTCACATCTCCTTACACGACATACTCTCCAATGATGACTTTCATCAAGATCGATTAACACAACTCGAATTACTCAATGAACATCGTCTTGCCGCTCTTAATCATCTTCATATCTACCAACATCGCATCAAGCGTGCCTACAACAAAAATTTGAAAGAGCGAGATTTCAAAATCAGAGATCTCATCCTTAAAGAAAACCAACACATGACCAATATGGAAAGAATCAAATGAGGCAAGTTTGCTCCTAATTGGCTCGGACCTTATATAATAACGCACAAGTATGGATCAGGGACTTATCGTCTATCTTCTCTCGAAGGCCGGCCAGAACCTGAGCCCCTTAATGCATTACATCTGTGACCATTCTACTGTTAACCAAGTAATCATTCACTTGATGTTTAACTTGAGCTCGTCCCTTGAACAACCCCCGTCATCCTCATTCCTATTCCTTTCAACCCTTTTTCCTTACAAAAATTAGTTAACCCTTTTTTAAAGCAATAAATGCTTTATCCTAATAAAAATGGAAACCTCTATAGTCTAGTCCATGACTAAAAGTTTAGTCAACAAAAAAACATAAAACGGGGATGCCTAACAAAATATTAAAAGCTCATGAACTATAAATGTAGACTGCTCCCTTGAAGGATAGTGGCATTATTACTGTAATTAATAGACTGCTCCCTTGAAGGACAGCTATTCAAAGAACATCAAAACATACAACGCAAAATATAGACCACTCCCTCGAAGGATGGCTATGCCCAAATTTTGCTACAAACACAGCACCCTCTCAGAAGCTTCCCGTATCGATTAGCTTCACATGACCACAAAACAAAAACCACATCCCCAAGTCGACTTCCCGCATTGATCAGTCTACCAAAAAAAAACTGACTGACAAACTATTTAGTCATGGACTTGCCTATAGTCATTCTCAGGGTCACCTATAAAAGGGGCACAGTTATCTCTGTTAAAAAGGGTTATGCTATCCTCACATATCACATAATCACACCTATTACCCCAAAATACCCAAGGGATTTTGAGCTCACTTAACGTCAAGTGATTAGGGTACTTCTCTAACACAAACCAATGGTCAACGACGTAATGCATGAACGGGGCTTTTATTTGCAAAAACCCTATCTATGCTATCATTATGGTCTTTTTCAATGAAAGAGCAATGTGCCTTTCACTTCTTACACACCTTCGTCACATGCCAATATAACCAAAACATTTTCTAAACACTAACATAACATCATGATTTATTTAATGCAAATACCACTTTGTGTTAAATAAATCATCATAGCCCATTCACATTAGTTTCTATGGAAACTAATACACATGGAAACTATCAACCAAACACAATTTATGTCAAGCATATACCATCACCAATATGGAAACCTGTTGAATCATAAATAAACTCATTTCATTTTTAGCATACACCATCACCAACATGGAAAATTGCTACGGATGAAAAACCACATAACCTATGTTACAGCATACACCATCACACAATATGGAAAAGGCTATAACATCATCCTACACTCATCATTTCTAAGCATGTACCATCAAACATATGGGAAATGCTAAAAACATTAACATAACCAAACCAACCAACAACCTCTTTGACTCTTTTTCCCTTCTTGGGAGAACTACATTGGCTTGAGGCCCTTAAAACAAGGGTTATGTAGGCAGCACTCAGTTGACATGGGGTCTTCTGAGGTTAGCTCGGCCATTCATTCATCTGTCTACCCAATGGACCAACTATTCAACCTAAAACTGCCCAAAATCATGACCAAACAATCAGCCCTGACACTATAGAAGTCACTTAGACTTCTCATGGGGCACATTGGAGATCACATACATCTCCTTACCCATAACAAACAACCCTTGAGATCACTTTTATCTCAGCCTGACTCAATAAATGACCTCAGAGATCCCAAATATCTCCTCAGACCATGACCACTTTCGAGACAACTTTGCCTTGGTTGTTTTGATTGCTTATGCTAACTCACAAATAGTTAGCAAATTGTACGCACCCCTCACATGTATTGTCAGATTGCAACCAAGTTAATCCCCAATATCTGTGACATTTTTGTGTTTTTCAGGAGCACTTTCTAGCCTAAATACTTGGATCACGATGACCATTGGAGCTACAGCTTTGATCGATCTAACCCAATCAGCTACCACTAATAAGCTAGGGACTGGTTACTTTAATTTTAGTCCTCCTCGACCATTAGAGCTATAGCTTTGATCGTTTAACCCAATCAGCTACCAGTAATAAGTTGGGGACTGATTACTTCAATTTTAGTCCTCCTCGACCTTGCCTACGACAATTTGACTTGCCTATCAAGTGAAGTGGTATACACGCAATCTCAACTATTGCAACATTCACATTCCAACCTCATCCTACACATCCACTGCCTGTCAAATTGGCACTCAATTTCAGCTTACCTTCTCTCGATTCCCACTTTGAGGGGGAATACCTCATCCCATACTTGAGGCAACCTACACCTATTTTTGTCTTGCAGTTCATCAGGACAAACCACAAGACAAAAAGGGAAAAATGTAGACACCAATATTGTGTCAACTCCCCCTTGGTCCCCTTCTAAATGTTAACACTCCTAACCCACACTTGAACCCCTTTCACCTTGGACACCTCACTTAAACACCTCACCCAAAGACCATTTCCTAGCCTATGAGTCACCCTGAGACTAGGTCTTCCAAATCCTAACTACCCATGACCTATTCTCAATCCCTAACCAACTCCCATGCCTCATAAGCCCATGTTTTGACCATTCTCCAATGGCAAAGGCACTTGGCAGGTGGAGAAACAGGCAAAGGGCTAAAAATAGCCCTTTTACCTATTCTCCCTCCACTGATGTCGGTCAACCATCAGCCGACGCCGGCGAGATCGCCGACATCGATTACATAAGCCTAGCTCTAACATTGAGTTACCTCCTGCCTTCTTCCAGATTGATGCACACATTCTAAGACCAAAAGCATCAGATCCTGACTATCATCCTCCTAACTACCGAAGTTTTACACAAGTCATTCTAGAGACTGGACTGAAACATTGTACGAGGACCTCAATATTAGCCACAATGGGAATAAACATTTGGACACCTCTGGTTCTTCACCTAACAGAGCTAAGTATTCTGATCTCCATTTCAAATTTTTAGAATATACTATTAATTACTTTCTATTTGACATTTCCAAATACTTTGAGAGGCATGATTTCTTCCATGGAGGGGCTGAAAGGCCTTCCGCTTATTCTCACCCTTTTTTCATACCTATCCTCTACCTTTACCCTTCCTTAGACCTTTATTCACTTTCCCACAACCTACACAAACCTCTAAACTTCTAGAAACTCTTCTGATTATTCTAGAAACATTCTAAAACCCATCCAAAGCCCACTACCCCTTTCGACATCGATAATATAACCGATGTCGGCAGAATTCCAGACCGACCTCGGTAGACTAACCAACATCGGTGACTGTGTAAACTAGAAAACCTATCCAAATAGCCCATAGACTAGACAAAACTTTTGGCCAGCATTCTGTAACATTTTGAGACTACAGAGAATAGGTACACACATTATACCTTTCCATTTCTTTAGTCTTTTATCATTTCTTTTTTATACAACACTCTTTTCTTTAAATAGTGGAATGTCATCCTTCAGGGAGCTTTATGCTTCTGGGACCGAGCGCGTAGCTTGGCAGTCCACCATATCCTCTAACATTTTCTTTGTTTAAGTCTCTTTCTTATTACAGGTGTTTCTTCCACAGCCAAAGAGGAGCTCCCACAAAGCTTGGATACGGTGTGCACTAAATCCGGGTAACGTCAAACCCAAGACCTTCTTAACCTTAGTTTCTTCTTTCTTCTGAATGTAATTAGTGAAAAATATAGAGAAATAATGATGTTTAAGCAGCTTGCTCTTCCCAATGTGTAGACATCGAAATTGTGTCTAACCCTTGTTGTCCTCCCCTTAACCCCCATTTTAGTCTTCCATGCCTATTTAACCCCTATCGACCATTTTCCCACAAGCCTTGACCCTGGCAGCATGTAAAAATGAGCAGAGATCTAAAGTTAGCCTTTATCTCCATTCTACATCTACCGATGACGGTCATAACCCAGCCGACATCGCCGACATCGGTCACTTATCAACTGAGGTCGGTAGTCTTGCTGACGTCGGTTATCTTTAACACTGCATTCTCGATCCGAATGCAGGAACCATTATCCATTATCTGTTATCCATTCAGTTGCCAATCCGTTTCTTGATCGGTTATGAGACCTTCCTTCGTATCAATCAGCAAACCTCTTCATTCAGATGATCAACCAATTCTTGCATCCAACCAATCTGCATCCACGATACAGGTATTCTGCTTCAGTCATCTTGCTCTACAACACAGCGACAACGTCAATCATATCTCTGACTCTATTTTCAGCGTATAACAAGTAAGCTTTGCTTTGTGTTTTTGTTTTACTCTCTGGTTATTGGTTTTTATTTGATATCATTACCCAGATTTAGAGTTAGCCTATAGCCCCGACCTTACTTCCACCCGTATCACCTCTATCCACCCTCTGCAAAAAATATAGTTTGTAACTCTGCCCAGATCCCTATACAAACCCTCAAACAAATCCCTCTAACTCCTAAACCGGCTTCCCGAACCCTCAAACAAAAACTTTAGACCCTTCTGCAATCTAAAAACTCTGTCCAGACCCGACCAGACCCTGTCCAAAACTATTTCCCCGACCAACGCCGGTCATTACCCCGACCAACGCCGGCACTTCAACCGACGTCGGCACTCTTCTTGACCGACGCTGGCACAGAGACTAACATCGGTGACTGTGTAGAGTAATTTGCTACATATCAGGTACACATTCTGCTTTTTTGTCTTTTATTTGCTTTCATTCTGTCTTTCATTATTTCTACTTCAGTCAAATATTCTGCTTTTTATTAGTGGGTTGATATCCCTTAAGGAAGTCTTCATACTTCAGGGATTAAGCGTTTGCTTGACAGCCCACCGTCTATTCGTCTAACATTTTTTCGTCTTTAGTCTCTTTTTCTTCGCAGGTGTCATTCCTCCACAGCCAAAGAGAAGTACCTTCCAACGTTTGATTTCGGTGCGCACGACTATATCCGGGTATCTTCTAACCCTAAACCATCCCTTAGTTTCTCATTTCTATCTTTTGAATGTGAAAGCGAAATTAGCGTAGAAACATTCTGGCACGCCCAGTGGGACCCTAGGGCCTTCCTTGGGTTCTTTCTTTCTTTCGTTCATATAGGTGCATTAGGTTCCTTCCTTTTTGCCTCTTTTGTCTCTTCTAAACGACATCATAAGCAGGAATAAAAAGAACTTTTCTTTTCTTTTTTGCACTTCTAGACTAGTCAAAACTCATATTCTTCGACTCTTTCTCCATTCATCTTCATACGAACAAACATTTTGACTTGGGCTTAAAACACGTTGCACTTTCATTTCTGTTTGCTTGCATTTCTTAGACCACACTTAGTAATTAATAAATGCATATTGAATTAATCTAGCCCACTTGATGTTACACGACCAAACCACTTGCACAAAACAAACATCTTAACTTACCTGAGACAAGGCCCAATTGGGATTTCATCCCCCAGCGGATACCTTACCCGTCCCGGTGATCCTACTTGGACTTCATCACCAAGGGGAAAGCCCACTCTATTCTCTGGCAGAGTCTAATCTATAGGGGAAGTATATTTTGGCTAAGCAGGCCCAGCTTATCACTGGATTTGTGAAGTGAGGGGAGCTTACTCCTTAGCACCAGGCCATGTACGAAACCTAACACAGACTTCTTGAGCACCATAACTAACCTGAAACCATCCATAGACTACTTCTTCTAGGACCCGACTCAAAAGCCAATCTTCCTCTACACACATTTTAAGGCATAAGCCACTATAATCCTAATAATTTACTCCTAGGGTTTTAGGATTTGCTTGTGTTCTGCATCTTTTCTATTCTTATTTGCTTGTTTGAGCTTGTGAGGACGTTCTTTCTTGCCTTGAATGGTTCTGACTCGTAGTCAAGCCAAGGCTCTAGTCGATCACGTTAGGCATCACCCGCTTCCATCTACCCCGTCCATAACCAGTCCTATAATGGAGTTCCACTCGGAGACTGAAAGAACTCCTACTAGACCATCCCCGACCCAGATGCCTATTATCCCATAACCTCAATGTCACATCCCTCCAAAACTATCTCACAAAAAACCCAACGCGAGACCTTTCAGGTGAAGCGGCGATGACATTAACACCATCCGCTACCCATCTTTTTGCCTCAACCATTAACCCAACCATGGTCAATATGCAAAGTTTGGCCTCCCCGTCTATTTTTAGACCGACTTCCATCAGGGTTTCATTACCCCCTCAACTACACGCAATTCAACCAAGTTCTACATCATACCAAAACTTGATTGTCTCGTCCCCACACACTCTTGCGCCCATATATGCAGGAGTGCCTACCTCCCCTTTTGTCCATGCCACCACACAACCTCCTTTGGCGGTATCTAATCAGGCTATGCCTTCTACCTTCATAACCCAACCATCTTTGGCCTCTACTTTTGTCCCTGCGACTAGTTATACATATGTTGCATCCTTACAAGCACAACCGACTACGTCGTACACCCCTCTCAATGCCTTTCAAGCACCTTACAACCTAGGGGGTGCCCCGTCTGCCAATCCGTCAGTAGACATCATCAAGATGCTGATGGATAAAATGTCCAGTCTCGAGGCTTCTATCTCCGGTTCAAGCAATGCTCTCTCGTATGACGAAATTTGCAACAAGCCCATCCATCCTTCCATCCCTATCCGACCATACCCCAACCAATGGGAGCTTCCTAAATTTACTCATTTTCAGAGTAAGGAGGACCTGCAACAACATCTACAGGCATTCAGACATGCCTGCTATCTTATAGCACATGACGATGCACTACTTATACGCACATTTCCTATGTCTCTTTCTGGCCCTGCCCTTGACTGGTATAGCTCTCTTGCCAGACATTCTATCTTTTCATTCACTCAACTTGCCCAATTATTTCTCGACCATTTTTCTATCAACATCACTAAACAAGTCTCGATCACAGACCTCTACTCCATCAGGTAATTTGACGACGAATCAATAGCCGATTTTGTCACCCGTTGGAGAGGCCTGATTAACTAGCTCTCCTTTTCCTTGCCTCAACCTGAGATCATCGAGCTCTTTTCTCGAGTATGTGCCAGGTATATCTCTTCCACCTTGCGGATTCAGACATTTTGCACTTTCGATGAAGCTTTCACCATGGCTCGAAAGCTTGAACTCCGTGCCATTGAAGAGGATAAGGTCAAATTGTGTAATACTAACGCGAGAACCAATGACCATTCTTCTTCCAGACCTTCTTCTTCTGCCAACTCCGAGTCCAAAGGAGTGGCCAACACTGTGATCATCAGATCACCATCCTCGACAACAACTAATCAACCTCAATCTTCAACATCTCAAAGCATCATAAAATAATTCCAACAACGGTACATACAACCCTTCCCTAACCGTCCTCCTAGCCACAACAACATTCAGACCATGACCAATGACTCTCATGACCATCATATACACATGGTCAACACGGTTTTGCCTCTTGTCCCTGACCAACCTCCATCACAGGTAGAAGAGCCATCTTCTCCTGTTTGTCTTTCACAGGTAGAAGAGCCATCTTCTCCCATTTGTCTTTCACAGGTAGAAGAATCTTCTTCTCCTATTAGTCCTCCATCAACCTCTCCCATATTGGAGGATGCCTTGACCACATCAACACCAGCTACCTCGCCTTCATCCTTCTTATCATCCATAGATGATCATACATTTTTGACTCCTCAACCACACACAGAAGCCATGACTACTCCGGCGCTCTTTCCACTTAAAGAACCCACATCTTCAATCCCTTCTCCATTGAGAGAAGAATCATCCACATCTAAGCCCAAACCCGCGCAAGCGTCCATCATGCCCAAAGAGATTAAACCTCTCGGTGTTCACCCCACATCTAACCTTGCCTCGCATAATAGTGGCCCTCAACCCAAACTAAAGAAGGCTACTAAACCACATCGGAGAACTCCTCCCCCACCTTCCTCATTACCTTCAATCTTGGGCCCACATCTGTCCACTTTAATAGGAGTTCTTCCTACTCCCATACTTCACAGAGGCAAGTCACCTCCATTACTCTATCAACCCGTCAGACTTATATCTCTTCCAATCCATCGACCAACGCCTCTTATGCCTCTCAAACCAAAGTCATCAACCCCCACTATAACAAAACATCCAAACCCATTAGCAGGTTCTTATGCCTTGCTGTTACGGCAATTATTGCAGTCCTCTCACATCTATCTCTCGCCTCTTAAACCATATCAATCTCTTAGACCAAAACTGCCCTGGTTTGACAACACTCACATTTGTACGTATCATCACATGCCTGGGCACGACACAGAGCATTGTTGTGCCCTCAAGGTTGCCATTCACCAATGTCTAGGGAATGATACCCTTCTTCTCAACCACGTCATCAATAAACCTTCAACACCACCCCACTCATCAACTCTCGGATCAAGGCCATCTTGGTTCGACAACTCTAAGTTCTACCACTATCATCACACTCCGGGACATGACACTAAGCGTTGTTGCGCTCTCAAAGCTGTCACTCATCAACACTAGAAAAAGGATTCCCTTCTCATCAAGGACCCTCTTGACCACCTCTTCGACAAATCATCAACACCGACCCATGCTTCTCAAACCTTATCACCTAAATCGGGATCTCCACGCCAGACTATGGTCCCTTTATCGCCTTTGACCCCATTATTCGACATCAACACAGTCCATTTGACCACTAAGCCTCAACCAACCTTGACCAATCTATCCAACATTATCCCTAAGCGACTGGGGGAATCCAACCTTATCCTGACATTGACCAAACATTCATCCAAGACCTCAACAAAACATTCGACCAACTTTGACCAGACATTTGACCAAACCTCGACCAAGTCTCGACCAATCATTAATCAACCTTCTTATCATAATCGCGACCAGACCTCAACCACACATAGTCCAATCATTAATCAACCTTCTTATCATAACCGCGACCAGACCTCAACCACACATAGTCTAATCATCAATCAACCTTCCTATCATGACCTTGACCAGCAGCAACCAAACCTCGACCAAACTTCAATCATCAAACATCAACCAACCAAGCACCTATCACTTCTTCAAACCATCATTAATCAGCACATGACCAATATGGAGTGAAGTAAACGAGGCAAGTTTGCCCCTAATTGGCTCAGACCTTTCATTATCACGCACAAGTATGGATCAGGGATGTATCGTTTGTCTTCTCTCGACAGACGACCAGAACCTGAGCCTCTTAATGCATTGCATTTGTGACCATTCTACTGTTAGTCGAGTACTCATCCACTTGACATTTATCTTGAGCTCGTCCCTTGAGCAATCCTCGTCCTCTTAATCCTCATTCCTTTCAACCCTATTCCCCTTAACAAATCCTATATACCCCTTTTATACAGTATGGATGCTTTTTCCTAATAAAAGGGAACCCTTGACCTTCTATAGTCTGGTCCATGACTCACATTTTTGTCAAAACAAATCAAGATGTCAAAAATATCCAAAGTCACCAAATCGCATCAAAAGGCAGACTGCTTCCTCGAAGGACAGCTGTACTATCATTGCTGTAGCTAATAGACTACTCTCTCGAAGGACAGCTATTCAAAGCCCTTAAATATATAAAGCAAAAATATAGACCACTCCCTTGAAGGATGGCTATGACTAACTCTTGCTACCAACAGCAATCTTTCTTAGAAGCTTCCTGCATTGATCAACTTCGCAAATGACCACCAAGCAAATGACATCTCTATGTAGACTTCCCGCATTGATCAGTCTGCACCCAAAAAAAAATCATGGACTTGGCTTGTAGTTGTCTCAGGGTCTCCTATAAAAGGGGTAAGGTTATCTCTGCTCTTAAAACGGGTTACCCTATATCCTCCTCCTATCACCTGCTCAAGGGACTTCGAGCTCATTTTAGTGTCAAAGTGATTCGATTACCGCTCTAACACAACCTCTGGTCAACGACGTAATGCATGAATGGGGCTCTTAGTTCTAACAACCCCTATCTATGATGTCATTCTGGTCCTTGTCAATAAAAGGGCGATTATGCCTTTCACTTCTTTTACACTTTGGTCACATCCAATCATTTGTCATTTATTAAATCAGCTCAACCCTCTTTTCGACCAACCACCTAGCCTATTCACACTGGTTTCTATGGACACCAATACACATGGAAACTATAGACCACTCAATTTATGTCCAACATAAACCATTACTTGCTGGCGCATAAATAGGCTCATTTCATTTTTGGCATATGTCCATCACCTAATATGGACAATTGCTAGGGGTGAAAAACCTTGACTTTTTCTCATCATTTCAAGCATGTTCTCTCAGACATATGGACGTGCTAGACCATTCTCATGACTAGACCAACTCTCGACCACTTTGTCTCCTAGTCTGAACTACATTAGTCTGAGGCCCTTAGGACAAGGGCTATGTAGGCAGCACTCAGATGACACGACTATCTTCTGGGGTTAGCTCGACCACCCTCATTTGTTCATCTATCTGATGGACAAACCCTATCCTCTTCGACCCATGACCTTGACCTCAACCAAGACCAATTCCATCCCTTTGACCCTTCTTCCCTTTTAGAGAGAACTACATTGGCTTGAGGCCCTTCACACAAGGGCTATGTAGGCAGCACTCAAATCACATAACATCTTCTGAGGTTAGCTCAGCCACATCTTTTCATCCATCCATCCACCTCGACCAATCACCATTGGAGATCATACCTATCTCCTCCGACCCTGATCACTTCCAAGACAATGTTGCCTTGGTTGTTTTTGCCTGTCTGCTACCTCATGAATGGTTAGCAAAATTATGTGCAGCCCATATTTTTTACCCTCACAAGTATAGGATCGCAAGCCGGTTGATCCCCACTACTTGTGACATTTGCGTGTTTTCAGGAGCACTTCCTGAGCTTGGGATACCTGGAACACGATGACCATTAGAGCTTCAGCTTAGATTGAATAACCCAATCAGCAGATGACTAAATGCTGGGGCCCAGTTATTTCAATTTTGGCACTCCTCGACCCTCAGCCTATGACAATTTGACCTGACCATCCTCATGAAGTGGTGTACGCGCAATCATGACTTTTGCAGTGTTCTCACTCTATCTTCACCCCTTTTTCATCTAATCTTTATCAAATCAACACCCAATTCTAGGTTCCCTTCTCTCGACTCCTGCTTTGAGGGGGAATACCTCATCCATAATCGGGGCAACCAACCCTCCTATTTTTGTCTTGCAGTTCATTCGAATAATTTACAAGACGGAATCGACCTTATCCCACACCTAGGGCAACCAACTCCTATTTTTGTCTTGCAGTTCATCCAGAACAACCAACAAGATAAAAAGGGGCAAATGTAGACACCGAAATTGTGTCTAACCCTTATCATCCTCCCCTTAACCCCCATTTTAGTCTTCCACGCCTATTTAACCCCTATCGACCATTTTCCCACAAGCCTTGACCCTGGCAGCATGTAAAAATGAGTAGAGAGCTAAAGTTAGCCTTTATCTCCATTCTGCATCTACCGATGACGGTCATAACCCGGCCGACGTCGCTGACGTCGATCACTTATCGGCCGAGGTCGGCAGTCCTACTGACGTTGGTTATCTTTAACACTGTGTTCTCGACCCAAACGCAGGAACTGTTATCCGTTATCTGTTATCCATTCGGTAGCCAATCCGTTTCTCGATCGGTTATCAGACCTTCCTTCGTATCAATCAGCAAACCTCTTCATTCAGATGATCAACCAATTCTTGCATCCAACCAATCTACATCCAATCTCTTGCATTCTCTCTCTCTCTCTAGTACAGGTATTCTGCTTCAGTCATCTTGCTCTGCAACACAGCGACAACGTCAATCATATCTCTGACTCTATTTTTAGCGTATAACAGGTAAGCTTTGCTCTGTGTTTTTGTTTTACTCTCTAGTTATTATTTTTTATTTGATATCATTACCCAGATTTAGAGTTAGACTATAGCCCTGACCTTACTTCCACCCATATCACCTCTATCCACCCTCTACAGAAAATACAGTCTATAACTCTGCCCAGATCCCTGTACAAACCCTCAAACAAATCCCTCTGACTCCTAAACCAGCTTCTCGAACCCTCAAACAAAAACTTCAGACCCTTCTGCAATCCAAAAACTCTATCCAGACCCAACAAGACCCTGTCCAAAACTATTTCCCTGACCGACACCGGTCATTACCCCGACCGACGTCAGCACTTCAACCGACGTCGGCACTCTTCTTGACCGACGCCAGCACAAAGACCGACACCGGTGACTGTGTAGAGTAGTTTGCTGCATATCAGGTATGCATTCTACTTTTTTGTCTTTTATTTGCTTTCATTTCATCTTTCATTATTTCTAATTCAGTTAAATATTCTACTTTTTATTAGTGGGTTGATATCCCTTAAGGAAGTCTTCGTACTTCAGGGATCAAGTGTTTGCTTGACAGCCCACCGTCTATTCGTCTAACATTTTTTCGTGTTTAGTCTCTTTTTCTTCGTAGGTGTCATTCCTCCACAGCCAAAGACGAGTACCTTCCAACGTCTGATTTCGGTGTGCATGACTATATCTGGGTATCTTCTAACCCTAGACCATCCCTTAGTTTCTCATTTCTATCTTTTGAATGTGAAAGCAAAATTAGCGTAGAAACACAATGATCAGAATGCACATGGGTCATTTTTAAAAAGGGAACCAAAAGGCCTCCTTTCTTCCTCTATATATTGTAGACTTGTCATTTGGAAAAGGATCTCTCACATTGTAACATGAAGCCCTGGCAAATTTTCACCTAGAATCAATAAAATACATTTCACCTCTATTCTAGTTAGATATCTCTGTGTGTGTCTGAGTGTTAGTCTTGTGTTTAGTCATTGCTTCTTAAATGCTTTCATAGGGTTGACACCAACGCATTTGGTATCTATAAGACACCATTCTTACAAGTGACAAGAAGAGTTGTACCTGGAGCATAGAGACAGAAGGAAGTCATTACACAATGTGCTTTTCTTACAACACCTATGGTGAGTCCCTGCTTCTGTGTGTTCCATTAAATCCTCTTTGTTAAGCTTCTTGCAGTCTAGTCATTTTACCAGTTAAAGTGTACATATGTGTTTGTATGGTTCAGAGTGTGAATGTGAGTAGGTCTAATCATTTGGTGCATCACCCCATTTAGAGTAGGTTTTGTTTTCCTGTAATCCTTCTCCCTTTTCATCCCCCCATTATATGTGTGTGTGTGTGTGTGTGTGTGTGTGTGTGTATTAGCACTTATTAGAACAAATTAGATGCATCAAAGGGAGCTAGCCCTTACCTAGAGACTCTCCCCTCTAGCTTCACCAGTCCCACAGGTGAGAGGGGAGTTTCCATTTTGACGTGTGGAAGGCAGGAACTAGGCATCCTACCCCGAGTGCAATCCACTGCATCAACAATTTTTGGCATGCCCGATGGGACTCAATTGTTTACACTCAATAAAGTTTTAGGATTGATGTTAGTCCTATTACAACAAATTAACTATTTTCAGCATCTGGCGACTCCACTGGTAAGAGCTTCACTTTCTAATAGAAGACCAGTCTGACTTCTTATGCCTAAAGTCACCACACGGTCTGCTTTTAAGGGTGTCCCTTTCAAATTTATTGAATTGCCTTTAAACTCAAAAAAGTGACTAAGGTTTGAGAGGACCCATCCTTATTCAGCAAACCACTTTCCCAAAATTGCTATAAAGAACACCTACGCAAGGAGGCCGCAGTTACATCTTGTCATAGCTATGGCATTACCCTTTGTGACTTTTTGTGGTCAGAGTCCTCTGAATCTCCAACATTATGACCCAATTCCAAGAGCAGTCCTCAAAAGTGTGCCTTCTTTTGATGGAGAGGGGCCCATTACAGTTATCAAACACATCAAAAATGTTGCTAACCTCTACAATTTTCACAATATTACTGAGGATAATATTACAACCAGATTGTTAGCTTTATCTCTCAAGGGCAAATCTCTAGACTGGTATGGGACTCTAGCCATAAATTCAATTGGTTCCTGGAATGAATTGGGTACTCACTTGATAGACTCTTTTGGGAAAAAGAGTTACCACCTTTCACTTGCTGAGTAGCTGACTACCATAAAGAGATCCCCACATGAATACATGCAGGATTTCAACACTCAATTTTAGAAGACATGTGATTGAATCCCCATTCTAGTAAGACCTACTCCTAGCTATGCTTTACTTTATTACTTAAGAGCATTGAATAGTGATATCATTGTTATGATACAGTCCATGGGAGGACATGTGCTACCTACTGCCTATGACATAGCTATAGCAGCTAAAAATTGTCTAGTGCAAGTTGGGAAAATAGCTCCTAGACCCGATATGCCACTTTTCTCTAAAATGTTGCCTCTAATTTAAATCATTGCTCCCACATTAGCTCTTCTACCTAGCATAGAAAAACTAGCTGCTACTCCATCTAATGAGCTTCATGAAGTCAAGATTATGTTGTAAAATATGTCAAATGAACTTGTGGCTATTAAAAGGTAGCAAGCTCAAAGCAATTGACCAAACTAAGGATACCAGTAGTATGGTCAATCTCTGAGACCCCCTTTCCAAAATTACAATCAAGGACAGGATCAACTTACTCAGACCAGACCCTTTCAAGGTTACAACCCAGGCACCCCTTCATCATCTAAGGTTATGGTGCCCGTTCAAAACAATCTGGTGTGAGAACAGTCAAGTTGTTCAACCATGGGATATGGTTAGGAGCAGGTTGTTTATACAAATGAAATGATGGGTTATTACCCAAATGTATAAGACAATTAGGCAGCTGCTCATTCCCAAGTCTTTGAGGTTCCAATGCAACCCAGCATGAGCAGCAGTTAGAGCCAGCCTGATTCTACTCTCATGAATCATCTGGAAGGAGAATTCTTTTCAATCAATTATGTGGGTGTTGTAGACAATCAGGCTAATCATGTTGCGACCAACACAAGATTTAAAAGGAGAGAAATGGAAGAAGCTCAGGTTACTGCCCAAATGTCAGCAATACCTTCTTCATCACCTATAAATCAAAAGGTTCAAAGCTTCAGACTATCGGTTGAACCCCCAGCTCCTCGGCCTGCACCTCAGGCCATAAATATTTCCAAAGAAAATTTGAAGGAAGGCAATCCTTGAGTCAACATAGTTGACCAGATGAAAAATCTGCACATGAGCATCTCCTTTTGGGATTCACTGTCAATACCAGGGTAAAAGGACATATTACAAAAGGAATTGCATGAGCTAAATGAATAAGTTGTCCCAGCAAAGGTTGATAATGTCTTGATGATGAATGGGCAGCCTTCTACCTCAGGTCAGGTCAGGAAAAAAGAAAATATCCCTCCTTTTTATGTGTCCTTGGTCTTAGGAGATTTCTTGGTGCACAATTACATCATTGACAGTGGGGCAAGCACCTCGGTGATGCCCAAATGTATAGCTGACAAGTTGGGCTTAAAATATGAATAAATGACCAAGGGAGTCCTGCAGCTGGATGGAACCCCAGCAAAGACAATTGGGGTGGCAAGAGGTTTGAGCTTGATGATACACACTTGCCTAACCTTCTCAGTTCATCATGATGTGGTAGTGGTGAATGTCCCTCCTTACTTTGCCATCTGCTTATCCAGGGATTTTACATCCAAGATAGGTGGCTACTTAGCAGTGAATTGGTCTTATCTAGTTTTTAGAACCAAGTATGGAACTAAAGTCAAGATTAAATCTGAGCCACTCTACAAATATCATCTGGAACCTTTCTCACTCAAGGTAGCAAATGTTAGCTACACCATCATTGACCAAGAAGAGTCCCAAGTAGACCAATCTCCATCCTCTGCCCTTGAAGGAGTTGCAGACCTGCTCTTAAATGAATGGGGAAGTGACAACTTCGAGCATGATCCCTACAAATTCATAGAGGAGGCAGGCCTCAAAATTTATTTCATGCATGATGAAGGTACTTTTTTACCAAATCTAATGAAAGCTAGCTAGGAAAGCTGAAGTCTATGGTAGTTATTCTTTGATGGTTCAAAAAGTAAGTTGGGAGCTGGTAGTGGAGTAGTGTTGGTTTCTCCTTCAAAAGAGAGGTATTTTTTAGCTTTTTGGTTCCAATTTTCCTACACATGTAATGTTGCAGAATATGAATCCCTCATCCATAGTTTGGAGTGGGCAAGGAAAAGAGGAATCAAAGAGCTATAAGTTTTTGGTGACAGCGAGTTGATTGTTAATCAAGTAAGAGGCCAGAATTTGACAAAGAATTCTTTACTGAAGTCCTACAAACATAGGGTGTGGAACTTAGTGGAGAATTTCTTTGCTTTCAATATTTCCTCCATTCCTAGAGAATAGAATAGGTAAGCAGATAGGCTGGCAGTAGTTGGTGCCCAATTTGATATTCTTTAGGAAATAGGTTGAGACCACAGCTCACATCACTTGAAAGTAGTGATCCAACCCTTTGTACCTAACAACATCACTAACTAGCAGGTCTTCAATAGTGATCAGCAAATAACACTCTTCCTAAAAAAAGAAGCTGAGTTTGCTACAAAAAACTAGGTTAAGCTACAACAGCAATATGGCAGCCAAATTGTTTAGCTGAAGAAAAATAAGCTCCCCAAAGGTTTGGTCACTCTAGAGAGTATCTTCAATGGAGATGACCCATTGAAAAGCAACAAGGCATGCATCACAACAAAGGAGGAGCACCATGAGAAGGTGGAAATATTCAAGGATAAGGTGCTTTCACTTGGGAAAGTGTGCACGGACCATGAAAGGCAGACCTTCATCTTGTTGTGCCAAGAATTTGTCGATATCTTTGCTTGGGAGTATAGTGATTTGAATGGTTTCGACCCAAGTTTGGCCCAACATACCATTGAGCTGGAAGAAGACACCAGGCCAAACAATCAGAAATAGAGGCTCGTCAACCTAATGATTGAGCCTATCATGCAGAAAGAGCTCACCAAATTAATTGAGTCTAGGATAATATTTTCAATCAAACAATCTTCTTGGTTGGCCAACCTTCTTCCTATTCAAAAAAAGAATGGGGAGATCAGACTGTGCATTGATTTTAGAGACCTCAACAGAGTCTCTTTGAAAGACCATTATCCCCTCCCAAGCATGGAGCAGATCCTTCAAATGGTAACAGGCAGCGAACATTTTTCTCTCTTGGATTGGTATTCAGGATACAACCAGATTTTAGTGCAAGATTGTAACCAGCACAAGATAGCCTTCACAACCAAGTGGGGAATGTTTGCTTACAAGAAAATGCCTTTCAGACTGTCTAATGCTGGTTCCACCTTCCAATGAGCTATGGACATGGACTTTTAAGGCCTGATAAATAATATTATGCTGGTATATCTTGATGATGTGACACTTTTCTCCAAGGAAGCAAGCCAACACATGAAACACCTAGGGCAAATCTTTGAGAGGTGTAGAGAGCTCGATATCTCTCTCAATTCAAGGAAATGCGTGTTTTATGTCCATGAGGGGAAGCTCCTTGGTCACATTGTTTCTTTGGAGGGCCTGATTATTGATCTAGAGAGAGTTTGTTCCATATTGGAGCTAGCATTGCCTAAGCATAAGAAAGGCTTGCAAAGCTTCTTCAGCAAGATAAATTTCATATAGAGATTTATCCCAAATTTTGCAGAGATGGTCAAGCCATTGACCTCTATGCTAAGGAAGGGTGAGGAGTTCACATGGACAGCATAGAGAAAAGACAATTTCAAAGAAATCAAGCAGACCATAGCCTGGGCTCCCACTTTGATCAGCCCTGACTTTGCCAAAGATTTCAACCTCTACACCTTTGGCAATGAAAAGGTAATCTCTGCCATGCTTACCCAAGCAAGCGATGATAACCTCGAGCAACCAATTGCATTTTTTAGCCAAGGCTTAGAAGGTTTTGAAGTTAGATACACATATGTGGAAAAGCAAGTCCTGGCGATCATACGAGGTCTGAAGAAATTCAGACATATATTATCCAATATCAGGATCCACCTCATGGTTCCACATCCCAGCATCAAGGATTTCTTGATCAACCAAGACCTAAATGAGAAGAGAGTAGGGTGGATCACTAAAGTGATGGAATATGATGTGGATATCAAGATCACCCTGGTAAGAGGAAGAGGCCTGTGTGAACACCTTACTGCAGACTTTAAGCAGTAGAAAGAGGACAGTCTGCTAATTCATGATGCAGCTATAGTAGAGGAACCAGCTGTCATGAAAGATTGGACATCAGATGTGAGGCATTTTCTTCTCACTAGTGAGTGCCTGTAAGGCCTTGATAGGACCAAGAGGAGATATTTTAGACTCCAGTGTCTCCCCTATGTCTTGATTGATGGAGTGTTATTCAGAAAGGATTTCTCAAGAGTCCTTTTAAGATGTTTAGATGCAGGTCAGGCTGACAGGGTGTTGTCTGAGTTCCACGATGGGCCACCCGGCGGTCATTTTGCTCCTAGAACTACTGCAGCAAGAATAATGAGAGCTAGCTATTTCTGGCCTACTCTTTTTAGGGACACCCATGCCTAGGTATGAAAGTGCCAAAAGTGTGCACTTTTTGATGGGAAGCAGTAGTTGGTTGCCATGCCTTTACAGCCTATTCAGGTGGAGCTGCCATTCATGTAATGGGGCCTGGACTTCATAGGGATGATTAAGCCTCCCTCCAGTGCTAGACACAAGTGGTACCTAATCACCATGGATTATTTCACAAGATGCGTAGAGGTTGTTGCTTTGAAGGAGGCAAATGAAAGTGTGGTCCTAGATTTTTATGAGGACCTGGTGGCAAGGTTCAGGGTTCCAGCAACCATAATCTCAGATAATGTGTTAGCTTTTTGGGAACCAAAACAAGTGAATGGGCACTGAGATATGGTATATATCTCAGAACTTCATCCAATTACTACCCATAGGGGAATGGGTTGGCTGAGTCTACAAATAAGAACCTGATCAGGATCATCAAGTGAACCATGGAGGAGAATCAGAGGACATGGCATGCCAAGTTGAAAATAGCCCTATGGGCAGATAGGGTCACCTTGAAGAGGGCAATTGGCAACTTGCCATACATGCTCATCTATGGAAGGGAAGCTAGGCTCCCCATTTCACTTGAATTGCCAGCCTTGGACCTCACTCGCTAGCTGCAATTAGAAGAAGGAAATAGCATGGAGGTTAGGCTACGCGAGCTGATGGAGCTCCAAGAGACAAGGGCCCAGGCTATGGTTTCTATGACTAGCCGCCAATAACAAATGAAGAGACACTTTGAAAAGAAATCTTCATCAAAAGGTTTCTCTGAAGGAGACATTATCTTGAAATGGGATGAGGACCGAGCTAAGCCTAGAAAGCATGTGAAGTTTGATGCCTTATGGAGTGGCCCATACGTAATCACTCAGTGCAAGCAGCATAATGCATTCTAACTCTCCAGGTTGGATGGTGAAGAATTGTATATCCCAGTTAATGGGATACATCTTAAGCATTACCACTGACCCCTTTTTTCATCATGTATATTTTCCCTTGCTTTTCTCCTGCTTTCCCTAAGTGCCTTTTGCACATGTTAATAGTTTTCTTAGCTTTGTGTGTGTTTTCATTTCTTTTTGAGGTAAATCATCGTGAATGGTTCTAGAATTTATCAGGGCTATTGCTAATCTTTAAGTTACATCCTGACTCCGTACCCAATGGATTTTGAGGCAAATGGCTTCTAAGCATAGCAGGCATGCTTTCCCTTGGGAGTCACCAATTTGTTGACCATTTTTGGTCCAATAGGCCAAAAATTGGTCCCCTTCTTCCCCTGTTGTTTTGAGCCATTTCATTTTTTGATTTTTCACAAGTCTCATAATTTCTACAGACTCTGCAAGTCTATTTCTATGGACTTTGTAGGTGTTTTTCCACCATTTCTATAGGCGTGGATTTTCTATGGACTCTACAGGTGAATTTTCTACAAATTCTGCAAAGAAGATTTTTCTATGAACTCTGCAGGCGAGTCCTTCAGCACATGAAGAACTAGTTTAAAGAGTATGAGGTTTTTCAAATATTTTATAGGCTCTCATTAAAAATTCATGAGGAAGGTTAACATCTTTGAACCTTTGAACCATTGAACTGGTTCAATGCCTTTGTTCAATGACTTGGTTCAATCAATGAAGTTCATCATTTTGGTTCAATCAAATAGTTCATCAGCTTGGTTCAACACTTTGGTTCAATGTTTTGGTTCAATGCTTCAGTTCAACTAGATGGTTTAATCACTTAGTTCACTCAGTCAGTTCATCGGCTTGGTTCAATGTGAAGGTTTAACGAAAAGTTCATCAGCAAAGTTTAAGGCTCAGCTCAATTCAAATGGTTTAATGCCTTGGTTCAAGAACCGCTTGAACCATTAAACTAGTTCAATCAATTGGTTCAATAGCTGGTTCAAAGGGGAGGTTTAATGAGAAAGTTCAAGCCTCTCAAAGGACAAGTGCCCTTGTGGAGGACAGTTCTAGAATCAAGAGCCCTTGAAGAGGACAGGAAACACCTCAAAGAAGCAAGAAAGCCAAAGATGTCTGAGGGGTGACAGGCCTAAAGACATCAAAGTCAACCATGAGGAACTAGCTGTTGATTTTCAAATTGTGATGGGCCCATGAATGTTAAATTTTACACCAAGAAATCTAGAGCATGAAAGGCACCAAGTGGCAACCATGGAAGGCTTTGACATGCTTTTCTAGTAGCATTTAAATATGCCACATGTCTCATGCAAAGCTCGGCAAAAGCTAACAAGTGTCAGCCTCTGCGGTCTCTCTCTTTTGTCCCACGAGAATTGTGGTGGGCCCCATATGAATTTCTAAAGAGAGCAAAAGTTGACACATGTCCTCTTTTGTAGGACCTTCAAAGGGTGCCTAAAGCTTCCATGAGTCAAGCAGATGTTGCCACATGCCCTGCCCATTTCATAGTAGAATGCACCACATGTCACTTATTCGAAAATTAGTGAAAAGTGGCCAAGGCAAGCAGAAAAGAGCCCAAGGAATGCAGTGACCTGCCAAAAGATAGCTCAAGGGCCGAAGGAGTTAGAAAGCGATAAAACCAGGGAAAGCCAGAGCATGAAAAGTGCCAAGTGGCAACCATGGAAGCTTTGACATGTTTTCTTTAAAAGAAGTGGAACGTGCCATGTATTCCCTACAAGGCTTGACAGAAGCTAACAAGTGTCAACACCCATCATCTCTCCCCTTTTTATCCTACGAGCACTGTGGTGGGTCCTAATGAACTGCTAAAGAGAGCAAAAGCTACCATGCATCCTTTTCTACAAGACTCTCCAAAGGTGTTTGAAGCTTCTATAAATTCAATGGATGTTGCCATGTGTCCTACCTATTTTAGTGGCAGAACATGCCATGTGTCACTTATTGGAATTAGCAAAAAATAGCCAAGGCAAGTGGGAAAGACATGAATGAGTTGTCAAGAAGAATGATGGACCTAAGGACATAAAATTTGTGGAAGTAAGGTAGCTTTTGATCTTCAAAAACTTAAGTGCAAACTCAAAAGAATTCAAAGGCTTAAAGGCAGAAGGACCAAGTGTAGAAACAAACAAAGCAGTCCAAGTGGTGAAAGAATGCACCGACTCAAGCAGTTACTCTAGCAGGTGATACAGTGTCTATGAATTGATCATCAAGAGGTGCAAATCGCTAACGATGCAACTTGATTTCTTCATTTTGCATTAATGAGTAGACAAGCTATGTAATCATCTTGAAGGAGTGGTCTTGTTTGTAGACAAACGGTGCAGCCCATAATTTCTCATATGATGTTTAAGCGGCTTGCTCTTCCCAATGATCAGAATGCACATGGGTCATTTGTAAAAAGGGTGCCAAAAGGCCTCCTTTATTCCTCTATATATTGTAGACTTGTCATTTGGAAAAGGATCTCTCACATTGTAAGGTGAAGCCCTAGCAAATTTTCACCTATAATCCATAAAACACATTTTACCTCTATTTTGGTTAGAAATCTCTGTGTGTGTCTGAGTGTTAGTCTTGTGTTTAGTCATTGTTTCCTAAATTCTTTCACAGGGTTGACACCAACGCATCTAGTATCTATAAGATGCCATTCTTGCAGGTGACAAAAAAGAGCTGTACTTGGAGCGTAGAGATAGAAGGAAGTCATTACACAGTGTGCTTTTCCTACAGTGCCTATGGTGAGTCCCTACTTCTGTGTGTTCCATTAAAGCCTCTCTGTTAAGCTTCCTACAGTCTGGTCCTTTTACTAGTTAAAGTGTACGTATGTGTTTGTATGGTTTAGAGTGTGAATGTGAGTAGGTCCAATCATTTGGTGTATCACCCCCTTTAGAGTAGGTTTTGTTTTCCTGTAATCCTTCTCCCTTTTCATCCCCCCATTATATATATATGTATTAGCACTTATTGGAACAACTTAGATGCATCAAAGGGAGCTAGCCCTTACCTAGAGACTCTCCCCTCCAGCTTTGCCAGTCCCACAAGCAAGAGGGGAGTTTCCATTTTGAGATGTGAAAGGTAGGAGTTAGGCGTCCTGCCCTGAGTGCAATCCACTGCATCAACAATGTTTTCAAAAGAGCAAAAGTGATCTTCACTTTATCGATAAATTTATTTATATAAAAATAGGAAGATAATTGATCCAACTAATTTTCTACTGCATCAACATTTATTTTTCCTTCAAATGTAGGGATATCAAAATTCACCTAAACCTAAAAGGGTGTTGGGGCACTGAAAGTATGTGGGGGTGCAGATGAGGATCCAAAATTTCCCATTGAGATTTATTGGAGAATTTGGGTGAATTTTTATATCATCTATTATTGGTACTATTGGAGGACTTCATTCACCATTTCCTTGAAAGGAGTGGATGTATTAGTGTCATCCACCATTTGAAGTCATTTGGAGTGAACAGTGGATAGTCTATTGGATCTTATATATTCCACCCAAGCTTCCTGTAGTCTAACCTCATCCTTGGGATCATACACTCTTAAGATAAATTGCTTTGATACCACTAATCCAAAACTTGAAAGTCTTGGTTGAAGAATATTTCAAGAACACATAAATAATAATGCTATCTCTGAGAAGAGATGTTTTATTGCTCAAAATTACAGATACAATATATGCCTATCTCTAGAAAGAGATGTCTCATTTCCTTTTTGCATTACATCTTCATTTATACATAATTTTAAGGTAGGAGGAGGATGTGAAAGGTCACCAATCTCGAGGCAGATTAAGTGGTTCAACTTCCATGATTCACAATAATACAGAATTTAAGGAATTACTATTTTTAGAAATTTACTATTTTTAGATTGCACTACTAAAATTAAAATTTGGGGCAGTTCTATTTGGTTTTGAAGGGTCAAAATTCACTGAGAAAATATTGTGCCATCTCATGTCATTCCCCTCATTATTAGCTTTCCAACGGTTCAAATGGAGAGTCAAACAGAGCTACGATGCAAAAGTTATAACTCCCATAAGTTTTGCCACCAATTGGGGTAGAACCGTCACCTAAATTATCACTTGAAATGTTGCTCAGATAAAAATACCAACAACTCCACCCCCATATTTGATGATGATTTAACAATCTCATCCATCCCTTCTTCATAGATCCCCATAGAGGACCCCTTGGAACCTACATTCCATTGTCTCTCACTTGCGGAGTATCATCTTCTAGCCTTGGATTTTTTCCTTACTCCTCAAGAGTATGGGAACCTCACCTAGGATCTTAGTTATGACCCCAACATCAAACCCATTGTCCCTTTTAGGCCACACAGTCATCAAACCAATTTCATCTATGGGGTACTTGATCATCCACTTATTGCTTCCTCTACCACCCCTCCCATTTGACCATTCACCTCTGACTTCTTTTATCTCAACAAACTAGCCTTTGCCAAAGCTTTTCTTTATAGGTGTGCTTAGAATGGGTTTGGCCTTGGCCTTTATTATTAGGGACCTCATGAGCTACCCATAATCAAAACTCAAAAACCTCATGATTTATTAAGCCTTAGTTTTGTACCACCAAAAGAACCCACCTCACCAAAACCCATGACCACTATCGATGAATATGTCCCATTCTCACTAGCCCCATCTCCCTCAAAGTCTGAGGACTTTGATATCATCCCATATAATTTTTTTTATCGATACCAATATTTTGGGCCCCCTAACCTATCAAAAGGATGGTTAAACTAAAACTCTTCCTCTCATCCATCTTGAAATGGTAGAAAATGATTCTCCTACCATCAACACCATTCAACATTAGGATGATGATTCTATTCTCACCTACCATGATGTGGGGGAATATTTTATCCATAAATATCTTCCTCCTAAAAACCAAACCATGTTGAATGAATCTACCATTGATGTCAACATAGGTAATCAAGATAACCCCCACATTGTCAAGATCAGGTAATATTTGAACTACACAAAATAATAGGATTACCCTTCCTTCCTTCATGACCACAGATAGCATTTGATTGGTCCTATAAGGATATGCCTAGAATTGAACCTTATATCTCTCTCCATAACATTGTCACTCATCCTGATGCTAAGCCTCTTTAGCAAAAGCTTCATAGGATGCACCCTTGTATCACCCTTCTAGTAAAATAGGAACTCTAATGCCTCTTATCTGTCAACTTCATCCAACCTATTGATTACCCTCAATGGGTTTCTAACATTATTCCCATTACTAAACCCACTTGGGGACTTTGCCTTTGTATCAAATTTTGTGACCTCAACCTTTCCTACCCAAAGGATGACTTTCCTTTGCCTAGCATTGACTAACTTTTTGATCTTACAGCTGGCCACAAGATGTTATCTCTCATGGATGGTTTCTTAGGATACAAACAAATATTAATTTCCCCCAAGGATCAGCATAAAACCTCTTTCATCACCCCATGGGGAACCTTCTATTATAGATTCATGCCCATTAGTCTAAAGAATGTTGGCACAACCTACCAACATGTCATGACCTATATCTTCCATGACCTTATCCATAAAATCATAGAGGACTATGTGGATTATCTCCTTGGGAAATATAAATATCACAAGGATCACCTAGCTATTCTCAAAATCATCTTCGAATGCCTTATCCATTTCCATGTCTGACTTAACCCCAAGAAATGTATTTTTGGGGTCCTTTTAGGAAATCTTCTTAGCTTCATTGTCTCCCTTTGATGAATCAAGGTAGACCCTGCCAAAGTTAGAGAAATCCTTGAAATTCTATCTCCAACCCACCTTAAGCAACTATGTAGCTTAAAAGGGTAGCTCCAATCAATTTGATATTTCATCTCTTAATTATTGGATAAATGTCAACCCTTTCACCATCTCCTTAAGAAATACACATCCTTTAAGTGAACTAAAGACTGCCAACAAGCCTTTGACTCACTTAAAAAATACCTCATTTATCCACCTATTTTGACCCCTCCTAAATAGGATCAACCCTTCTACCTTTACATCTATGCCACTGACCATTCTCTATGGGTAACGCTCACTCACTGTGATGAATAGAATAAAGAGCAAATAGTCTACTACATAAGTCAAACACTTATATAGTATGAGACTTGGTATACTCATCCTAAGAAACTTTGCCTTGCCCTCATCTTCATAGCCTCCAAGCTTTGTCACTACCTTCTCAATCACAAAACTTCTGTCATCACTAACACTGACCCACTCAAATACATGCACTCCAAACCATACCAAAACTACCATATGGCTAAGTGGTTCATGTTTTTAGTTGAGTTTGATCTTGAGTTACTTTAGTAAAATTCAATTAAAGGGCAAGTGATTACTGATCAATTGGTTGAATCCCCTCTACTAGACAACCAACCTCTTCCTCTTGCATTTTTAGATGAGTCCATCATGACTCTTTCTCAAGAGGACCCCACCTACCAAATGACCATGTTTTTTGATGGATCCAAATGCCAACGTGGTGAGGGTGCTAGATTTCTTCTCATTTACCTTGATGGTGAACCTCTTCCCCGCTCTTTTAAACTTGACTTTGAATGCACCAATAATGTGGCTGAGTATGAAGCCCTAGTCATAGGTCTCCAAACCACTCTAGCCTTGGGAGTCAAGATAATCAGTATCTTTGGTGATTCCCAACTTATGGTCAACTAGGTCAATGGATCTTAGCAATTTAAAAATGATGTCTTGCTAAAGTACAAACAACTCATAGATGTACTCTTATCATCATTCAATCATTTCCTTATCAAGTCAGTTCCATGATCTACCAACAAGTTTGTGGATATGATAGGTTCCTTTTCCTCCCAAATCCCATCTCAACCTTCTAACTATAAACTTTTTATTACTATACACTACTTTGTCACCCCATCTTATATCCATTCTGACCTTCTTCCCATTTTCAATGTGGAGGTATCTCCATCAAACATATGATACGAACAAACATTTGATTACCTCAACCTCAATATCATTTCTCCCAACCTCTCTTGAAATTCCCAAAGACCCTTTGTTCAAAGTACCTCTCGTTACACCATACTAGGGGGAATCCCTTAAAAATGTGGCTTTGATAGCCTCTTTATCCATTGTCTTCATAGATGTGAAGCTTCCAATGACATCAAGGAAACTCATGATAGGATATATGGGGGACATTTTAGTGGTTTAGCTAATCCTTTGCTTTGGCTACTATTGGCCTACCCTAAACCAAGACTATTTTGATTATGTAAAGAAGTGTGTTAAGTTTTAACAACATGCTAATTTACACCATGCACCTACCCATGGCCTACAAGTATCTAAAGAATTTTGGCCATTCTCACAATGGGGCCTTGAACTTATTTCAAAAATCAATCCTCATTCATCACAATGACACTAATCCATAATTACCACTACCAAGTAATTCACCAAGTGGGTGGAAGCCATTCCTCTCATCTCCATCAAAGCCAAAAAAATTGTCAACTTCATCAACCACCATATCATCTATCATTTCGGTATTTCCCATAAGATCATCACTGATAATAGTAAATATTTCAAGAACAAGAAAGTCCAAGGTCTTTTCAATGTATTTGGCATTAATTTATCCTTTTCCTTGCCTTACCATCCATAAGAAAATAAACATGCATAAGCTTCTAACAAAATCCTTAATAAAATATTGACCAAATTCATTAGTATTTGAGGTTAGGATTGGCATTTGTATATCCCTTTCGCTTCATGGGCCTATCACACCAACATTCAAACCTCTATGGGTGTTACCCCTTTTCCCTAGACTTTGAAATAGAGGCAATCTTGCCTTTTGAATCCCAGATTCCTTCTCTTCACATATATTTGTAAGAGATCATTTTTTAGAGTGACTATCATCAAGAATGACTAACTCAACTGGATCTACTTGACAAACATCACCTCATAGTGCTTAACCATCTTCATGTATACCAAGAGTGAATCAAGTGTGCCTATAACAAACACCTAAAAGAATGATAATTCACTATTGAATACCTCATCCTAAAGGAAAATCAACATATAACCACCATGGAGAAAAGCAATAGAGGCAAATTTGGTTTTAATTGGCTTGGACCCTACATCATAACCCAGAAGTATGGATTAGGAGTTTATCATTTGTCCTCTTTCGAAGGCAAATTAGAACATGAGCCTCTCAATGCTTCGCATTTAAATCCTTTCTTTTGTTAAAAAAAGATTTAACTCACTTTTTTGTGTAACTTAAGCTCATCCCTTGATTTATGATATTTTCACCTTCACCAACCTATCCCTCTCCCTTTAAGGATAATGATTACAACATCAAACCATATGATTAACCATCAGAGTTATAACCTAATCCTAAATATGGGTATCAAAGCTATACCCATGGCATGGTTCTCATGGATATTTTTTGCCTCTAATCAGATTAAATCCCATGGTCATTTTTTTCTCAAACCATTCCTTTCACCTACCATTGTGCTAGAAATTTTTTCCCTCATAAAGGTAAACCTCTAAGCCTAATTATACTTATCCATGTCTAAAAACCTTGCATCAAAATAATTTTGGAAACCAAAATATCATTTGGGTCACATATTTCTAGCATTATAGACTGCTCCCTTGAAGGACAGCTGCCCTAAACACTCTAAATTGCTTAAAAGATAGATTGTTCCCTTGAAGGATAGCTACCAAACATACAACCCAAACTTAGACCACTCCCTTGAAGGATGGCTAAGTCAAATGGGTCAAACTAAATCATTTTAAGTTTCTTGCATTGATCAACTTCACAAACTATCAAAAATAAAAGCAATGAATAAAAGACTTTATGTCAAAATCGGCTATTCCATGAAAGTTACAATCAACTTTCATATCTAGCATTAGTAGACTTCCCGCATCGATTAGTCTACACCTACCATTAAGACATATACTTGTATACTATGGTTCTTAGGTCACTTATAGAAGAGGCAAACTAACCCACATAATGTTACCTTACCTATCTACTCATTTACCTTTCACTTACCACCTACCTTCCCTTTATACCATCTTTTAATCAAGGGATTTTCAGTTTACTCAACATGATTATGATTAAGACACATGTTTATTAACAAAAGTATGCTAATGAGAAGCATTTGAAAGGCTTAGTTTCCTTAAGCCAATCTAAATTTAAGTTCATTAGGTCCTTACCAATGAAAAGACATCATGTTTCTCTTCTTATCTTTCATCATTGGTTCATGTAGACATGCATCTCATTATTCTCATATCTTTTTCCTATATTTAGTTTGTTATCTAACTTGATTTATGTATTTTCATCAATCATAATCATATTACATCTCCATGATCATGAACAACAAACACCAATGATGGATACAATATTATGAGCTATATCCATGAACCACATCATATATCTATATATGATCAAAACATCATGAATCACATCACACATCATCTTTTTATCAATAATATCATCATATCAATCTACCATCAAAACATCATAGGAACATGCATCTTGTCAATAAACAACCCTAATTAAACCATTCATCATCATATCCAAAAACAAATCAATGATCAAAACATCATGAATCACATCATACATCATTTATCTATCTATATATCATCCTATCCATTTACCATCACATCACAACAATTCATCTTATAAGATCAAATCATAAAACCACATCATCATAACCATAACAGAACAACATACATCAAATCATATCCATTGAAACATAACATCCATACCAAATACCATCATGCAATCCATGATAACCATATTAATAACCATGAACATCAAACTAAACCATAACATGAATATTAATAACCATAATCATAAACCACATCATGAATTATAAATCACATCTATATAATCATCAACATCATCATGAACAATCATCATATACATCATATCTATCAAGTAAAAGATACATTTAACAATGTATAAACCTCTCTCTCATATACATCTTGCATCATTAGCATGCAGGTTGATATCAAAATCAAAAAACATATACATCATATATTATTATATATCACACCCCTTGGGCATCACTACCACTTGCTTCTCGACTTACACTACCATCTGGTGCCAATCCCCCTGATCTACCTACTTGACCCACTATAGAGGACCACTATCCCAAAGTAGTTATAGCTAAAACACCTGTTAACTAGCCCTCTACTCTCCATACCAAAGCTCCAATGGTAACTATGCCAGCACTATCACTTTATAATATTTCAACTCTACCATAGCAAAGTATGATGTCATTAAAATCATATTAGGTGGTCTTCATATTGGTGTTGTTGCCATTCCTACCCTCTATCTTAAGTTATCTCTCTCTTGGGTCACTAAACCAAGAGAGATCCTCACCTAATCTCACTCTCCTATCAAGGTGGCAACCTGACCTTGTAAGATGATAATTTGGCCATGTAGAGTGGCCACCTATCCCTATAACCCTATGATTTGTGCTTAGGTAGCTACCACTACTACATGTGCCTATCCATCTTAGCCACCACCCTATATCAATACCCCCACTAGATCTATATCCATGTCCTACTAGCCCCTATCACCCCATCCAAAATTGATCACTACATAAAGGCTATGATACCACACTACATATCCATCCACCACACTAGCATCATCTATCATCACTCTCACCAGTAGTTTTTCATGATCCAAAATTACATCCTATAGTTATGACTCTAGAAGTAAAAACTCAACATCCTCCCTCTTATATTTTGAGAACACTGGTGGAATCCCCTATACGAGGCCAAACTACCTCTGAACTCAATCAAATGGGATGAACTCAATCTCACTATCCTACCTCCCATATATCCATCACTAACTCTATAGTGATAAAGTGTGATAACTCTATTAGGTCCACTTAGGCTAGCCCACATATGGCCACCAAATGACGTCACCCATAAACAAACCCTCCAACGCATATTGAAACTAATCAATGTCCCTCATACCACCACTAGCACCTATTAAAGCATAATCTCCCCTCTATATCAAGAAAACCACTCTATAGTCTATAGAAGTGTATCCATCCCATAGTAGCCCCAAAGGTCTCAACACCTAAATGTGTTTGTATGCCTAGGAATGGAGTATGAACCCAATATTGATCCCATATCACTTATTTTCTTAAAAGGCCCAGAGCTCTTTGTACATTTGGACCAGTTACATTGGTGCCTAAACAAAGACAGTCCTCCATAATAGCATCTCTAACAACACTCCTAGAAGCAACTACAAAAATAGACCACTGCTCAAATCAAGTAACATAAAATAAGACACTACCATCATCATCATCAATAAACATTGATCCCCTCCAGCCCTCTAATATAATGGCCCATAGCTAAAATCACCTACATGATACATGACATGGACCTAATCTACTCAATATACCATATCCATTTGGTAATCCCTTTCCTCACTCTTAAAACGATAAATTAGTTCCCCTTGAATGGGTAGCCATGTAATCCTATGAACATCCTCTAGAAGGATGGTCATCTACCCAATCAGTAATAAAAATGTGTTCTTGGTCAGGTCCCATCACTTGATGAGAGCCATGATCATAGTTGTATCTTGTAGTATGTGTTGATAGTGTCTCATGGCCCTTAGTCCAACATTATCCATGTGCCTCCACTCATTATTAGTCATCCCATCGTGAACCTCTACAAATATCTTAGGGACTTAGTCCCTCATCTAGTCTAGTCATGGGCCTATAAAACCACAATTAGCACATGTCACCATTATTCATTTCCAAATTAACCTAATTTATCAACCTATGCTCAAATCTTTCAAACCTATTTCATCTCTACCCTAACCTATCATACCAATATTTAATGCCTCTATCATAAACATTTACCCTAATCCACATAATATCAATACCCTATTTAACCTCTAACACCAATAACTCACTCTATTCATACTTAACACTTTTTCTACCCCATCCTAACCCAAATAATTCACATCCACACTTTCATTTATTTACACCACTTTCATATAATAACAAAATTTTAAAAAAAAACATTTCAAAACATTCATTTACCTCTACTTTTTTTAACACATCTCCCCCCAATCCCTTTGGTTACTAAAAATTCACTAGAACTATCGATGGTCTTGTACACCCATTTCACCTTGGCATTTAACCACTGATGATCAATTCAAACCACCGATGGTCACTATGTGTGACCACTGGTGGTGAAACCCTCAAACCCTCTCCATCTAAAAACCTCACCAACCAACTAATTTCAAAATTTCAAACTACATAACTATCCTACTGCCAATTCCCCACCCTAACTTTCCTTCTAAATCAAAAATCACTTGCTAATTTTCCTAATTTTACCAAAACCCAAACTAAGGCATAACCCTACACAAAACAAGTCAGAAAACCCTATCAAATTGATTTAAACCTACTCAAATTCAACTTCAACACTTCAAATCAAATAACTATCAATTCTATAACTCCACCTACCTCATTCCTCAATCATTGTCAAGGTCAGAACCTATGTCTAGCCACTCAACCATGCCCTCATCCACCCTCCATCTCAATCAACACTCAATACCCTTAAACACAAGCTCAACCAATCACCCACCTATACCCCAGCACACTTGATTAACTTGCCACAAAATGCCAATGTACATAAGTGCCAGAGCGCAAAATGTACAGGTTAAACAATCAAAAGTGAAAATGATTTTTCATTTTCACTTTTTATGTTTTGGATTTTTATGGTTTCCCCCTACCATCAACAGTTGGGGTGACCATTTATGGTTGACCCTAGGAACCCCTAATCATCGATGATCAAGTTCCCCCACTTTTTTAATTTTTAAGCACCCCACCTAGATGTTAAACTTTAGAGATAACCTAATCTCACTTAAACAAGAACTTAAACTTACACCAATAACCAATCAAAAGGATGGCTGAACTAAAACTCTTCCTCTCATCCATCCTATCAAAACATAATGGCCAAATAAAAGGACTGGTCATGCACTAGGATGGATGTCCAATGATATTATGGGAGGTACATAGATCATTTTTAGTGTACCATCTAGGTGTGGGGTGAGAAGCATTGAATTGTTGGGGTGGTTTGATAGGTGGAAATTGGATGAGGTTAGATTTAAGTAGTTTATCCAAAACTAAATTATATTATTTCCCTATGGGATTATATTGCCTTGGAGTGCTTTGGCTTTGGTTTCAAGTTTGTTGGTTTGATGGGTTAGAAGAATTGGTTTGATTTAGTTGGTTGATGATTAGAGGTGGAGTGGATTTTAAGACAACCATGTTTGTGGTTACCTTTGTCTTGGTATTCATATGGTTATATGGTTGGAAGTTTTGTTTGAAGAGGGGTCATTGGATTTAAATCTAGAATTCTTGTTTTTCAATTTCAATTTTCCTTCATCAATGGCTCTATTTTCAAGTTTATGTGTCATGGTAAATGCCTCATCAAAGGTTCTAAAAGTTTGAACCTGAAGAGTTGGGGTAATAAGTTTGGCACAATTTGAGAAAAGAGTTTAATTAATTCAAGTTTGGGTAATGAGAAATAAATTTGGTTAATGATACCTCTCCATTTAGCTACAAAATTGGCAATCCATTCATCCTTAAATTGCCTAATAGAATAGAGGTCAGTAATGGAAACCTTTTTAGATATATTAACCAAAAATTGATCTAAAAAGATTTGGGATTATTGAGAGGAGAAGATAGAGTTGTTGGTAAGATCACTATACCAATCCAAGGTTAGTATAAATAAGGACATGGGGAAGGTATGAAGAAGAGCATCATCATATGTGATTAAATAACAAGAATGGTGGAATGCTTTCAAATGTTGTTGAGGGTCCTCCTTACCTTAGAACATAGAAAACTTAGGTAGTTCCCATTAAGGAGGATAAGTTCGGATAGGAATAGATGGATGAATGGGTTCATTACAAATTTTATCATAAGATAGAAGGTTATGAGCTCTAGAAATAGATGATTCAAGATTGGACATTTTATCCATCAACATTTTAACTAAATCTGTTTAAGGTTAGGGAGCTCCATAATTGGGTAGTAGGTTTGGTTGGGGTTGGGTGGACCCAAAGTATGGATAAGAGGTAAGAGGTTGAGAAGATGCCACATATTTGTATGTGGTCATGGATGGTTGGGATAATACCCCATATCAATATGTGGGCACAAAGTTGGGTAGAAGCTGGTATGTATCCCTGTGGATTAGGAACATATTGATAGGATGTCATGGGTATTTTTTGAGGGATTGATAAAGGTTAGTTTAAAGGTATGGTTGAAGGGGTAGGTTGAGTTTGAGTGGTGACTCTGGTACTAATAGGTGGATGGGTAAGAGGTATGGATAGTACTAAATTTTGAAGAGGGGTAGAAATTGGTTGGTTGGTGGTGATAAGAGGAATGGTGTAAATAGGGGGACAAGATATCCCCATGGTAGGTGGGGTATAAATAACAAGAGGTAAGGTTACCCCTACATTAGAGGTGTTGGTTGGTGTAGGTGGGGTTTGGTTATAGGTTGGAATGTTGAATTGGGTTTCAGCGATGGTAGTGGATGGGATATTGGTAGAATAAGAGGCTTGGGTGATCAAAGGTTAGTTGGAGGTAATACCAACCATAATATGAGGAGGTATACTAAAGGGTGGATCTATGAGAGGAACTAAATAAATAGGGGTATGGTAAGCTATAGTGTTAAGATAATGTTGGATGGTTGTGCGGTTTTTATCAAGGAATGTGGCAAAATCTACATCACCCTCAATAACTATCCAGAGCATGGTAAGAGGAGTAGAATGAGGGGGAGAAGCCTCAACATCTGAAGTATACTCCATAGAGGAGGAGGATGAGGAAGGTGGTCCTTGGTTGGTTTGATTTCTCAAATTCTATCTAGTAAAGACCATGTGAAAAAAATAAGAAAGGAATGATGAAAACTCACACCTCAAATAAAAAGTAAGCAAAAAAAAAGAATTCAAGGCAATCCAAACATACACTAATATTGCATTTAAACTTAGGATTCTTTTTAGATCACTTTTGGCTTATGCCTTAAAAAGTGTGAAGAAGAAATTTAACTTGTAGATTAGGTGTTAAAGAGGAAATTTAAGGTTGGTTTTAGGTTGTGTTTAGGTGTTCAAGAGAGAAATATGTATTGATCTTCAGTACATGTCTTGTTATTGGGGCCTAACCCCTCACTTCACATACTATAGTGATAAGGGTAGTGGGTGTTTAACCAAGATATAATAAATTTTAGAGTTTATACACAACCAGAGAGCTGAGTTGGTTCTAACCTTGGTAATGACCTCCAAGTAGGATTACTAGGAAAGGGTAAGGTTGATCAGTAGGTGATGAAATCCTAGCCGGGCCTTCTCTTAAGTTTTTTTTGATGGGTTTATTGATTATGTGGTTTGGATAAGTGTGTGATAACAAAATTAAAAACTATGATTAATTACTTTGCTTTTAAGTTACTAGATGAATTAAAACAAGCAAGCAATCAATGTAATGCAATGGGTTTATTTTATGCCAAAAGAAATTTTAGATTTCATTTGATGAGTATAGAATAAAGGAAGAAAGAAAGGGGCACCTAGATGATTTTAGGGTCCCACCGGATGTGCCAAAATGTTTCTCTTAATTTGTACTCATTTCTTAATTTTGGAAGAAGATAAGAAACTAGTAATAAGGGTGTGGTAGAAATACCTGGTTAGTGATGCACACGTAATCTAGATGAATGTTGAGAACTCCTCTTTTTCTAGGAAGGAATAAATTATAAATAAGAAAGCACTAACAAAGGAGATCATTAGCACGATAGTTAAGTAGACTACCTAGCATGAGCTAGATCCAAAAATCATACACTTGTTGGGAGGTTGTCAATCCACTATTGATAATAATCAAGTTGATGTAGATAAAAGAAATAGTACTTGCATTCAATAACATGGAGGTAGATGCATGCAATACAAGAAAGTAAGTAAATACTAGATAGATAAAATGACAATATAGATAAAGTGGGTCAATACCCATACTAAAAATGGGTAAAGTCAGGTTCAAAAAATTAGGAAAGTGTCTATGAATAATTAGGAACATTGAAAGTTAGGTTTAGTTAGGGGTAAGGAACTAAAAATAACTTGTTATTATTTTCTACCATAGTGACCATCGACAGTTGGGTTGACCATCGATGGTTGGGTAACCATCAATGATTGGGGGTGACCATCAATGATTGAGTAACCATTGATGGTTCTTTATGCATTTTAAAGATATTCAAAATAGAGAGTTGTAGGTTGGATCAGAGGTTTGATAATGGTTCTAAAAAAGATCTGATGGAAAGGAAATAAGGTGTAGATAGGTTTGATCAAGTTAGGGGGATTAGAAGTTTAAAATAACAAAGAACAAGTAGAATATACATGTATCTTACTAGTTGATTGAGGATTGAAGGCTGAAGCAATTTTGATAGAGTCACGGTACGTTGGCCTCAAAAGCAAATTTGGCAGAGGTTTGGGTCTCTTTTGCTGATGTTGAGTTTTTCAAGGAAGATTGGATGCTAGAAAGTTTTAATACATATGTGTAAGAATATTTTATAGATTGAAGATAGATTTTGGATCCTTTTCACCTCCCACTCCCCTCCTTTTATAGGCAAGAGAGATGGAGGATGGAAGGTTCCCTAGAGGGTGAGGTTATTGATCACAATGCTTAGAAGTTCATTAGCATCACATAAGATGAACATATTAAATTATTCCTTGTTATCTCACACACAGCTGGTGATGTGTTAAGAAGTTGAGGAGGTGAGGACTTCACTATTGATGGTTAGGCTAACCATCGATGATTAAGCTGGCTGTCAGTGGTCAAGTGTCGAAGGTAAATTGGTAAGGGTAGGAGTTAAAAGGGGTGTTTAAATGTTAAGTTAGTAATTTGATGAGTTAGCTAACTAGGTGGTTAACTAGACTCAGGGTTCACTAAAGGTCTATAAGGGTTTGAGGCATTTCAACAACTAAAACTATCATGTGCAATTTTCTAATGTCTACATTTTGCCCTTTTTTATATGGCTTTGAATTAACAAGTTGCAAACTAAAAAAGGATTTTTGGTCAAGTTATAATTTCCTTGAGTATGAGAAGAGGTGTTCCCTCTCAAATCGGGAGTCTATGAGGTGAAACCAAAATTGAGTTAGGGTTTGATAAGTGGTATATGGTGAGTCACAAGGTGGGTGACAAAAAAGGGTTGGGCATTTGAACACAAACACATACACACAAATGCGACCAAGTGTGATAGTCAAGATCACACAAAGACTAAAATTACCAATATTAGTAAAAATAAGGTTGATTTTATAAGGACACATGACAGGGGTAACCAGTCCACAATGTTGGTCATGGTTGATCAGGTCATTCCCATCAAGTCTCCTAGATAGGGTTAGTTTTTTTTATGGGTATCCAAGGTAGGAAGTGCTCCTTTGAAAAACACAAATGGTCTAGTCATGCACTAGGTAGTGTAATTTCAAATGGTTAACATGGAAAAAATTGGTTGATGTGGTCAAAAATACCAATGCAAAGTCATCACAAAACATGCAAATAATTTGGGTTAAAATGGCCAACGTCAAGGTGGACATGGTCTAATTGTTGGTCGGAGACGGGTAATCTCTAAAATTTCAATTTTTGGTTTAAGTAAGATTAGGTGCTCTCTAAATTTTAGTACCTAGGTAGGGTGTTTAAAAATTAAAAAAGTGTGGGACCCTGATCGTCGATGGTCAGGGGTTCCCAGGGTCGACCGTCAATGATCACCCTAACCATTGATGGTCACCCTAGGAAACCTTAAAAATTTGAAACATAAAAAGTGAAAATGAAAAATCATTTTAACTTTTTTCTATTTAACCTCTGCATTTTGTGCTCTAGCACTTATGTACATTGGAATTTTGTGGCGAGTTAACCGAGCATGCTAAGGTGTCATTTGGTTATTGGTTGAGCATGTGTTTAAGGAGATCGAGCATGGATTGAGATGGAGGATAGATGCGAGCATGGCTAAGCAGATAAATGTAGGCTATGAACTTGAAAATGATTGAGGAATGAGGTAAGGGGAGTTCTAAAATTGATAGTTATTTAATTTGAAGTGTTGAATTTGAATTTAAGTATGTTTAAATCAGTTTAATAGGGTTTTGTGATTTGTTTTGGGTAGGGTTATGCCTTAGTTTGGGTTTTGGGTAGAATTAGGAAAATTATTGGGTTATTTTTTATTTGAAAGGAAGGTTTGGGTGGGGAATAGGCTATAGGATAGGTAGTTTAAATTTTTGAAATTATTTGGTTGGTGAGGTTTTTAGATGGATAGGGTTTGAGGGTTTCACCACTGATAATCACACATAGTGATTGTCAGCAGTTTAACCTAATCATCAATGGTTTAACATTGAGGTAAAATGGGTGTACAGGACTCTTAGTGGATCTAGTGAACCATTAGTGATTGAAGGGATTGGGGGAGAGATGTGTTAAAAAAATTGGAGGTAAATGAATGTTTTGAGATTTTTTTTTTTTGAAAGTTAGTTGTTAAATAAAAGTGGTGTAAATAAATGAAAGTGTGGATGTGAATGAGTTATGTTGGGATGGGTTAGCAAAAGTGTTAAGTAGGAATAGAGTGAGTTTTTGGTGTCAGAGGTTAAGTAGGGTAAATGTTTGTGATAGAGATGTTAAATGTTGGTATGATAGTTTAGGGTAGAGATGAAATAGGTTTTGAAAGATTTGAGCATAGGTTGATTTGGAAATGAATAATGTTGACATGTGCTAACTATGGTTTTGAAGGCTCATGACTAGATCCAGATGAGAAACTGAGTCCCTAAGATCTTTATAGAGGTTCATAATGGGATGATTGATGATGAGTGGAGGCACATAGATGAGGTTGGCCAAGGGGTTATGAGACACTATTAGCACCTATCGCGGGATGCAGCTATGATCATGACCCTCATTAAGAGATGGGACTCTACCATAAACAAATTTATATTGTAGATTGGGGAGATGACCATCCTCGTAGAGGATGTTTATAGGATTACAAAGTTACCCATTTTGGGGGAGTTGATTTATCACATCAAGAGTGAGGAAAGGGATTACCATGTGGATATGGTATATGGAGTGATGAGCTCCAAATATGGCTCATTATTGACATGTTATTTCCTTCAAATCATCTCTCAAAGGATATTATCTTATACAAATCTTATATTCTTATATAGCTATTACATGGAAAATAGATATTTGTCTTGTTTATATTAAACCAAAGACTGAACCTTTATTTTGTCATTAATGTCTAATACATAGCATGTTTTAGTGATATTTTGTGTGAATAATTCTCAGGAAGAAGACATAAGTGATGTATAGTGAACATTCCATTTTGATCTCCATCCAGTAGAACTACGGACTCCACAGGCTTATTTCTACGAACTCCGCAAGCTTGTTTCTATGGACTCTGCAGGCTTGTTTCTATGGACTCTGCAGGCTTATTTCTATGGACTCTGCAGGCTTGATCCTACAGACTCTACAAGCTTATTTTTATAGACTCTATAGGCTCATTTCTATGGACTCAATAGGGTCAATATGAAGAATTTTGTAAGGATAAGGGGAAGCTGGAGACCATATAGGATAAGAAAGAACCATTCTAGCTGGAATCAAATAAGGAAAATAACCGCCTGTTGTTTTGAAGGACTTGATTTTGATAAAATTGTATATAATCATATTTTAGGACTATTATAGGATAGGATATTTATTTCATCATAATAATTAGATCTCTTGGGAATCCAATCTCCTATCTTTGGATGAATGGATCGACCAAAGAATCCTATTTTTTTGCATCTTATTTTGAGTTAATTGTATTAGTATAAAGTGTAAGACTTTTGACTATGAATAGGGGAGGGAAAGAATAGAGGATATAGAGAAGAGAGAGAATCAAGAATCAGATATTATTCAAGCATACAGGTTTCAGCCATATTGTAATCATTTTATTTCTATGAATTAATACTTCAAGTTTCCAGCACTGATTAATCTTTGTTCCTGAGTCTGAGAGGAGCAAGGGCCCACTCTCCTTGGAACCAAGAAATGTGTACGATATTTATGTTCTATTTTATTAGTTAGAATCTTGTTACTATTTGCATTTATAAAAACATCAAAACAAATTCATAGTTTAAAAAAAATCATTTTCTTATTTCATTTCTCTTCTAAGCAAAGTGTGTTTTCTTTTACAACAGAAGTGTGAAGCAAATTTTCTTTCATAAGTAGGAGTGTGAATTTACTTTCCATGCAAATGTAAAATAGGAGTGTGATCTTTTACTTTCAACAAAAGAGTGGATTGATTTGATTTCTTTCTTTTTTTTAGCAAAAGTGTGAATCAAGTAGTTTAGGATGTATTCCTTTCTTTAGTCAAAATTAGAATAGGATTAACAAACACCCCCATAAGCAGACTTCTAGATCTACCATCTCGTACCTTACTATAGATAGCTTTAGACACCAGCCTTGGTTGATAAGACACCAATTGAATATTGGTTAAATGAAGAGTTAGATGACACTCATCATTTTTGGTGCCGTTGTCGGGGAACACAAGGTGTTAGTAAGGTAATCATTATTGATCTAGAGTAATAAAAAAAATTGTAAAAAATCATAAAAATCCCAAAATAGTCAATAAATTGATGTACCATCCTAGAGATTCTAAAGGATGATTTATTCCAAAGTTTTCACTGAGGACACAAGTGGACACTTCTCCAACATCTCTGAGTAGTGAACTAGAAGATACAAGTGAAACCTATTTACAAAAAAAATTTGAAACTGGGATAGGAACCAGGCCATTACCACACGCAAGCCCCATAGGACAAATTCCTCAAGATCAATCTCTTGTAGAAAGACATTATTTAGAGATTTCCAAAGACTTAGAAGAAGCATTTCAAAGATCCATAGCTGAAGAAAATTTTGAAAACTTGTAACAACCCATAACTAAAACCACAAACATTCAGTGGGAAGATCATCCTAGCTATGAACCATCATCAGAAGAAAAAGAAATGGCTCTCCAAAAAAATCAATAATTTACACAATCAGGAAGGATGTTTTCCTTTCCTATTATTGTAGATCCTAATGATCAAACCTCCATGAAAAATATTTCAACAGCTAATTTTCCAAATTTCTGGGGATGATCTATAGAAGATCCTGATCAATTCCTTTTTGAATTTAAGGTGTTATGTCAAACTTATGATTACACAACTGATAGCCAAAAATTAAAACTATTTCCTTCTACACTTAAAGATGTAGCTATGAGATGGTTCATGGGTTTACCTAGCAATTCTATTAGAACATGGGATGACATGGAAACAAAATTCTTGAACAAATACCAAGATTACTGCCAAGTGCGAGAAAGAAAAGAGGATTTCTTCAAAATTAAATAGAATGAGGATGAATCTTTAGAAGATTATTTAGATAGATTCATGTTCACTCATAAAAGAAGCAATTATCCACTCACTGAAGACGTTCAAAAATTGGTTCTCTTGAAAGGATTAGACGAAGACACTAGAGATGCCTTAAATTTGATGGGTGGAGGAGACATAAATAAGTTGGCTTTCGATCATATTTCTGAGCTTTGTACCATTTACTCTTGAACAAAATCAGGAATTAGGAAAGGGAAGTTGAAGAAATCTAATGAAGTGGGTAAATTAATGGAAGAATTTTCTAATCTTACAATATATATTCTAGTTACACTAAACAGTACTCTGAATGACCTTCAAACTAAGGAAAATGCAATAGAGCCTTTAGCAATTTACTGTCTTAAGTGCAGATAGAAACACACCCTCAGAGACTGCCCCCTAGATAGAACCAATATTTCATTATGTGGGATCTGTGATGCAACAGATCATGATACCAAATATTACACCCTTCTGCCTGTTTTAAAGAATCAAATGAAAACCCAAGTCTAGTCCACTAAAGAAGTAAATTATATTCAAAGACAAAACTTTTCCCCACAAAACCAGGCTCAAGGACAGTTTAATGAAATAAATATAGTTAATCCATGGATGGCACCATGAAATTTTTTTGTCCCTTCACCATTTTGGAATCAACCCCAAATTCTATCAATTCAAAATCCATGGGTAGGACAAGATTGGATGCCAACACCTCCATGGATGGTGCCACAGCCACAGTAATAATGGGTACCACAACAGCATTGGATGCCACAGCCATATCAACAATGCAATCAACAGTGGAAACCACAGTCATAATTCACCCAACCAAGAAGACCACTTCAACAACAAACTATTATGCCACCCCCAATTATTCAGTAACAAGGACAAATCAATCAGCCCTCAATGCCTGCACAACCAATAACAAATCAAAAAAATAAATAACCAGCACCTGTTTATGTTAATGAATAGGAAGAAACAATCAATGTTAGAGCTATTGAGTGTTCAGACATACATTTGAGATCAGGAAAAACTATACAAAAACCTCTAGTACTCATTTTTGAGATATCTAGTGAAAACAAAAAGATAGAATCATCTCAATTAAGCATTGGAGAAGCTAAAATCAAAAGAAGCCTTGAATTAAATAAAAGAAACACTACTACACCAGTAGTTCCTTTTCCTGAAAGATTAAGAGAAACTGATATCAAACTAGACTCAAACTTGGTTCATGAGTTGCAAAAGATCAATATTGAGGTACCCCTTCTACAAGCTATTAGGGATATACCTGAATTAAATATGATCATCAAAAACCTCTATATTAAGACACTTGGGAGGAAGGTAAAATATCCTAGAACCATTCATGTTGATGGAAAAGTTGTTGATTTATTAGCAGGAAAACTATTAGTTCCAAAATATGCAAATCCAAGAAGCCCAGTGATCACATTCACAATTGGAAGAAAAGAAATTCCTAACGTCTTGGTAGATTTGGGACTAGCAATCAATGTCATGACAACTGATACTCTCCATGCATTATCTCTTATGAAAATACAACTTACAACTACCATTCTTCAAATGGCAGACCAGTCGGTAATGAAACTAGAGGGAACGATAGAAAATGTTGAAGTGTTAATAGAATCTTGGGAATATCTAGTAGATTTCATGGTCTTACAACCCAAAACAAAGAATCTAGGATATCCTATAATCTTAGGTAGACCATGGTTGGCCACTGTAGCAACACTAATTGATTGTAGGTCAAGAGACATGACCATTTCTAATGGATTAAAATCTAAATGCATTTCTTTGTATCCTCCTGTAAAACCATCAACAAATTGCATATAAGAACTTTAGGTGGATGAATCAGAAAACACATTAAACAACAATTCCTCCTTAGCCTTGATCATAGTTAAAAAACACTTGGAAGAATTGAATGGAAACATATACCCAGAATCTACGGACTTTGCCAGTCCAAAAACTATGGACTCTACCAGTCTAAAAGCTACAAACTGCCTTAGTTTAGGATTCCTGGGTCAGATAAAAAATTTTGAAACCTCCACTTCTAGTTCTGCTAGTACTTCATCATATGATCATATATTGATTCAAGAAACTGTGTGGAAATTGGCAGAACAACAGCAAACTCATTTCTTAGATGTATTTCATTATTCCTTAGCAAGACTAATTCCTCTTGGAAAAGAGTTTGTTGATAATGTAACTATGTTTCATAAGCTACTTCCTCATCTGTGTCCTCTAAACTCATTAATTAGTGAGTTTAATCAAATAGAATCCAACTACCCAAGTACAAAACTAATCATGGTATTACCTAGAAAAAATTTGAACATCAATAGTTGGTTAACAAATGAAGAGGAAGATCAACTCTTTGAAGTGTTGGAAATACATACCAAGGTTTTTTCTTGGGATTATACCAACATGAAAGGAATTCACCCCATCATATGCATTCATCACATTTACATAGAATCTGTCAAATTGGTCAGACAACCACAAAGAAGAATAAACCCAGCAGTACAAGAAATAGTCTAAGCAGAAATCCAAAAGTTGCTGGAAGTTGAGTTTATTTACCCCATCTCAGACAGCCAGTGGGTGTCACCTCTGATAATTGTGCCCAAGAAAAATGAAAAGTTAAGAGTATGTGTGGATTATCAAGAAATGAATAAAGCAACATTAAGAGATTACTTTTCTTTACCTTTCATTGATCAAGTTCTTGATAACTTGGTAGGAAAGAAATATTTTTCTTTCTTGGATAGGTTTAGTGGGTATAACTAGATAACGGTCGTAGCTAAAGATCAAGATAAAACCACGTTTACCTACCCTTGGGGAACTTTTGCTTATCGAGTACTTCCATTTGGACTCTATAATGCTCCAACAACCTTCCAAAGAGTAGCTTTGGCAATATTCTCTGACCTTACAAGTGATTGTGTTGAAGTATATATGGATGATTTCACTATTTATGGTGAAACTTATGAAAAAACTCTTACCAACCTGGAAAGAGTATTGATCAGATGTGAGTAACATCAATTATCTTTGAGCCATATGAAATATTTGTTGATGATGGATGAAGGAATAGTCTTGGGACACCATATTTATGCAAAAGGCATTCAAGTAGATCCAAAGAAAGTTGAAATAATTTCCAACTTATCCATTCCATAAACACAAACTGAAGTTAAGAGTTTTTTGGGACATGTTAGTTACTATAGACGCTTCATAGATAAGTTTAGTCAAATAGTTGCCCCTATGTTTGCCTTGCTTACAAAAGATAGTACATTCGAATGGAATGATAGTTGCCAACAAACCTTTGAGATCATCAAAGTTAAACTTGTTACTGCTCCAGTATTAAGAGGACTAGATTAGACTAAGCCATTCCATATATACATATATGCTTCCAATACAGCACTAGGAGCAGTTCATGGACAAAAGGATGAAGAAGGCAACATGTATGCTATATATTATATTAGCAAAAACATGACACCTGCTGAAAGAAATTACACAATTGAGAAAGAATTTTTAGCTGTAATTTATGTACTCAACAAATTCAGACACTACATAACAGGCTACAAGGTATTTGTCTATACAAACCATTCGGCTATTAGATATCTTACCAACAAACCAATTGTAGGAGGTAGGATTATTAGATAGCTATTGCTCTTACAAAAATTTGATGTTACTATTATAGACAAACCAGGGAAGTCTAATGTGGTTGCTAATTTCTTGTCAAGAATCAACACTACAGATGAAAAAGAACCAGTGGAAGATGATTTTCTAGATGAACAATTATTCACTATTTCAGCACAATCTCTGTGGTTTATTGATATAGCCAATTACCTCACCATAGAGAAGTTTCCTCTACACTTTTCACAAAAAGAAAAGAAACGTTTAATCAAAGAAAGTTATTTTAAATGGATTAATGGAATGTTTTTAAAACTTGGACCCGATCATGTGTTTCGCAGGTGTGTGACAAATGGTGAAGCTTATGATATCATCAGAGCTTGTCATAATGAACCAGGAGGAGGCCATTACTCAGCTCAAAGAATTGTACATAAAATCTTGGGAGTAGGATATTATTGGCCTCATCTTCATCAGCAACTAAAATGATATGTCAGACACTGTGATGCTTGTCCGTGAATTGGACAGCGTACTCTTTCAACAGAGATGCCTCTGCACCCTCATCCTCAATTGGTTTTAGAACCATTTGAGAAATGGGTAATTGATTTTATCAGTCTAGTGGATCCTCCTTCTAGAGGAAAAGAATATCTCCTAGTATGTACAGACTATGTGACCAAGTGGGCAGAAGTGGAAGCATTACCTCATGCAAGAGAGGAGATGGTAGCTGATTTATTATATTTTAAAATCATGCAAAGATTTGGTGCTCCAAGAGAGATAGTCTTAGATCAAGGACCATAGTTCATGTCAAATATGATAAAGCATTTCATGCAAATGTATCAAACTCGGCACATAAAAACATCTCCATACCATCCACAAGCAAATGGACAAGTTGAAGTCACCAACAGAGAACTAGAAACCATTTTAACCAAGGTTGTTAATTCCAGTAGAAAGGATTTGGCAAATAAGGTACTTGAAGTTGTTTGGGCCTATAATACTACTTGGAAAACAACAACTGGATTTTCACCTTATGAATTGGTTTATGGTAAGAAGCCTTTATTCTCTATTGAATTTGAATTACAAACTTTAAAAATCGTTGTAAAAGTAGGAATTGAATTAGAAAAATTATAGAAAGAAAGACTCCTACAGCTCAATCAACTTGATGAAATGTGTATGGAAGCACTACAAAGATATAAACTGGTACAACATCAAAGAAAATTTTGGCATGATGCACAAATCAAGCAACAGAAGTTTCAGAAAGGAGATTAGGCACTGTTGTTTAATTCTAAATTTCAACAGTTTAAAGGAAAACTACAAACAAGATGGTTGGGACCTTATGACATTGAAGAGGTCTATGAAAATATTTTTGTTAAGCTGATACCTATTGATGACAGTAGAAGATCTCTATTATTCAATGGATATAGGTTGAAGCTCTATCAAAAACCTCTCAATAAAGATGAATTTATTCAAAAAAGTAAGGGATCAAGTAGCTGTTCTAGAAAGCTCTACTTCTTCCAGTAACATGCTCCTTGATAATCCAATAAAAATTAAATTTAAAATTTAAAAAAAATCAATAGTGAAAATCCTTCCAAGGACACTATTGACAATGCATGCCCAGAAAACCAGCTTGCTAGTTGGCTATGCATTGCAAAAAAGGGCTTTGGCTAGAAAACTAGCAATGGTTGGCCAAAGGGCAAAAACAAAACTTTATAATAAAATATGATCATGACATTATGATTAGTTGTCTCCATGCAATAAACTAATCCATGCAAACTTATTTGTGTAGGACACATGGTGAGCAAAGGATAACGTCTAAGGTTAAAGTAAGTAAGATATATATTTTATTTATCTATGTTTAGTTAACTAATTATCTTCTATTTGATTAAGACCCTATTCTTCCTAGATGACCTAAATTTGAATCATCTAAAATAGAATGACACATGCCATAGTAAAAAAGTATGCAATTGAGCCACTAAAAGTGTATGGATAAGTGTGCAGCTTTGATATCATCAATTGAGTCATCAAGTACCATAATGACGGGATGTCATAAAAAAGGGTTTTCAATGAAACAATGAATCACTGTCACCATCAATATGACATGTCATCATTTCACATAACTTGTATTGATGAGACCAAAAAGTTGGCACACTCCATAGAAATGTGTGACACTTAACTATATCAAAACATCATACCACACTACGGACTCATGCAGCTGTAGCATTTCAAATGAACCATTTTCTTTCTATGGAGTTCAATAGAAATTGATCCTCAGAGCCTGTTGCCTACCGACTTCAACAAAAGATTGGTCTACACCTTAATTGGAGTTAAAAGAACCGAGCTGACTGTGACTTTGCATAGAAATGGGATAGAAGACAAGATCAGAGCTGAAGGATCCAATGAAGTTTTATAAAGCTAAAGCTTCTGTAGTAGTGTTCAAAGCCAGTGGCTAGCTACCTTTCATTGAAAAGCTCTAGGGTTTTGATGAAACAATGGTAAGTGAATTCGTTACCAATCTCACCCCTAAATTTTAAATTGTGAAAGGTATTGTTATTCCTGTTACAACTCAAATCATAATCCAAATTATACAAGTTCCAGAAGAAGGAATGAGAGCTACAGGCAGAGTTTCATTTAGTGATTTAATTAGTCAATTTAATGGTAATAATTAGACTAGAACTTCATGTCTAGTAGATTCCAAGGGAAAATCAAAAGGGATTAAAATAAATTCACTTCCTAAACCTTAGAAATTTTTAGCCAAGTGGGTACTTAAATATATCATTTATGAAGGGCAACATAGTCTTTTAGGGGGAGACACCATGAAAATGTTAATACATCTTAAGCATGGGAGACAAAACCCTCAGTACAACATTAACCTCCCATCTTTCTTATATGGTGCTCTACAAGTTATGTCTACAACCCCTAATGTTACTCTTAGGCATCATGGCCTTATTCAGCTTATTATCCAGCATCATTTCCTTCAACAAGGTCAAGAGGTCTGGGAGGAATTTTAAAATAGTATAGCACAAGAAACCGCAAATGTACCACAAGAACACTCATCTCCACCTGCCTCATCAACTGAGAATACAACACCAAGAAAACAATCTCAGACTGTAATCTTCACAAAAATCCCTTCTTCAAGAAGAATGACAAGGTCTCAAAACCCTAAAATTTCAAAGTCTCCACAAGAACCTCATGAGTCTGTAGTACAACCAATTCCTTTGACAAAAAGAATAAAATTGAGACAGAAGGTTGCTATAGAATTTGAGAAGACCAAGGGTTTGGTGGTTGAGAAGGAAAATCAACCAAGTGTAGCTCAAAGAGTAACTAAAAGAAGGAGAAGGCTCATTTTAACAAAAGAAGATGAACAAAAAACTATAGATATTTTAGATAGTCTTAAAATGGTCTCTCATTCCCCTATACATCAGAATATTCTTACACTTACAGATATTGAAGAAACTCTTTTTGAAAGGAACTCTCCAATCATAATGGAGGAGCCAAATCCAGAGGAAGAGCCACATGCGGCAGAAGAATTAAGTATAGCAGAACAACCACCTGTTCCAGTTAAAATGATAATGGATAAAGGGAAAATTGTATGTACCATTGAGAAAGGTGAATCATCAAATCTAAATAATCCTATTATGCAGCTAACTTTGTAGCTTTCTCAAGCTCAAACTCTTGAACAATAAAAAATAGCTGACATTGTTGACTTGATCAATCAATTGCAAGACAAGGACCATCTCAACTCATCTTTGGTGCAGAAATTAGATACAATATATGTTGATCATGCAGCAGAAGTTCACAAATTAGAGGAAATAATAAAGGAACATGAAAGTGAACAAATAGATCTTTGGATATATGTAGAAAGTCTGAAGAAGGAAAATAGGAGATTGCAAAATTTGGTAAACTCTTTCGAAGCACCTGTTATTGCACTTTCTCCTCCTAAGGTATTTGTTGACCATGGTTGTCAAACAAGTGATCTAGGTATTCCTCCCTTGCAAATACTACATCAAATTGAAGAAGAATATTTTATACTTAAATATAAAAACAAAGATGCAACTTCTTCAAACAAACTCTTGGAAAATAAAAAGAAAGAATTAGAGGTTAAAGTCCAAGAGTTAGAAGAAAATTTGTAGGATGCATGCAAATTAGGAGAAACTCTTTTGGCATGTAGGAATCCTTCTCCCACATTCAGTATATTTTTATTTGAACAATTTTACAAATGGTAGCTTTTGCGGATCTCCTATCATCTTCCTTACAAAATTTTGTAGCCAACAACATTTTTGGAAATTTTCTATAGTGCTGAACCTGATCAGCAGGATTTGCTTTGTGAATTTTATTTGTATGACTTGATTCTAGGAAATCATGAGCACAATAAGTTTTTGATAAATCTTCATGTAGGAGAAGTTCAACTAAGAGCATTACATTCTACACTCAAAAATCAGATAGCATGAAAAGGTAGATTTGAGGACTATACAAATCATGCTAAGACTATAGGATTATGTGTTAGACCAGCCTTTCCTATTCCTAAATTGATCAAATAGAATTTTAACTGTGCTTTGTTAAATGATGAGGTTAAAACACATTATTTATAAGCTCTATATGATTGTACTATTTCTTTTGATTTATTTTTGAGACATAATTTTGATTCAGTAATGGCTGCAAGTGTAAACAGATGGGACCAACTTTTAGTGCCTCTTGAAAAGTGATAAGTCATGTCCCCAAATAACTTAAGATGGAGTATGAGGAGAGCATCCTCAATTCTAGAAATTTTAATAGAGGTAATCAACTCTAAGGGAGAATAGAAATGGATTAGCATGAGATATAGACCCCTTTTGCTAATCATACCTATTCCAGGATGGTAGAGTTGGGCTGCACAATCAGAAGAGCAGTTCAATATATGGAAACAAATGATTCAAACACATCAGGGATTTACCAGTAATTTAGATAGACATATAATAGATGAATTTGATGAATATGATTTGAGTCAGAGTGTAAAAAGTAGAAGCTAGAGCTATGAACACCAATAAATGTTTGCAATGGGACTTGCAAAAGGTAAAGCTTGGGGGAGATGATGAGCTCAAAATATGGCTCATTATTGACATGTTATTTCCTTCAAATCATCTCTCAAAGGATATTATCTTATACAAATCTTAGATTCTTAGATAGCTATTACATGGAAAATAGATATTTGTCTTGTTTATATTAAACTAAAGATTGAATCTTTATTTTGTCATTAATGTCTAATACATAGCATGTTTTAGTAACATTTTATATGAAGAATGCTCAGGAAGAAGACACAGGTGATGTACATTAAACATTCCATTTTGATCTCCATCCAATAGAACTATAGACTCCACAGGCTTGTTTCTACGAACTCCACAAGCTTGTTTTTACAAACTCTGCAGGCTTGTTTATACAGACTCTATAGGCTTGATTCTATGGACTCTGTAGGCTTATTTCTATGGACTCCGCAAGCTCATTTCTATAGACTCTACAGGGTCAATACCGAGAATTTTGTAAGGACAATGGGAAGCTGGAGACCATATAGGATAAGAAAGAACCATTCCAGCTGGAATCAAATAAGGAAAATAACTTGATTTTGATAAATTATATATAATCAAATTTTAGGACTATTATAGGATAGGATATTTATTTCATCAGAATAATTAGATCTCTTGGGAATCCAATCTCCTATCTTTGGATGAATGGATCGACCAAAGAATCCTATTTCTTTGCATCCTATTTTGAGTTAATTGTATTAGTATAAAGTGTAAGACTTTTGACTATGAATAGGGGAGGGAAAGAATAGAAGATATAGAGAAGAGAGAGAATCAAGAATCAGATATTATTCAAGCATACAGGTTTCAGCCATATTGTAATCATTTCATTTCTATGAATTAATACTTCAAGTTTTCAGCACTGATTAATCTTTGTTCTTGAGTCCGAGAGGAGCAAGGGCCCACTCTCCTTGGAACTAGGAACTGTGTACGGTATTTATGTTCTATTTTATTAGTTAAAATATTTTTACTATTTGCATTTATAAAAACATCAAAACAAATTCATAGTTTAAAAAAAAGCATTTTCTTATTTCATTTCTCTTCTAAGCAAAGTGTGTTTTCTTTTACAGAGAATTGTGAAGCAAATTTCCTTTTGTAAGTAGGAGTGTGAATTTACTTTCCATGCAAATGTAAAATAGGAGTGTGATCTTTTACTTTCAGAAAAAGAGTGGATTGATTTGATTTCTTTCTTTTTTTAGCAAAAGTGTGAATCAAGTAGTTTAGGATGTATTCCTTTCTTTAGTCAAAATTAGAATAGGATCAACAAACACCCCCATAAGTAGACTTCTAGATCTACCATCTCATACCTTACTACAGATAGCTTTGGACACGAACCCTAGTTGATAAGACACCAATTGAATATTGGTTAAATGAAGAGTTAGATGACACTCGTCATGGAGCAGATTGGGTCCATGCCAGGTATCATGAAGGTGGTTTTAGCTATGGTCCATTATATTAGAGGGCTCCAAGGGATCAATGTTTGTTGTTGATGATGATGATGATGATGATGGTAGTGTCCTATTTTTTGGTGCCTAATTTGATCAGTGGTCAATTTTCATATTTGCTACTAGGAGTGTTTGTGGAGATGTTACTCAGAAGGACTATGAATGGGTGGGCACTAGTGTTACTAGTCTAGATATACATGGAGCTCTGGGCCTTTCAATCACATAGGTGATATGGGATCAGTGTTAAGTTTATACTCCATTATTGGGTGTATAATCACATTAAGGTGTTGAGACTTTTGGGGCTACCATGGGATGGCTACGATCTGATGAACTATATGATGGGTTTCTTGAGATGCATGGGATATTATGCTTTAGTAGGTGCTAGTGGTCGTTTGAGGGAGATTGATTGGTTTTGAGATGCCTTAGAAGGTTTAGTTATGGGTTACATCATTTAGAGACCATATATGGGTTAGCCTAGGTAGGCCTCGTACAGCTATCACACTTTATCACTATAGAGTTGGTGATGGATATATGAGAGGCAGGATGGTGAGACTAATCTCATCCCATTCGATCAAGTTCAGAGGTAGTTTGGCCCTATGCAAGGGATTCCACCAGCATTCTCAAGATATAGGAGGGAGGATGTTGAGTTCTTACTTCTAGAGTTGTAGCCACAAGATAGTTTTGGATCATGAGGAGATACCAATGAGAGTGATGATAGATGATGTTGGTGTGGTATCATGGCCTATATATAGTGATCAATTTTGGATTGGGTGATGGGGATCAGTAAGCCATCAATGTAGATCTAGTAGGGGCACCAGTATAGGGTGGTGGTCAGGATCAATAGGCATAAGCAGCACTAGTAGCTATCGAGGCATAGATCATAAGGTTATAGGGATAGGTGGCCACTTTATAGGTCCATATTATCATCTTATAGGGTTAGGTTTCCACCTTGATAGGAGATCAAGATTAGGTGAGGATCTCTCTTGGTTTAGTGACCCAAGAAAGAGATACCTTGAGATAGAGGTCAGGAGTGGCAGTAGCACCAATAGGAGGACCGACTAATATGATTATGATGACATGGTACTTAGCTATGGTGGTGGAGTTAAGATATTATGAGGTGATAGTTTTGGCATAGTTTCTATTCAAGCTCTGATATGGATAGTACAAAGCCAGCTTAGTAGGTGGTCCAACTATAGTTACTCTATGATAGTGGGCCTCTACAGTGGGTCAAATAAGTAGATTAGGGGGACCAGCACCAGATGGTAGTATGGGTGGAGCAATGAGTGGTAGTGATGCCCCAGGGGCATGATATATGATATTTTATGATGTATATGTTTTTTTATTTTGATATCAACCTAAGTGTTGATGATGCAAGATGTATATGTGAGAGAGATTTATACATTGTTACATGTATCTTTTACTTGATATATGTGATGTATATGATGATTTTGATGATTATATAGATGTGATTTATCATTCATGATGTGGTTTATGATTATGGTTATTAATGTTCATGTTATGGTTTATGGTTTGGCTTATGGTTTAGTTTGATGTTCATGGTTATTGATATGGTTATCATGGATTGCATGATGGTATTTGGTATGGATATGATGTTCCAATGGATATGATTTGATGTATGTTGTTATGTTTATGGTTATAATGATGTGGTTTTATGATTTGATGTTACAAGATGAATTATTGTGATGTGATGGTAAATGGATAGGATGATATATAGATAGATAGATGATGTATGATGTAATTCATGATGTTTTGATCATTGTTTTTATTTATGGATATGATGATGAATGGTTTAATTAGGGTTGTTTATTGATAGGATGCATGTTCCTATGATGTTTTGATGGTAGATTGATATGATGATACTATAGATAGAAAGATTATGTGTGATGTGATTCATGATGTTTTGATCATAGATAGATATATGATGTGGTTCATGGATATAGTTCATAATGTTATGTTCATCATTGGTGCTTGTTGTTCATGATCATGGAGATGTAATATGATTATGATTGATGAAAATACATAAATTAAGTTAGATAAAAACCAAATGTAAGAAAAAGAGATGAGAATCATGAGATGCATGTCTACATGAACCAATGATGAAAGATAAGAAGAGAAATATGATGCCTTTTCATTGGTAAGGACCTAATGAACCTAAAGTTAGATTAGCTTAAGGAAACTAAGACTTTTGAATGCTTTTCATTAGCATACTTTTGTTGATAAATAGGTGTCTTGATCATAATCATGTTGAGTAAGCTCAAAATCCCTTGATTAAAAGTTGGTATAAAGGGAAGGTAGGTGGTAGGTGAAAGGTAAATGAGTAGATATGTAAGATAACCTTATGTGGGTTAGGTTGTCCCTTCTATAGGTGACCTAAGAACCATAGTAGACAAGTCCATGTCTTAATGCTAGGTGTAGACTGATTGATGTGAGAAGTCTACTAATGCTAGATATGAGAGTTGATTGTAACTTTCATGGGATAGCTGATTTTGACATAGGGTATTTTGTTTATTACTTTTGTTTTTAATAGTTTGTAAAGTTGATCAATGTGGGAAGCTTAAAATGATTGCGTTTAATCCATTTGACTTAGCCATCCTTCAAGGGAGTGGTTTAAGTTTGGGTTGTATGTTTGATAGCTATCCTTTAAGGGAATAGTCTATCTTTTAAGCAATTTAGAGTGTTTGGGGCAGCTATCCTTCAAGGGAGTAGTTTGTAATGCTAGAAATATGTGACCCAAATGATATTTTGGTATCCCAAATTGTTTTGATGGAAGGTTTTTAGACATGGACAAGTATAATTAGGCTTAGACGTTTACCTTTATGAGGGAAAAAACTTTAGCACAATGGTAGGTGAAAGGAATGGTTTGAGAAAAAAATGACCATGGGATTCTATCTAATTAGAGGCAAAAAGTATCCATGATAACCATGCCATGGGTAGATCCATGATATACATATTTAGGATTAGGTTATAACTATGATGGTTAATCACATGGTTCGATGTTGTAATCATTGTCCTCAAAGGGAGAGGGACAAGTAGGTGAAGGTCAAAATCTTGTAAATCAAGGGATGAGCTTAAGTGAGACAAAAAAGTGAGTTTGATCCTTCTTTAATAAAAGAAAGGATGCAGATGTAAAGCATTAAGAGGCTCAGATTCTAGTTTGCCTTTGAGAGGGGACAAATGATAATATCTTAATCTATACATATGGGTGATGATGTAGGGTCCAAGCCAATTGAAAGCAAATTTGCCTCTTTTACTTTTCTCCATGTTGGTTACATGTTAGTTTTCCTTTAGGATGAGGTCTCTGATATTGAATTCTCATTCTTTTAGGTGTTTTTTATAGGTGTACTTAATTTTCTCTTGGTAGACACAAAGATGGTTAAGCACTATGAGGTAATGTTCATCAAGTATCTCTAGTCAAGTTAGTCATTCTTGATGATTTTCACTCTCAGAAATGATCTCTTGCAAAGATATGTGAAGAGAGAATCTAGACTTTGATAGTCAAGACTACTTTTATTTTGAAGACTAGGAAAAAAGGGGTAGCACCCATAAAGGTTTGAATGTTGATGCGATAGGCCCATAAAATGAAATGGACATGCAAATGCCAATCTTGACATGAAGCACTAAAAAATTTAGTCAACATTTTGTTAAGGATTTTGTTAGAATCTTCTGCTTGTCCATTTGCTTGTGGATGGTAAGGTGAGGAAAAGCTTAACTTAATGCCAAATGCATTGTAAAAACCTTAGACTTTATTTTTATTGAAAGATGTACCATTACAATGATGATCTTATAGGGAACACTGAAATGATAGATGATATGATGGTTGATGAAGTCAAAAAATTTCTCAACTTTGGTAGAGATGAGAGAAATGGCTTCCACCCACTTAGTGAAATACTTGATAGCGGTAATGATGGATTGGTGTCATTGTGATGAATGAGGATTGATTTCCCAAATAAGGTCAAGGACCCATTATGAAAATGGCTCAAAGTCTTTGGATACTTGTAGGCCATGGGCAGGTGTATGGTGTAAATTAACATGTTATTGACACTTAACACACTTCTTTACATAATCACAACAATATTTGTTGAGGGTAGGACAATAGTAGCCAAGGTGAAAGATGCACTTAGCGATAGCTAAACCACTAAAATTTCCCCCATATATCCCATCATGATTTTCCTTGGTGACATGAAAAGCTTCATGATTGCAAAGACAATAGAGAAAGAGGTCATCAAAACCATGTTTGTAATGGATTCCCCTAGTATGGTGTAATGAGAGGTACTCTGAACAAAGTCTCTTTGAGCATTTTGAGAGAGGTTGGGAGGAATGATATCGAGGTTGAGGTAATAAAATGTTTACTCATACCATATGTATGATGGAGATACCTCCACATTACAAATGGTAAGAAGGTTAGAATGGATATAATATGGGGTGACAAAGTGGTGGATAGTAACAAAGAGTTTAGAGTTAGAAGGTTGAGATGGGATTTGGGAAGCAAGGGAAGCCATCTTATCTACAAACTTGTTGGTAGATCATGGAACTGACTGGATAAGGTAATGATTGAATGATGCTAAGAGTATATCTATGCTTTTTTTTTTACTTTAGTAAGACATTATTTTTACATTGGTAAGATTTACTGACCTAGTTGACCACAAGTTGGGAATTGCCAAAAACACTGATTCTCTTGACTCCCAAGGCTAGAGCAGTTTGGAGACCCATGACTAGGGCTTCATACTCAGCCACATTATTGGTGCATTCAAATTCAAGTTTAAATTAGGGGGGAAGAGGTTTACCATCAAGGGTAATAAGAATAACTCTGGCACCCTTACCATGTTGGCATTTGGAGCCATCAAAAAACAAGGTCATTTGGTATGTGGGGTCCTCTTGAGAAAATGTCACGATGGACTCATCTAGAAATGCAAGAGGAAGAGGTTGGTTATCTAGTAAAGGGGATTCAAACAATTGATCAATAATAACTTGCCCATAAATTAACTTTGGTTGAAGGGAATCAAGGTCAAACTTAGCTAAAAGCATGAGCCACTTAGCCATACACTAGTTTTGGTACGGTTTAGAGTGCATTTATTTGAGTGGGTCAGTTTTAGTGATGATGTAGGTTTTGTTATTGATAAGGTAGTGAAAAAGCTTAGAAGCTATGAAGATGAGGGTGAGGTAGAGTTTCTCAGGATGAGTGTATCAAGTTTCATACTCTATAAGTGTCCAACTTATGTAGTAGATTGCTTGTTCTTTATTATGTTCAACATAGTGAGCGAGCATTGCCCCTAGAAAATGCCTAGTGGTAGAGATGTAAAGGTAGAATGGTTGATCCTATTTAGGAGGGGTCAAAGTAGGTGGAGAAAGGAGGTATTCTTTAAGTGAATCAAAGGCTTTTTGGCAGTCTTTAATCCACTTAAAGGAGGTGTCTCTCTTAAGGAGATGGTGAAAGGGTTGGCATTTATCTGATAATTGAGAGATGAAACATTAGATTAATTGGAGCTTTCCTTGCAAGCTATGGAGTTGCTTAAGGTGGGTTAGAGGTGTCATTTCAAGGATTGATCTTACTTTGGTAGGGTCTACCTATATTCCTCAAAGGGAGACAATGAAGCCAAGAAACTTTCCTAAAAGGACCCCAAAAATACTTTTTTTGGGGTTGAGTTAGACATGGAAATGGATAAGGCATTCAAAGATGATTTTGAGAATAATTAGGTGATCCTTGCGATACTTATATTTCCCAAGGAGATCATCCACATAGTCCTTTATGATTTATTGGATAAGTTCATGGAATATATAGGTTATGACATGTTGGTAGGTTGCACCAGTGTTCTTTAGAACAAAGGGCATGACTCTATAACAGAAAGTTCCCCATGGGGTGATGAAAGAGGTTTTATGCTAATCTTTGGGGGTAATCACTATTTGGTTGTATTATGAGAAACCATCCATAAGAGATAACATCTCGTGGCCAATTGTAAGATCAAAAAGTTGGTCAATGCTAGGCAAAGGAAAGTAATCCTTTGGGCAGGCAAGGTAGAGATCATGAAAGTTGATACAAAGGCAAAGTCCCTAGTGTGGGTTTGGTAATGGGAACAATGTTAGAAACCCATTGAGGGTAATCAATGGGTTGGATGAAGTTGACTTGATAAGAGGCATTGAAGTTCTTTTACTACAAGGGCAATACAAGGGTGAATCCTATGAAGCTTTTGCCAAACAAGTTTAGCATCGGGATGAGTGACAACATTATGGAGGGCGATAAAAGGGGCAATTCTAGGCATATCGTGATAGTACCAAGCAAATTATATGCTATGATCATGAAAGAAGGAAGGGTAATCATGTTGCTTTGTGGGATTCAAGGATTATTTGATCTTAATGATGTGAGGGTTATCTTGAGTACCCAAGTTGACATCAATGGTAGATTCGTTCAACATGGTTTGGTTCTCAGGAGGAAGAGATTTATGGATAGAATAGTCCTTTGTACTAAGGTTGGTGAGAATGGAATCATCATCCTAATGTTGAATGGCGTTGATGGTAGGAGAATCATTTTCTACCATTTTAGGATGTATGAGAGGAAGAGTTTTAGATTGGCTATCTTTTTGATAGGTTAGGGGGACCAAACTAACGGTATTTGTCAAAAAAAAGTTAGATGGGATGATAACAAAGTCCTTAGACTTCAAGGGAGATGGGGTTGGTGAGGATGGGACATCCTCATCAATGGTGGTGATGGGTTTTGGTGAGGTGGGTTATTCTAGTGGTATGAAACCAAGGACAAATAACTCACAAGGTTTTTGAGTTTTGATTATGGGTAGCTCATGAGGTCCCTATTCATAAAGGCTAAGGCCAAACCCTTTTCAGGCACACCTATGAAGGTAAGCTTTGGTGAAGGTTGGTTTGTTGAGATAAGAGAAGTCGAAGGTGAATGGTTAGCTATGAGGGGTGGTAGAGGAAGAAATAAATGGATGATTGAGTCCCCCATAGATGAAATTGATTTGATGATTAGGTGGCTTGAAAGGTATAATGGTTCCAATGTTGGGGTCATAACTAAGATCCTGGGTGAGGTTCTCATACTCTTGATCAGTAGACAAAGCATCCAAGGCTAGAAGATAATACTCCCCAAGTGAGAGACATTGGAATGTGGGTTCTAAGGGGTCCTCTATGAGGATCTATGAAGAAGGGATGGATGAGCTTGTTGAAGCTTCATCAAATATGGGGGTGGAGTTGTTGGTAGTTGGTGGTTAAGTGGATGGATAAGGAGTAATTACATCATTGGGTTGGTACATCATATTATAAGATGCAAAGGCACTAGGGTCAATCGATATGGTGATAACATGACCTTTGTGCTCAAATTTGATGCAATGATGTAGGGTAGAAGGGACACAACTCATAGCATGAATCCAAGAGTGTCTAAGTAAAATGTTGTATTATAAATCACCCTCTAAAACATAAAATAGTTTTATAATGGTGTGAGGTCCCAAAAAATTATGGATAATAATTGTTCCCAAGGTAGTGGCCATGGTGTCATTGAAAGAGAAAAGAACCAGTGTAGTTTCAGACATGATGTTCTTGGGCAAGTCAAGTTGGTCATAGGCATGGGATGATATAATGTTGATACTATCCCCTCCATCAATAATCACCCTCTTGATATGGTTTTGGTTGATGTATGTCATAATGAAGAGGGGATGATTGGGATCTTCATGATGTACAGAAGGTATTTTTGAATCCTTAAAGGTAACTAGGGTGTAAAGTTGAAGGGATCCAACAAAGGTTGAAATTGGTTAAAGATATTTAGTTTGAACCTCTATAGATTTCATAATATCTATCAATGTTCGATGGTGACGTGTTGATTAATTCATACAAGCTCATTTTCACTAGATTTTGGTAAAGTTGTTTCAACACTACACGCTGAATGGATTTGGAAGGGTTAGAAGGGGATGCACCTAAGATGGGTACTTTAGGTTTAGGTAATGGTGAAGGTGTTTGGGTTTTGTTTGAAGGTTGAGGGGTTAAAGGGTATATACATGGTATGGAAACTTTAGCTTTTCCTTTATCTTTCTATTGGGTCTGGGATTGGGTAACCATATGAATGGTGTAGATAAGAGGAAGTGTTGATTTAGATTGCTACTTTGATTCCTCCTCAGTCTTAGGTAAGAGTGGGGGAGTAGGTAGATGTTGGATGGTTTGAGTTGGTTTTTGGGTTGGTAGGGGGATCAAGGGAGGTTCATCTGATAATAGATCATCATCATCCCATAGGTTATGGACAAGTGTTTGGAGAGCTTTACAGTTCTTTGTATCATATCCTAGTGTCCTATGGTAAAGGATATTAGTGTAGGTTTTTCTTTTTTCCTATTTATTAATTAGGGAAATTGTATTTCTTGTGCATACATGGAGTTTTCCTACATTTGTGGGATAGGCTAGCTTATGTGGAGGTGTGTGTCATAGATGTGTCATAGGTGTCATAAGAATGTTATAAGTAACTCCCTTGATGGGATTTACTTCTTTATTCTTAGCACCTTGTCACCACCTTTTATGGAGGAGTTACAGTCTATTCTTGGGGTGCCTTGTCCACCTTTTGTGGAGGAGTTACTTACGTACTCTCCTATATGTATTCCTCACTTTGGCCATCTTATGTTAATCAGATTTTAGTTTTCTCCATTTTGTCTTGTGCAATTTATCTTATTGTGTTATTTTCAAATTTCTTTAGCATCTATGTGGTGTGCACTTGCTTCAACTCGTTTGATCACGTCTCCATTGCACTCGTATTATCTGGATTCTAGCAACAACTCTGATATGGTATCAAAGCAAGAACGGTAATCGTGTGTCTGGTTATGCTTTTAGTTCATTTTGAAATCAAGAGGAGTGGAGTTCTCTTTATTTTTTTTATTTTCTAGATTTGATCTAAAATAAAATATATATATATATCACTTTTGGTATCTTTTTCTTGGAAATCCTTGGCCTTTGGGTGTCTTGGTTGTCTTCACTTCAGGGGCTGGTTCATCTGTTTCTCTTCTTGGGCGCCATTGTTGTGTGGAGCAGCAGAGGGAGGAGTAGTAACTCCAAATAGCATTCCTTCCAACATCCTTCTATAGCCAAGCTTCTGCGCCTAGCTTCTGGCCTTTCTACAGCCACGCCATCCTTTGTACGGTGTCCAAAATAGGGTGTACGACACGCACTTTTGGTCAGCGGTCTGCAAGTCTGTGCCAACTTCAGCCTCTATCCTTCCAACACGCCAGTCTCCAGCAAGGCACCTTTAGTTTTGCCACCAAACAGGCCGTACGGCGCATCCATCAGGTCTGCAAATTTGTCTTTTCTACAGATAAATTCTAGACTATGCCCTTTTGGGCGCCCCTTCCTTATTTGGCGTCCCATGTGGACCCTTAGATGCTTGGTCAACTGTTCAAATCTGTCTTTGCTTTAATATTTTTAGTTAAAATTGACTTGTTAAAATAAAAATCAGTCAATTTGACTGAATATTCAGTTTTATAGACAGTTTTGTAATTTGGGGGTTTTCTTTTTAAACTTGTATCTTCGCCTGTCGAAGACGAAGGATGAGGCCCGGGTTGGCGAGAGGCCAATTCCCCCTCACACAAACCTCATTTGGATTCTTTGTTCCATTTTGAATCCAATGAGTGGTTGGAAAGCCACTTTTTCTCTCAAAATAGGCATTTTTTTAATGTTTTAGTGCTTTTTTTTGCAAAAACACTAGTTTACGGGAAAATTGAATCTTTAATATCTTGCAAACGGTAGCTCAGATTTGGGTGCCATTTTTTTCAAAAGTGTTTGTAATTTAATTATCCACATTTTAGGCTTGTTATTTTAAAAAAATGTACTATTTTATAAAGTGCCAAAAATTTGGGTCTCTTGAGACGCATTTTCAGCTGAGTCCGACGTCTTTTTTGCTTTAGTCTTGCACTGATTGCTCTAAGACGCATTCTCAGCTAAGTCTGACATCTTTTGACCGTGAAATTGCATATTTTGGGGGGGGGATCAATATTTTGGGGGGGTGTGATTACTTTTCACAACTTGTAAATCTTTGCTTTCATTCTCCTTTCTGCATAATTTCACAACTTGCAATCAACACAATTTCACCTAAATTTAGATAAAAATGGATTCTTTTCAACTTAAAACCCTAACACCCTTCAATTATCATGAATGGAAGGTTAAAATGTCAATCATTCTTAGAAGCAAAGGGTTGTATAGGATCACCATGGGTACTAAAGTAGAACCCAACACTGATGCTGAAAAGGTCAAGTGGTACAACTATAGTGATGAATCCTATAGATTACTGAGCTTGTCTGTGTCTCCAAAAATTCTCTTCCATTTAAAATCTTCTTAGACTCCCAATGACATATGGGACACCTTATTAAAGTTATTTGGGAAGCTTGATGAGATGAGAGGTCATGAGCTCGAAAACGAACTCATAAGTCTAAGTCCTAGCAACTTTGATACTCTGCAGGACTTCTTCACTAAGTTTAAGGACCTTAGATTGAAATTGAAAGAATGCAGGATAGAGAAGAAAGATGATCAACTCATACTTTCTATTCTTGCAAAGTTAGGTCCAACCTATTCAGTCTTTGTCTCCACTTTCCATGCCATAAAGTGCCCTTGGCACTACATGGAAAATGCCGTCTTTGGATTCATTCATTGCCGACTTGACTAGGGAGCAAGATAAGCTAATTCAAATGGGCACAATGAAGTCTACTCAACCCCAAGCTTTGAAAGATGGAAATGGTAAGAACAAGACTTCAACAAAGGAGAAGAAGAAAAAGAACGAGGATCGGGAGAAGAAGAAAGAAAACACCAATCCTACCAAAAACAACACTAAGTCTTCATCCTCCAATGCTAAACCTAAGAAGGAGAAGGTTAAGTGTGCCTATTGTAAAAATATAGGGCATGATGAACACAAATGCATGAAGAAATAAATATATCACCTAACTCATCTTCTAGAGAAGAACAACATAGGTGTTACTGAGTCCATCAAGCAGAATTCATCTACCCAAGATTCTACCAAGGTAAAAGGCAAGGGTAAGGAGAAAGAAAAGGGTAAGGCCCATGTAGCTATAGTAGCTTCTACATCTTCATGGGTCATCGACTCGGGTGCTTCTCACCACATGGGCTCTTCACTAGTTGAGTTTTCATCTTTAGAGCCTTGTAGCATGACTTCAATTAGTTTGGGTGATGACACATCAGTTTGTGTTGCAGGGAGAGGATCAATTGAAATGGAAGGAGGAACATTCAATAATGTTCTAAGTGTTCCTTCTCTTTCAACCAATCTCCTATCAGTGTACCAAATCATTCACATTGGTCGGGGTATGAAAGTTGAGTTTTCACCAGATTTAGTGGCTATTAGGGAGTTACATAGTGATACTATAGTGGCAGTGGGTAGGGCAGATCACCAAGCCAGGTTATACACCTCACATTTTGCATCAGATTCTTCTCCAACAGCTTTACTGACTCATTCAGATGGAGTTAGCAAATTATGGCATGAGCGGTTTGGCCACCTTAACTACCACTACCTTGAGCAACTTTGCAAAAATGACATGGTCATTGGCTTGCCTCATGTCTGATTCTCAAAAGGACTTTGAGAGGGGTACTCCCTTGGGAAGCATCCCGAAGCAAAATTTGGTAAAGGTAAAGCTTGGAGGGCCTCACAACCTTTGGAGTTAGTCCACAGTGATGTATCGGGACCCTTTCTCAAACCATCTTTAACAAGGGCCAAGTACATCCTCACTTTCATTGATGATTTTTCTAGGTACACTTGGATATATTTTCTCAAACAAAAGTCTGAAGTGTTTGAAAATTTTCTAGACTTCAAGGCTCTTGTTGAGAAATAGAGTGAGAAATCCATCAAGGTTCTTCGAACTGATAATGGAGGGGAGTATGTCAGCATCAGGTTTGAGCAATTTTGCACCATAGAGGGGATTGATTTGCAGTGCACAATCACCTACAGTCCTTCACAAAATGGGGTTGTAGAATGCAAGAATAAGTTCTTGAAAGAGATGGGTAGCTGTATGATTCACTCCAAATCCTTAGGACCACAGTACTAGGCTGAAGCATCAATTATGCTTGCTACATTCAAAACAAGGTTCCTCACAAAGCTTTGAAAGGGATAACACCCTTTAAAGCTTGGCATAAAAAGAAACCTGATGTTGAGCACTTTAGAGTTTTTGGATCCCTAGCCATGGCCCACATTTCAAAGAAGAAATGCAAATCTATGGAACGTCAGTCTAAGCCTTGCATCTTTGTAGGATATCCAGATGGTATTAAGGGATATCGCCTTCTAGATCCAGTCACTCATGAGTTGTTCATCGAGAGAAGTGTCCACTTTCAGGAGAGTCCTAGAGACTCAACACTTGACACTTCTTCTCCCTCATCGGATCTAATTCTTCATGATGATTCCTCATCAGATTCAGATCAGCCACAATAGGTTCTTGAGCCAGATACATCTTCTTCTTTGAGTTCAGACAGTGAGGACAGTGATGCAAAGTCATCCACCTCTAGTTAGTCAGAGAATGAGGAGTTAGCACCTGACTCGCCCACTTTTGGGCCACTTTTGACTAGACATACACTTGAGAATGCTGGCACTTGGGTAGGAGATCCCGTAAATAACAGAGATACTAGGGGGGATTTTCAGAGAGATCCACATGCCTTCTTTACTTTAGTTTCAAATCCACACACTTTTCAAGAGGCATCAGGGGTACCTGAGTGGGATAATGCTATGGAGGAATATTATTCTTCCTTAATAAAAAATCACACTTGGGATTTGACTTCACTTCCTAAGGTAAGTAAGATGGTTCGATGTAGGTGGATATATTAGACCAAGTTTGTAGCAGATGGGTCAGTTGATAAGTACAAGGTGCGATTGGTCACCAAGGGTTTCTCATAGGTGGTAGGCATTGACTACTCAGAGACCTTTGCACCCATTACAAAGATGACTTCTATCTGACTCACCTTAGCTATTGCCACAGCACATGGTTGGGATGTGCATCAGATGGATGTGAAGAGTGCCTTTCTTCATGGAGACCTAGAGGAGGAGATCTCAGCCACCAGGATTTGTTTAGGATTTTTCCTTAGTATGCAGACTTAGGAAATCTATCTATGGCCTCAAACAGGCCCCTCAGGCTTGGTATGCCAAGATGGATTCCTTCTCAGAGCAGGTTTCACTAGGTGTCATTCTGATCCCAATGTCTACTTCTTACGGCAGGATGATTCGCTCTTGATTTTGGTTCTATATGTTGATGACCTTTTGATCACCAGGAGTTCTTCATCAGCTATTGCAATGGTGAAGGCATCTCTTTAGGATAGATTTGACATAATAGACTTGGGTTTGTTGCACTAATTCTTTGGCATCAAGATCTCACATTCATATTTAGGGATTTCTCTTGTACAGCCTAAGTATGCTCTTAACTTATTGGCTCAGTTTCACATGGCTAATTGCAAGCCATCTCTGACTCCCTTTCTATCAGGAGTCAAGCTTGAGGCTGATTGTTCTTCACCATTGGTTGATGCCACTCAGTATCAAAAAATTGTTGGTAGTCTCATCTACTTGACTCACACCAGGCCTAACATATCATATACAGTGGGACTTGTCTCCAGATTCATGCAGGAACCTCATGCGTTGCATTGGAAAGCAGCTAAGAGGATCTTGCATTACATATAAGGTTCACATAGATACGGGATTCATTACAGATTTGGCATAGAGGTTGACTTGGTTGGATATATAGATTCAAACTGGACTGGTGATTCATAGACTTGCAAGTCCACTTCTGGTTACAATTTCTCTCTAGGTTCTGGTCCTATCAGTTCGTCTAGCAAGAATCAGAATGCTATTGCAATATCATCCATAGAGGCAGAGTACAGGGGAGCTGTTAATGCAGTTACTGAGGCTATTTGGCTTCAGGGGATTCTTTATGAGTTTGGCATTCCTATCAGGCAGCCCACCATCATTTATTGTGACAACTAGAGTACCATTCATATTTTCAAGAATTTGGTTCAGCACCAGTAGACCAAGCACATAGAGATTCACATGCATTTCATTCAGGAGCTTATTCATAGTTAGGTCATTAACTTGATATTTTTCCAGTCTTCAGAGTAGGTTGCAGACATCTTCACCAAACCTTTCACTGAGAGCAAGTTCATTCATCTACGAGCTCTTCTTGGGGTGCAGTCTACATCTACAACAGCATCATCTTCAGGGGGGCCTTTTAGCCTCTTCATTTATTTTATGTCTCTCTTTTGGGGGGGAGTTTTTTCCTATGGATTTTCTCCTTTTATCTATCTTATGGGAGATTGCATTTGTACATGGGTACCTCATCAGGCCTTGTTGCCAGGACCCATTTTATATTTCCACACTGCCCACCTAAGCTGCACTTATGGGGGGGTATTAGTGTAGGTTTTTATTTTTCCCTATTTATTAATTAGGGAAATTGTATTTCTTGTGCATACATGGAGTTTTCCTACATTTGTGGGATAGGCTAGCTTATGTGGAGGTGTGTGTCATTGGTGTCATAAGAATGTCATAAGTAACTCCCTTGATGGGAATTACTTCTTTATTCTTAGCACCTTGTCACCACCTTTTATGGAGGAGTTACAGTCTATTCTTGGGGTGCCTTGTCCACCTTTTGTGGAGGAGTTACTTACGTACTCTCTTATATGTATTCCTCACTTTGGCCATCTCATGTTAATCAAATTTTGGTTTTCTCTACTTTGTCTTGTGCAATCTATCTTATTGTGTTATTTTCAAATTACTTTAGCATCTATGTGGTGTGCACTTGCTTCAACTCATGTGATCACATCTCCATTGCACTCGCATTATTTAGATTCTGGCAACAACTCTGATAAAAGCAAATCAAATTGTCATTTAACCATGCTGGTTTAAGATGTGAAGGGTTGAAAGGTTTGAAGGGTGGTAAGGTTATAGAAGAGGTTTGCAACAACCTTTGTAGAATGGTCAAAAAAAAAATGACCAAAGATGTTGAGGGTGTTGGGTTTTGGGTTTGAAGAGTGGGACCCTTCTTGGGGGTAGGCTTTACCATGGAAGTTGGAGGTGGTGGGATGATTTTGGTGGGTAGTTTTGGGTCATAGCAAATGTTTCTCTTGTCTACATTTATTTTTTTATTTTATTTTATTTTATAGAAAATGTTTCTGGTAGTTTTCTAGTTTCTACATTTTATTTTAATTAAATATATTTCTTGGGGTTAAGTCAGACATGGAAATGGATATGGTGTTCAAAGATGATTTTTAGAACAGTTAGGTGATCCTTGTGATATTTAGATTTCCCAAGGATATCATCCACATAGTCCTCTATGATTTTATGGATAAGGTCATGGAAGATATAGGTCATGGCATGTTGGTAGGTTGTGTCAGTGTTCTTTAGACCAAAAGGCATGACTCTATAATAGAAGGTTCCCCATGGGGTGATGAAATAGGTTTTATGTTAATCCTTGGGGGCAATCAAGATTTAGTTGTATCCTGAGAAACTATCCATGAGAGATAATATCTCTTGGCTAGTTGTAAGATCAACAAGTTGGTCAATGCTAGGTAAAGGTTATTCATCCTTTGGGCAAGTGAGGTTGAGGTCACGAAATTTGATACAAAGGTGAAGTCCCCCTATGGGTTTGGTAATGGGAACAATGTTAGAAACCCATTAAAGGTAATCAATGGGTTGGATGAAGTTAATAGATAAGAGGCATTGAATTTCCTCTTTTACTATAAGGGCAATATGAGGGTGCATCCTACAAAGCTTTTGTCAAACATGCTTAGCATCGAGATGAGTGATAATGTTATGGAAAGTGATAGAAGGGTCAATTTTGAACATATCTTGATAGGACCAAGAAAATTATATGTTGTGGTCATGAAGGAAGGAATGGGAATCCTATTATTCTGTGGGATTTAAGGATTGTCTGATCTTGACGATGTGGGTTTTATCCTGAGTACCCAAGTTAACATCAATGGTAGATTCATTCAACATAGTTTATTTCTTAGAAGAAAGATATGTATGGATAGAAGAGGCCCCTGTACCGAGGTATTTGAAAATAGAATCATCATCTTGATATTGAATGGTGTTGATGGTAGTAGAATCATTTTCTACCATTTTAGGATGGATGAGAGGAAGATATTTAGTTCGACCATCCTTTTGAACTTTAATTTGATTTTGAATTTATACCACCTAGTGCACAAATAGACCATTTGTGTTTTTCAAAGGAGCACTTCCTACCTCAGATACCCATGAAAACATCAACCCTATCTAGGAGACTTGATAGGAATGACCCGATCAGCCATGACCAACACTGTGGACCGGTTACCCCTGTCATGCGTCCTTATAAAACTAACCTTATTTTTACTAACATTGGCAACTTTAGTCTTTACATGATCTTGATTATCACACTTAGTCACATTTATGTGTGCTTGTTTACATTCAAATGTCCAACCTTTTTTTGTCACCCACCTGATGACTCACCACATATCGCTTATCAAACCTCGACTCAAATTTGGTTTCATCTCATCAACTCCAAGTTTGAAGGGGAACACATTTTCCCATACTCAGGGTAATCAAAACTTAAACAATAATTCATTTTTATTTTACAGCTTATTAATTCAAAGTTGCATAACAAAAAGGGGCAAATATATAGATACTAAAAAATTGCACATGACAGTTCTAGTTGTCAAAATGACTCAAACCCTTATATACCCTCATTGGATAGCGAGCCTAGTTGACCACTTAGTTAACTAACTCATCAACTTACTAACTTAACATTTAAACACCCCTTTTAAACCCCACCTTAACTAATATATCCTTTGACACTCAATTATCAATGGTCATCTTAATCATCGATGATTAGCCTAACCATCAACAGTCAGGTCTTCACCTCCTCAACTTCTTAACACATCACCAGTTGTGTACAAGATAACGAGGCATAATTTAATATGTTCATCTTATACGGTTCTAATGAACTTCTAAGCATCATGATCAATAACCTCACCCTCTAAGGAACCTTCCATCCTCCATCTCTCTTTGCCTATAAAAGGAGGGGAATGGGAGGTGAAAAAGATCCACAATCTATGTTCAAACTATCAAATCTTCCTACACATAGGTATTCAAGCTTTCCAACATCCAGTCTTCCTTCAGCAACTCAACATTAGCAAAAGAGACCCGAACCTCTGCCAAATTTGTTTTTGAGGCCAAAGTACCATTACTATAGCAAAATTACTTCAACCTTCAATTCACAATCAACTAGCAAGTTATAGGTATATTTTACTTGTTCTTTATTATTTTAAACTTATAATCCCCCTAACCTAATGAAACCTATCTGCACCTTATTTCCTTTCCACCAAATCCTTTTCAAAACCATTATCAAACCTCTGACCCAACTTGTAACTTTATTTTTTGAATATCTTTAGAATTTATAGAGAATCATCGATGGTTACTCAACCACCGATGGTCACCCCCAACCGTTGATGGTTATCCAACCACTGATAGTCAGCCCAACTGCTAACGGTTCACCCAACAACCGATGTTCATTGTGGTAGAAACTAATAGCAAGTTATTTTTAGTCCCTTACCCCCAACCAAACCTAACTTTTTGTGTTCTTACCTATTCACAAACACTTCCTTGATTTTTTGAACCTAAATTCACCCATTTTAGCATGAGTACTGACTTGTTTTTACTATATTTAGTCATTTTCTCTATCTAGCATTTACCTACTTTCTTGTATTGCATGCATCTACCTCAATGTTATTGAATTCAAGTACTATTTATTTTATCTACATCAACTTGATTTTTATCAACAGTGGATTGGAAACCTCCTAACAAGCATATGCTTATTGGATCTAGCTCACACTAGGCAATCCACTTAACTATCTTTCAAATGATCCCCTTTGTTACTGATTGATTTTTTTTAGGTTATTCCTTCCTAGACAAAGAGGAGTTCTCAACATTCATCTGGATCACGTGCACATCACCAACTAGGTATTTCTACCACACCCTTATTACTATTTCTTATCTTCTTCCAAAATTAAGAAATGAGCAAAAATTAAGAAAAACAATTCCTTTGGTGATTTTGAAAATACCAAGATATCATCAATATATACAATAATAAACTAAGAATATGGAGAAAATATTTGATTCATCATATTCTAAAATATACTGGGAGTAGTTTTTAAACCAAATGGAAGTACATTCCATTCATACTAACCAAATGGAGTAATGAAACCAATTTTATACATATCTTCTTCTACAACATGGATTTATCAAAATCTTCATTTAAGATCAAATTTGTTGTAGACTTTACTACCATGAATCCTTTGCAAAATATCATATTTAGAAGGAATTATATGTTTTACTAGAATCACATATTTTTTAAGGGGATTATAATTCAAAACTAACCTTTTATTTCCTCTTATTTGTTTGGCTTTTTTATTGACATAAAATGCTTCACAACCCCAAGGACTATTAGACTCCCTGATAATACATATTTATTTTAACTGAGAAATTTATTCAAAATAATCTTGCCTCAAAGAAGGAGACATACGTGAATGATGAGCTTTGAATTTGGGCTCAACTTCTTTTCCATTTTTATCTTTGATCATCTTTAACTCAAATCTACAAGTATGAATCTTTCTATGTTATAATATTAACAACAATCCTTTTATATTTTCATAATAATGTTATCAATTTCTAAACTACATAGGTTGATACTTTTGTGAATCCAGGCATTATGCATAGTTTTCTCTTGCAATGGAATTTGGCAAACATATTGCTCCTTTTTTATAAGATCAATATTATTTCCAAGCATAATTATTTCATGAACAATGAAAATAGGATAAATATCAGCTAAATTATCAGAATCAATCATCATATTGTATTCTATAATCTCACATTGTACCACAAATAAATAATAAATATGTTCTCCTAGTAAGAAAGGAACATGAGTAGATAATTGAGATACTACTATTTTTGTATTGAATGTTAATCTGTGAAAATTTGCTTTCCATTGATCACTAGGAATAGAGTGATATCTTGCTAGAGAAATATCAACACCTGTATCTAGAAGCACATCTAAATGATAAGCCTTGAATCCATTCCATTTGATGGTTAACTCACAACATGATTATGAGTTGTATGTACTTTAACTTGTTGGATGTGAGAGGTTTCTTCTTCTTGATATTTTCCTTTAGCGGTTTGAGTAGTCATAGTTATTTCTTGTTCAAACTGAAGCTCATCATCTTCTTCTTCAGCGTCTTCTTTTAATAATTTAGTTAATTCCTTTTGAGCTTTATTTATAAATAATTTCAATCTCTTAATTCTCCTTTTTCTCCGTTCAGTCCTACACATGTCATTTGTTTGTAAATTTCTTAAATATTTTATCTTAAAGAAATTTATTTAAATTATGGCATAGTTTTTCTACGTATTTATTTTTATCTTTTCTCCTTATCAAGTTTAGAAAAGTATTCTTTCTCACATTCATGTATTTGTTGTGCAAGAGTAGATCTAGCAATAATTAAATAAACTAGAGTTTCTTCATACTTTTACTTTAGTTGATATAACTATTGAGATAATGTTATTGTATTAGGTATGGGGACTCTTACCATGTGAATATAAAATCCAATTTTTGATTCATAATAAAAAAACTCTTATGATTCAGAAGAATAATGATTTAATTTAATGTTAGCTTCAATTTCTTCTTTAGATTCTAAAAATTCTTCAACTGGAATGTCAGAATCATAATGATTTTCTGGTTCAGAAATCAAAACATATTCATCTTCATCAATATTATAAGAATTCAAGAAATTACCTTTTTAAATTCTTTCTTTCTATTGGGACATTTATTAGTATAATGATCTCCTTGACATATGAAACACTTAACAGGTTTCTTCTGTAAACCATGCTTTACTTTTATAAACACTTTTCTTGGCCATAATTTTCTTTTGGGAAATGGCTTCTTATACTTGTACTTATTTTGAGAATTATAGATTTTTCTCCCAAGGGTAAAAGAATAATGGCAATTATAATATTTTTTATAAGTCTTATACCTATACTTGCGATAGGTATGAGTATATTATTAGCAAAATTTATGATATTACCAATCACAACATTTAACACCAATCTACTTATGAAATTTTAGAGTTTATTTCTGAGCTTTTCTTTCTGCACACAATTTCATATGTATGCTTCTAATATTCTGATTAATCCTTACAAATGACATAGAAGATAAATCATTTCCTATAGTCACCATTTTGTATGCCCTAACATACACACCCCATTTTAAAATTTTAAAATAGTGACCCATTATTGAAAAATATTTATTTAGGGAGTTATGAGCCTAAATATCCATGACTTGGATGTCATTCATTTGCCATCCAGGGTTATTCCCATATAATCTAGCATTACACAAGTTCAAATTATGAAGATCTAAGCTTAACCTATTATCTTAAGTCATTTTTAACCTTGGGTTTTCATTAATTTTATTTCAAAGTCGATGTTCTAATTTATGAGTTAATGGTACTAATCTTTCTACATCTTAGTTGGTATATTTTGAATCACAAAATTTTAAAAGGATGAGGATCATTAATCTTCTATAATAGGGCCCATACTCAGAGCTTTAGATGTTTGTAATATTTTTAAGTCTTCTAAAGATTCTACGTTATTAAAAGTTTAAGTCTTTCGTGCTCCCAGGCTCCATGAACTCACCACATGGCACATTCTCATTAAAATAAAAACATAGAGACTTCATTTGCTTATCGATAAAGGTTAAAGGTTCTACGTTCCCATGTGTTAATACTCCTAAGCCTCTAGGGTTCCTAACAATCTACACTTAGCACATTCTCATTAACATAGACCTATAGAAAGGTTAAGTGATTCTTTAGTCTGTATTCTAATGGTTCTAAGCTTCCATGTTTTTTAGGTGCTTGAGATCACTCTGTGTGTCTCAATCACATTAACTTATGGCCATGGGAAATGATTTAACTATTTTGGGAATATTGGAGTATTATTTTGAATTTAGTTAAGGGTCTAAGATAATTAAATCAGTAAATAATATTTCAATAATTAAACTACTGATTTGTATAATTTAATTTTAATTTGAACCTTTCTAAAAATAGTAATAAATGTGGAAAAAATAATACTTAGCTATAAATAGACTGAGACAACTAAGATAGGGTCTAAAATTTATTGTTCAAGATTGGGATAATGTCATAAATCAGGATAAGGATTTCATTTTATGAAAGGATGAGAGTGTTGAAATAAGACACTCTAGGGTTTGATGCTATAGTCCTCTTCTACTAATGTTGTCTAGGAGATCTAAGCTTGATGGGTTTTGTTCATTGTCCCTATGTAAGCCTATCTATGAAATTTCAACTAATGAAAGTATTTAGAACTCCCTATAGAGCTGATTTAGTCTTCAAATCCTAGACTTCATTATGCATTGACAAACTTTGAGATAAAAGGGGGGTTAGTGTGTGTAAGATGCATTTAACATGTATCCACACCCCTTATGTGGGTACACTATCTACATACCAATACTTCAAAGAGGGATCAAGCCATATATAGTTCTTCCACTTGATGTGCTTTGTGCATTAGTGTGTATGAAGATGCAAAATGTTAAAATTGAGTGGGTTTGAGGTGGCTAGGAATTGGTGTGAGGGTTTAAATAAGCTTCTAGTGGTATTGGCTAGCTATATGTAGAGAATAGGGAAATATGTCTGAGTAGTCTTTCTTGTATTCTTACTTGTTGTGTGATATTTTCCAACCCCTTCTAAATGAACTTTAAATGGGCTTTTATAAAGATCTATTGGTCATGGGTCGAATGTATTTGTGTTAGGTTGACAAGAAGAAAGATAGGAACTAGAAGGAAATGACCATTGGAGGTAAAAATATAATTGGACAGGAGTGCCAAAAATGGACACCCTAAAGTCCAGTTCTATAGTCCAAGTTGGGTGCTAGTGTCTTGAAGGTACGAGACATGGGAGGATGGAATTGTCATAGGAAATGCAACCTAGAAGAGGTGGAATCACTATCTAGAAGGCTACATATGATTGGGAATTAGTGAAAAGGTGCTATAAGGGTCATGAGAGAAATCAAGAGGGACCTATGGGTTGGGTTTCACAATCCACACTCAAGCTACCATTTTCACATTTTATATGATTACAGGAAGATTGATGGTTAAAGGATATACCAATCTAATGGTCCAAGCCCCCATGGTCTAAGATCAGGTCACATAGCTTGATCATGTTAACTCACAAGCATGAGACCTATGCAACACATTAAATAAATATAAAGGGTCAGGTTAATGAAGACTTGACAAGTATCATTATCCAAGGGAGGCATGGAAAAAATGTGAAAAGAAAAGACTGATAACATGGTAAAGAATTTGATCAAAAAATAATTGATAGTTGTCTCCAAAAGTGATGACTAGACATAAAAAATTAATGAATGATTACCATTTGACAAATAAGTACACCTATCAAAGCTGACTGGCACATTCAAATTGAAAAAATCATTAAAGTAAAATTATATTATTTACATTGAAGGTACACTACTACATTCAATACTCAACCCTGTGAATGATATATACAAACTCTATGCTAGTGAGAATTCACTTTGGCATTACTCTTTCAATCAAATGAGTGTGTTTTCAAGCTTCCCCAATGCTAAACAAGCCCTAATTTTATTTAGCTAACAAGCATGGAACAAACAGTCGAGTCACCAAAAGAATTATAGTGACTAAAGGAGAATAATGGCCTCTTCTTCAAAATAGGGTAAGCCCTCAGTTCCCTCCCCATATTCAGTTATGAGATCAGTAGAGTATAAATATATGGTATTTGAGAAGAGTACCTTGAATTTCAAGTTTCCACATTACTTGATGCTCTAAGAAGATGTGGAATCTGTCTAGCCATATTCTACTGAATATCAACTCACTTTGGAATCTAAACAATACATTGATGATTTATTACCAATTAAAGAGTAAGGACTCCACTAGGTGGCAACCAAAACTGAAGTAATATCATGTATTGACCTCCTGAAAGTTGTGTTTATTAATGAAACCATTATTAGGGATAGTATGCATGTTAGGAGAGTCAAGAGTGCCTCTACTTATATTTGGAGTAGGGTATTTGAGAGATACCTTAGGCTTTCCTATCATGAGACCACCTATAATCAAGTCTCAACCAAGGTTTGGATTGACCACAACACAGTAGATGGTAATCTAAAATAATGGATCATAAAAGGTCAGAGGATGAATCCCAAAGGGGTTATTTCCTCTAATTGCATTATCAAATTCAAACCTAGAATTATGATAGCCATGGACCTTTTGGATAGATTATATAGTTTATTGAGTATTGCATACACTCAAATTAAATGGGTTTCATTATTATATATACTCCTAAAATATAACCAATTGGTGGTACTTGGAGAGATTATAAGTGCCTGATTAAAATCATAGGTGTTCCACCCTGATCAGAGGCTTGCATACAAAAATTTATATATGATGTCCTACTTGTTGGACCTAGTGATGGTCACAATTTACAAATCCTATGGTCATGAGTGGTAACCCTCAAATGAATATTTGGCAAACAAGGTTGGAGAGTATTCTTCTTTCATGTTCATTTATAGATATATAAATGAAATTATAAGGATATGCAATGAGGTATTTCCTCATATATATCAAGCAATGCAGGGCACCCCAATGCCCAGATTATCATAAAACATGAAAAAAATCCTAAGTAAAATAGGAGACTATTAGTTATACCCATATATAACTATCATCTAGGTAGAAGGCACAAAGACAGCTCCTCTACTACTACCACAACATATATCAGAACATGAAATAACATATTAGGTCTTTAATAGCATTGATGAGGAATTAAGTTAAAGGTATTTGGCCTACTATTTTAAGACCCCTCTGATCATTAGACAACATAAATATGTGATCAAACCACATTTTATTAAAGATGATAAACTAGAACTCAATATAATTTACAACTTGTACCTTTCAGGGAATGGGATCTTTGGAAGAAAGTAAGGAAGTATCTCAAGTCTATTCAAGAAAAGAAGAAAGTACATGTCTCATATGATCACCAAGAGTATGATCATGCTCAGATCTTCTTGAATGCCTTAGATGATTTAGAGGTATGGAAAAAGTTGAAAGATAAATCAATGTATATGATACATGCCCAAGCCATGCAGTACAACCCTGAGGTAATAAAAGAAGAGGCACAAAATTCATAGAGTCATCAATGGCCTCCATCTATGCCATAGGATTCTCAACCATAAGATCAACCTCTATCCCCTTCAACAGAGCTTACATTGGGAAAACTAAATAAATATGGTAGTCAAAGAGAATCCAATCCTCAGATTAGGAAGGAAATTTTTAGAGGTCTTTTGGGTCATCAAGTCCTTTCTATAATAACAATTGCCCATGTTAAGGTTTTGGGCATAGTTACTACAAGGGACAGGTTAGTAGTTTTTTCAATTGAATAAATGAAGAGTACTTTTGTGATGACTCATTTGCCTCCCCTTATCATATTTACCCAATTAATTATTATTGGATTCTTACAAATGACTTTCCCTTTAATTCTAACTTCTCTAAACTCTCCTCAATCTCCTAAGTCTCCTCAAGCAAGCCCTATGCCTTCCACTTCATCACCTTTAGTCACACTTCTTACCATAATTGTTCCTACAATCTCTCTACCATCTCATCCACCTTCCACTCCACCCATCTATACATGTCAAAGGAATCACAAGGACTCTCCTGCCCCCTCCCAAAATAAGAAACCAAAAGAGAGGCCATCACTTGGTCTCCCTATTATAATGGAAGTTAGTGAGGAAGAAGAGGAAAAGAATGCATAGGTTACAATAGAACTTAAAAAATAAGAAGAAGTTGAACAAGTAATATTTTTGGTTGATAAGCCCCAAGGGTTAGCTTGATTGGATAGGATCAATGACTTCGATCACCTAGGTCTAGAGTTCAATTCTTGCTAAGTATCTTGTGATGTATTGAGGCTTATGGGCAAACACAAATCTTAAGGAATAAGGGCAGGTCACCCTTTTTTAATGGGGGGTCCTCTTTAAAACCTTATATATTTAAAAAAAATGGGCATTGCACAACCAAATGATGAAGAGGATTTCAACACTTTTATAGATTCAACAGGGATGACAATCAAATAAATGCACCAAAGTATTGAGGATAATTAAAAAAATATGGAAGCAAATGCAAATTACACAAGCCCCTTAGGAAGTTATTGTTGATGTTTAGAGTGCAACCATTAAGTTATATAATATTTTGTATAACGTCAGGGTTTTAAGGGTAGGCAACCAGGATAACAGATGAAATATTGTTACACTTTGGAATAAGATGAATGATGTATAAAAGAGATTGAATTTTTTGGTTCAGTTTTCAAGAATTATTAGTTTCAACCAATTGAATTTCATGACCAACATTGATGATTCCTTGTGTTTGAACTATGTGATAGTAAAAAGGAATGCTTACTTAAATTGGCACAAATAAATGAAGAATTTGTTGGGACTTTTTATCAGCCATGAGAATGAGGCACTGTAGATTTTGGGAGGCATGAGAGTTATGAGGGTAATTACCCAAATAGGGTAAATTGAAAATAAACCTAATTTTGAGAACCTTCTCCATTTAACTACATACAACTTCAATCAAGAAGTTGAGGGGACTATCTATAAAACCAATGAGGAAGTATTACAGTTGGTTAGTTTTGTAAAGGATAGAGTAACAAGAGCAGAGGCTCTAGCAGCCAAATTCAAGAGCTTAGAGGTAGAACCTAAAAAGTTGATGGCCAATGCCATCAAAATATTAAAGCCTTTGTTACTCAATATTTAAATTATAGACAAATAGTTTGATGCAACTTATGCACTAGGTGAAGATTTAAAGTCTAAGGAAACAGCTTTTGGGTCAGTTCTATGCACATAATGGGTTGTCAGTGCCCCCCAGGTTTGTAAAACTCTTAGTCCTTACCTTAGTTGCAACTATAGTTAATCTATCAAATACTCTAGTTAAGGGTCCACATCAACACTTAGATTTAATAATGATTATTTATTTACATGTTATCGACAAGGTGGGACTTTTGTTCCCAATCTATTATTGTACATACATATTATATTTTTAGCTGGAAAGCTTATTCTGAGCATTATTATAATGCATATTTGCATGGAATGAAAGGTTCTATTTTGAAATTATAATTTTAATAAAAGATTGAAGATATGAGGCCCTTCCCATCCCAAGCTTATAAATATATGTAACCTCACGATATCAAATGGAGGAGAATTTTGGCTATTCAGATTAATAGGAAATTTGAAAGAGTTTTACTTGATTTTGTCTTTATGTACAAATCATGATTCTTCTCTAATTTTGTGGATTACTTGAAACATTCCATAATTTTGGTATCTTATTACTTTGAATGTGTATGATTTATCTATTTTAAATACATTCATTCATTTTTATCTATAGTTGATTTGAATATCTTTTGCATTCTTGTCATAATACCTCTTATTGATGTGCAATAGCAATCTGACTATTAGGCAACCTTTGATTTTGTATGTTTGAGCATATTGTGTTCTATTTCCTTTGAATCTTCACTACATTTGATTATTTGTGTGCTAAAATATCTTATAACAAGTATTGGTTTAGATTCCTTGTCCTATCTAAGTTCAAGTTCTAGTCTTAAAAGGCTTCTTCCCTGGTTGTCCACAGGGTCTCTTTTCTACCTTACCCTTCCCTCTTATTTTAAAATTTATTTGAAATCCTAACCACATTAGTTATAATCATCATCATTCCACCCACCCTAATTAGATCTAGGTTCACCCATAGCCATTACACCTATGGTAAACAATTTATATCACTCATCGTTATTCCACCAATAAATTGTTATAAAATTGAATACCCTGCAACTCGTGCCTTGGAGTGAGTTTGTCACCGATCCTAAAACATTAGATGTTACCTCATAGAAATTTTTGAGGTGTTTATAAAACCCACATCAATAAATATGTCATGTGCTCAAATTACAAAGATTAAACAAGGAGCTAATGAAATTATTAATGAATGTGTCTTGAGATATAAAACAATGTTGGCCAAAATGATAAATCCAATGGTCAATAAATAGATTCAAGACATCTTCAAGAAAATTTTGCTTGCCCCATTATATGATTCTATTATTTTTAATAAGTTTAAATAATTTTATGAATTATACCATATTGTTTGAGATCATGAAATGATTATTATTTCGTTTAACAAGCTTAATTATGTAGCAAACACACCAACTACATCTAATACCAAGTTTCATATCAAACCAAACTACAAGGTAAAACCTACATAAATTAAAATAAAACAACCAAAATGGTTAATATAGTATCACAATAATCTTATCGACTCATCTTATTCAATGCACCTAAGAGATAATTTACAATTACCTGTCTCTAGCTTCTTTACTTTAGAAACTTGTGGAGTGTCATCTCATATCTCTCCCTCCTCCCATAGAGGTTGATATGAGTCAACCTCTACCCAAAAGATATGATGTTAATTCATATAGTGATTATCACTAAGTACCTAGGCATTATACGAATGGATGTTATACCTTAAAGCATAAGATCCAAGTCCTTATGGGTGACCAAAATATTATCTTTGATGATCCTATAAAGGATTCAAGTTCATAACCTAGTGATCACTAGACTTATAAAATATTTAACAATCTTTTACAAGATCATTCAAAGAAAGATCCAAAAGTGCAAATCAAATACAATGCACATCCTTCTCTATCACATTATGACCACCCATTATATGGGATAATTTGTGCTTATACATGCACAATATATACTATGGTTTAAAGATCTTCTCTTATATTTATGATAGTGAAATAATAGATGATGACTCGTATCTTCCTTCATTATTTATTAGAGCATACCTTGATAATCACCCTATACATAGTTTTATGGTTGATAATGGTGCTAGTGAGAATGTATGTACCATGACATTACTTACACATTTAGGATATACACAAGATGATTTATACCCTTCAACCAAAATGATTAGAGCATTTGATGGGACATCACAACACATTATTGATGAGATTGATTTACCTTTACAAGTTGTCCAAAACATGTGATTATCACTTTTTTAATTATACCATATAAAAAGAGTTTTTAATATGTTAATGGGATGACCTTAGATACATAAACTCCCTGTATTACTTTCCCCAGTGAATGAGTGTATTAAATACATTCATACCAATAGGATAGTCACAATTTCTAAAATTTCATATGAGCATCCACTCAAATAAGAGAAGTTTATTCCAAGATAACTAATTATCAAAACTACTAAGGTTAATCCTATATGAAAGGGTAAATAATAGGTAATCCCCTTTCCTAAGTGACTCGTACTTGAGAGACCTTTGCACTAGAGATATATAGTGGATTCTATGTAATACACATCTATCCCTACACAACATATTTAGTTGCATAGAGCAACTAAACATATTCCAATTACTAATACTCCAAAGAAACCACATAGCACTAAATGAAGGTTTCCACAAACCCATACTCCTATTTTTTCCTCTTGACCATAGAGTCCTATTATACATACGTAGAGCACCATAAATCCTATAGATCCAGGTATGACACCTATACATACTCTTTAATAGTACCACCAATTAGATGTACCATATTCTAAATTTGGAGTTACCTATGAGCATCCCTTAGATGGGATCATATGATTAAATTTACTTTTCAAATATTCAAAAAATATATATATATAAAGATCAAATATTTAATAAAATATAAAAAACATTCAAATAATTCAAAAATATATATATTCAACATTCACATGTTTTATTATCTCATTGGCATCTATGTTGTTTGTTTTATGTTAGTAGATAGCATATCATTCCATTTATATATACACATAGGTTTCATACATCTTTGATTTTATATAGGCATACTTAGACACATGATATATGCACTTACAGATGTTGGAGTTTTCCTCTACCTAGGTAATATAGTAAGTTGGGGGCATATGTTCTTTTTATCATGATTGATACATGTTACATTACTTTATGATAATTTATACATTATCATGTTTTATATTATATATTAATTCTTACACATGTCTATACCCATGCTCATATTTTTCACAATGTACTTGATATGATATGTTACATAACATTTTTTACTAACACATATATGCATGGGCTCATATGATATGCTTATGTTGGTTGCTTATGCTTCATCTATTTTAAAATTCCTTTAGTGTATTCCATTACTTGTTATTGTCTTACTTAATGAACATTTGGATATGTTCCTTACTTGTTGGTCCCTGTGCTAATGTATGTTGATTGGACATTTGAATATGTCATTTTATGTTGGTTGGACATTTAAATATGTCATCATTTTGATTGTGTGGTATTTTGAATATGCCCCTTTTATGTGGTCTTCTTGGACCACTCTTTTACATTACATTGAGTGCTCTTGTGTGTGTGTTTTATTATTTGTTTAGCTTGTACTATTACTCTCTAGACATTGCCATGATCCATATCATGAATCTTTGGATTTGATGTGATCACATACTTTGAGCTTCATTGATATATCTACTTATAAATTTTATCCCTATATGTTACATGATTCATACATATATTATACAACTACCTTATCCTTTTGAGGTAAGGTACCTACCAGATTATATTTCCCTCATTTCAAAAAGTGGGGCATATTAGTGGAGACATGCCATAGAATCATGACCTCAAAAAATTTCATAGTTTTCATATTTTAGTGGGGGGATGTCATAAAGGCATGACCTCCACACTTATACACTTAGTATCTTTATATTTTAGTGGGGGCATGTCATAGAAACATGACCTCCACATTTTTCATAATTTTCAAATTTTAGTGAGGGAATGTAATAAAGGCATGACCTCCACATTTACACACTTACTCAGTATCTCTATATTTTAGTGAGGGCATATCATAAATACATGACCTCTACACTTGCTTAATCTCTAGTTTAGTTTCATGATTCATATACACACTTGGGTCAAAATCCTATACATTGCATTGATTTTGCATAGATTTAAACATATTTTTTTTAGATTTATGACATGTATACTCTATATTATACATATTAGAGGTGCATATTCCATGCTATTTCACCTAAAATTGTAAAATTTATCTATTATACTATTCACCAGGATGCACTGATTATACTAATATGTATTGTTATTAAATGTTTTCTACTTTAGCAGTTGGTTCATTTGATAGGTTAAAGTGATTAAATCATTTAACCTCACCATATTTATAATTTGGAGTGATTAAATCATCCAGTCTCACCATATTTATAGGATGAGTTGATTAAATCATTTGCCCTCACTAGATTACATATTCACACTTGAGATGTACGATTGAGATATATTGTTCTTTAATTCTCCAAGGTTTAGGTATGAACCTATTATAGCTCCAATGCTTCATAATGAAGCATCTTTACAATTCAAAACATCAAGAGTTAACATGGTTGCATTAACACACAGGTATATTCCTTCCTTGCTCTCTTTCTTTTCAAGTATTTTAATTTTAGATTATATGTAATAATTTACATTAGAACATGTTCTTTATTACAATTCATACATCATAAAATCACTCAAAGTGGGTTTAAGCAAAGGAAAAGTGTATTATATTTACCCATATACTCATTTCTTTCCTTTAAACTATAAATTTCATCCTTATGCATATTGGATTAAGTGAGGGAATGTAGATACTAAAATTAAACATTTATAGCATCTTAGTCATGTACATTTGATAAAAATAAATTAGGGATCTATCCTTAAATTCTAAACCTACATGTTTTTGAAAGGCCCACACTCACATATTCCTAACTATTTATCTCTTAGTCTGATCCATATCATTCTAATGACTCAGGTCTCCTACACTACACAAAAAGCTTAAAACCTAGTAAGCATCTTGTACTTTCAATTTTAGATTCATATCTATTTTTTATCCCTATGGACACTACCAATCATGGAGGGATGCTATTGTTATTGGTAGTGTCCAAGTCCTTATCTAGTGGCTTGTTTCTAAAAGTCATCTGAACTTCATAGTTTTGAAACTTATGGGTCAGCTTATTTGTCTTATTGAGCCCTACCATGAGGTATTTTTAAAAGGCATGGTATAAATACAAGGCTAAGTCTTCTCATTCCTCATATATTAAATACCAAGTAAGCACCTACCAAGGCTCATTCAATCAGTCTCACAACTGAGTTATTCTGTTTTATTCATCCTTATTTATTTATTAGTCATAGGAGCATTCATACAAAAGGTCTTAAGCATTCAAATCTCATCCCATGAATAATATTTATCAAGTTACAAGTTAGATCATTATGTGCACACTCCCACACATAGGGGAGAACTACATAAGTCTGAGGCCCTCATTGGATCATTAGTTATATAGGTAGCATTCAGTAACAGAGGGGCCATTGAGGTTAGTTCAACACTATGAGCCCACTAACCTTTTTTTAGAAAACTCATTATAAGGGTGAAAAAAGGTGAATATTTAGGGTTTAATCAATTTTAAAAAGTGATAACATGTATGTAATATCTAAATATATTAGCATAAAGGTGAATAAACCCAAAATAATGAAGTTGGTTACATCGATATCTAGTCATTATTTTATATTAGACACTTGCATCACAATCAGACACTAGTGTTGATGGTAGTGTCTATGGATATAAAATTAAAATTTCAAGAACTTGGTGACTGATCTAGAATATTGATACTGCATACTTTCTACATATTTCTAGTCCAGATCCACTTGCACACAATAAACCTAACTAAGTATCATTTCTCTTTCATATTGTAATCAATTAAGCATATTTCAAATTTGTTACTTTCTATATTTAATATATCTCAATATTATAATTTAGAATATTAATTTATCTAAGTTTGAAATTAATTATCATGTTACATAATAGTTTATCACCTTTGTGCTTAAACTATTTATATATTCTTAACCCTTCCCACATATACCAAATTTAGGGTTAAACATTTAGGCATTGATAAATTATTGACAATAGTATAATATGTTTACAATAAGAGCAAAGGTATTATTGTTATTACTCTATAGAAACATGATAAGGCTTATGCAAGCAAGTAGATGATAACTACCAAAAATAGACCTCATTGCCATGGTACATCAACCAAGTGCCTAATATGTGAAATTATTAGTACTGCCTTTGGCTGTAGGAATTGATTTTTGGAAATCAAAATTCACAACCCTGGAAATTCAAAAAAAAATGTAGTTGGGTTTTGGGGTTTGTGACGGTAGTATTAGATCCTAGTTCTTACACTAGGAATCTTTGAGAAGCATGTCGATAATACTTTATTTGTGTTTCTTAGGATGGTGAGGACACAAGCCAACATAGGTAATGCAAATAATAGTTTTTGTAGTAGTAATGTTAGTAGAAATGTTGATCATAATAATGTTGATCATCACATTGCCAATCATGATGTCATTATGAATGTTGGCAACAATGATGTGGGAGGTAATAATGGCAATGTGCATGTTGAAGATGATCATGTCAGCATTAATAATAGTGAAGAAGGTATTTTTGGGTAGAATATTATCTTGAATGATATTATGAGTGTGTTTCATAACATCTAAGTACAAATGGAATCTTATGGCCAAAGGTTGGAAAACTTAGAAAATGTACAAGAAGGAAATGATCGTGAAGGGATGCCAAGGGAAGAGAATCTTAAAAATCATGATGTGGTGAATACCATCATTAAAGTGGAGATGATGGTGATTTTATGGAAGCATGGCTAGTGAATTTGCACAAATATTTCACTTTACATAATATGGGTTCTAACATTAAGGCTTGTATAGGAGCTTACCAGTTGGTAAGTAATGTGGCCTTGTGGTGGAACCACTTGTGTGCTCTCAGGGGTTATGATCCCATGAATCTCTCTTGGGATTCCTTTGAGAGGCAATTTAAGAAGAGGTACTTGAATGGGAACTACAATGAACATAAGATTATTAAATTTTAGCTACTAAAACAAGGAACAACAATTGTTATGGAATATGAGAACAAGTTCATTCGTCTATTATGTTATGTGAACTACATGCATGATGAATAAACCAAGGTAATAATGTTAAATTTGGTCTTGCATGAGGTGTTAATTTCTATTGTTAACATGACAAATCCTCATACCTTGGTTTTTGTCATTGAATCTACACAATAGAGGAGAAAGACAAATCTCACCTGAGGCATGATAAGAATATCAAAATAACATGATAACACCTAGGCCCAATGCTTTCATTCCTCCAAAAAATAATAATTTAAATAAATTTGATGCTAAAAAATGTGTTTCTAGGTATAACATTAATTCTAGGAAATTACAGAACTCTAACAGAGGTTCTAAGGTAGCTTAATGGAAATTGAAATCAATAGCAAACAATCTCTTGTGTCCATATCACTAGATAAAATTATGTTCCATTACTTCCATGAACAACTATATAATGCTATAAATGTGGTGAAAAATAATAAATAAACTATCAACCCCAATTAAAGAGTAACAAGCATGTGAATCACTAAGTTTATGCTACTATGGATAATAGGAATGTTGATTTTTAGGCAATGCCTATTGAAACCAAAGGTACAATTTTTGGTTTTTCCTTAGATCTCCTCATTGATTCGAGAGCTACTGATAGTTTCAATTCACCTTTAGTTACTGTTAAATGTAAAACAAAATTCTCTAAGTTGAGAGAAGGATGGTAGGTAGAGTTTAGCTTTGGCAAGAGGGTAGTTGTTCTAAAATGTTTGGAATACATTGAATTAGATTTGGGCATCTTTAAGACTTGATAAATTATGTTTTTATCACCTCTTGGGTATTATGACATAATTTTAGGCATGTATTGCATGAAAAAACATTAATTAAATCTTAATTGATTTGACAAGGTATAAGCCTTGATGATTGGGATAGCCTGGTGTAACTCCAAGGCATAATGAAGCCTATGGCTAAAAAAAATATATCAACATTACTATTAAAAAGAGTTGGTAGAAAAGGGTATAGATCATACATAGTAAAATTAAATGAGTTATCTAAGGATAAGGATCCCATATTATAAGATTATTTTGTGTTAAGGGAGTTCAAGGATGTATTCCCCAAAAAACTTCCTAGTTGTCCTCCTATGAGGGAGTTTAATTTTTCTATTGATATAAAACTTGGATCAGCACCGACATCCAAAGCTCTATATAAGATGAATGTGATTGATCTTAGGAAAATCAAAATTTAGCTATAAGATCTGATGGAAAAAGGACTAATTAGGCCAAGTGTCTAACTTGGGAAGCCCTCATTGTATTTTTTTAATAATAAATATGGCACCTTGCAGCTTTGTATTGATTATCAAAGGCTCAACAAGGTCACTATCAAAATAAGTACCTATTCCCATAACTGGTGGACTCTTTGATCAAATGAAAGGGGATGTAGTATTCTATAAGATTATTCTTTGATTGGGGTATCACCAACTCAACATCAAGGATGAGTATGTGCATAAGACAAATTTTAGAACAAGGTATGGTCAATATGAGTTCAAATTTATGCCATTCAGTTTAATTAATTCCCTTGATGCCTTTACAAATTTGATGGATAGTGTGTTCAAGGATTTTCTTGACCATTTTGTGCTGATATTCATGGATGACATTTTGGTTTATTATAAGAATGATAAGGACCATGAACAAAACTTGTACTTAATATTACAAAGGTTGAGGTAGCGTAAGTTATTTGGTAAGATTTTCAAGAGCTCATTTTTCCAATGTAAGATTCATTACTTGGGACACATCATCTCAAGGGAAAGTCTTTTAGTGAACCTTGAAAAAATTAAATCCATTAGAGAGTAGCTAGCCCCTAAGAATGTAAATGAAGTGCATAGCTTCATGAGTATAGTAGGCTATTATAGAAGGTCTATTAAAAACTTTTGTATAATTGTCAACCCTATCACTTCATTACAAGAAAAAGGGAACAAAAATGTGTGGTCTCCTCAATGTGAGGAATCCTTTTTTTAAATTGAAAGAGTTATTAACTTTAGCTCCAATCCTTGTGATACCAAATCCCATTGGAAATTTTGAGATTTGGGTTGATGCTTGTAAAGTGGGCATTATAGCTATTTCGACCCAAGATAAAAAAAAGTTATTTCCTATGATTCATATAAGCTCAAGGTCCATGATCATAATTATCCAACTCATGACATGGAATTAACTATTGTAGTGCTTTCTTTCAAGTAATGAAAGCACTTCCTACTTGTATAGCACTTTAAGGTGAACTTTGATCACTGCAATCTTGTGTATAAGTTTTCCCAAGATGATTTGAATGTTAGGTAGCATAGATGGATGGAATCTATCAACAAGTTTGATACTAACATTGCATTTTTCAAAGGAAATAAAAATATAGTGGTTGATGCTCTAAAATAAAGTACATATTTATATGTAATGTTAGTGTTGAGGTCTATTTTTGATAAGGTTGTTCTGAAATAGTAGTGAACAAACCCTAAATGTAGCAAAATTATAGCTAAGATAGCCAATCTAATAATAAAAAAATGTTATAGTAATTTATTCCTTACAATCATATAGAATTATGAGGTTCCAAAGTAGAATTTTTGTTTCAAATTTTACTAATCTAGGTGGTCAAATCCTTAATAAGGTACATTCAACACCTTATTTTGCTCACATATGTTTCACCAACATGACACATAAGCTAAAGAGATTATATTTTTGGCCTGGTTTGAAAAAGAGTCATTATTTTTATGGTAAAATGTTTAAAGTGCTAGTGTGTTAAAGCCAAAATATGCCATCTAGGAGGCGTGTTGTATACCCACAATGTTCTAGAAGTAAAATAGGTTTTAATCTCCATGGATTTCATCTTTAGGCCACCAAAATATTAGGGCAGGCATGATACAATCTTGATTGTGATTTATAAATTCACCAAAGTTGCATGTTTTATTATTTTAAATCTTAACAATCATGCCTCTCCACTTGCCAAAATGTTTTTGAAGGAGATTATTCACCTTCATCGTGTTCTTGAAGTCATTATATCTATTAGGGATAAACTATTTACTTCTCAGTTTTGGCAAACCTTGATTTTTACTTTTGGAAAAAAACTACACTTTAGTTTAGCATACCATACTAAAAAAGATGGCCAAATGGAAAGGTTAAATAAGGTAGTTGAATACATGTTGAGAATGTATGTAATTGATCAACAGTCTAAATGAGAAGACTACCTCCATTTATTTAAATTTGCATACAATAACACTTACCATTTTATTATAAAAATGACACCTCTTGAAGCCTTATATAGATGAATATGTAGAACTCCCCTTGGTTGGGATGGTTTGGAAAATCAAGTCATTTCCAGTCCCAAAACTCTTCATGAATATGATGATCAAATGGATCTCATTAAGCAAAGGCTCAAAGTTGTCGTTGATAGGAAAAAGAGCTATGTCGATCTAAAAATATCACCAAGAGAGTTTGATGTGTAGGATAAATTATTACTATGAATTATACCTCAAAAGAGATCTACAAATTTTGTCAATGCATCCAAACTAGCTCCATGATATGTCAGTCAATTGGACAAAATGGAGAAGATAAGTCATGTTGCCTATTGTCTAGCTCTCCCTTCCTCTCTCTTAAAAATACATGATGTGTTTTATGTGGCATTGTTACACAAGTATGTTTATAACCACTCTCATGTTATGGATTAGAATAATCTCCAAGTGGTAGAGGAGGATATGATTCACTTGGACCCCATCAAGATCTTGCCCCATTTTAGTGTTGATATGCAAAAAATAAAGATTAAATACAATGGGATCTACTGAGTGAGAGTAGTGTAACCTGGGAAGATGAATGTATTTTCAGATAATATTACCCTCACCTTTTGGTGTAGGCCCCGGGGATGGTGCATCCTTTAGGGGGGCTAATGTCATATCTGATACAGGTAGAGTTTGATCTATTTGGTTGTTTTATTGTTATGCTAATGTTATTGTTTATGAGGTGTAACACGGTTGAACTACATTTACTTTATCAGATTCATGCTTAATAATTTAGTTCTATTTTTATTACATTAGCTAGTTATATTATTTTAGTTATGATTTCAAGGCTCTTTTTATATGTCAATATTGTTGATGTCACTTTTTGATTACATGTATTAACTAATGGATGAGCTATGTATGTGCCTAGAAGGACCACCTGAATGCCATACTAATCTCATAAAGGTAAATGAAAATAAAAAGATAATTATGAAAAACTAATTATATCCACCAAGTTCTTGTGTTATCATTATTATGTTTGTTTTTGCATGAGTATTCTTGTGGTTTGTAGTAGTCATCATTAGAATGTGGCCAATTATGTTTACTATAAATAGAAATGTCTTCAAATTTTGAGACCTTAGGGTAGTGACTTTATTGTAAATCAACTTTAACATGGTTTTAAAATCCTTTTTGAAAGGAAAAATAATGCATATAAAACTATGATGGAACCACTAAAGTGGGCCATTAAAAGGACTATTGTTGGTCTCCAAAGGTTTAATGCATAACATATGGTTAAGACCCATGAGGGAGTTGTAATAATTGATCACCATGTATTTTGACTAGCATGGAGCACATTATATAATTTTTTAATGATTAGGATTTTTTGAACCTTGGCTTGGTAAACAAAGGTATTTAATTTATGCCATCATTGTGTCTTTTTGGTCAATGTCTAAAGAAATGAGTTGAACCTCGAGTTCCATAGCACGCCATGCTCAAGATACCATTGCATTGAATATCATAGTTATTTTTAGAGCCCGTGATGGAAGATATTAGGGATGGCGACAAAATGGATTTAGAAACCAAAAATTAGAATGGTAATGGAAATGAAAAGGAGGGATATTATTGTTAGAATAAGCATGGGAGAGAAAATAAATAAAAGAGGAAAAAAATAGAGAGAAAAAGATGTGTGAAGAAACTTGCAGAAGTTTTTTGAAAAGTAAGTTTTAAACCCTTTTTTATCTTGATATCCCATTTAAATGCTACAATCATTAGGTTTTTTATTTTCCATTTTCATTCGAGTCAGTGACTAATGGACCCTAGAATATGTTGTAGTTTCAAAAACTATGTGAATAAAAACACTATTTGTTTAAATGATAAAACCCTAACATAGGACAGTAAGTGTCCATTGGTAAATTTAAATGTCGGGTTATTATCCAAATGTTAAAGAACTAATTGTGGAAGTTTTTCACTTTTTTAAAATGATCTCAAGCTTATCTTGCCTATAAATGGTTTATAGATAGTAATTGATCTCAACCATGATTGCATTTAGTTTTGGTGGAATTATGTTTGAATATTCTATTATGAGATTTGTTTTGTTTGCTAATTGTGTTTGAACTCCTTTTTGGTGGATGTTGATCTCACTCTTGACTTTCTTATTTCATTTTATTTTATGATTTTGGATGGCCTTCGAACATTTCCTTATAGCCCCAGACTGATGTTTGGGGTGGGTAGGGATTTCTCCTAGCTCATGGATGGGATTATTTGTATTATTTAGTTGCTTCATTAATCTTAATTTCAAGAAGGAAAGAAGAGATGAACTTGTGAAAATGAAAATAACTAGATTTATTGATTTGTGCCAATGGTTGTTGAGGAACATGGAAAAATAAGTTTTGTATGGATTGAATTGCTAAGATTTATGTAATAATTATTCTTTTGGCTTGAGTCACATTGGTCATTCATAATGTATGATTTAAAACTGGTTTCATATTGCTTTTAAATGGAAGGTTGAACTTAAATGGAACTTATTAATTTAATCTTTAATGTTGGATGAATATGTTATAATCACCTTAATATTTATTGTGCTATTCATATTGAATCTATTTGGATGCATTTGATATAGCCTTATTTTGATGTAAACCACAATTGAAATAAACATATTCCTTCTTGTTTGATTGAACACAACCTAACCATCAATATGGATATAAATGAGAATTATTTTGTCAAAGCATGGACATTTTGGATTGTGCATTACTTAAAATCTTATTGTAATTGCATTACATTGATAACATGTTTCTTTTATCGTGTATGGTTGTAGATGTTGATAAAGTTCCATTTACTTGTATAAATTGTTGGTTATTGAATCATGTTGCATTAAAAGCAAATAATGTTATATTTAGAATGAACAAGGATGACCAGTCTAGGTAATGAATATAGTTTTCTTCCATTCGATTGATGGAACTCGATGTATTTGATTTAACTTTTAAGGAGTTATGGAATGTAAAACCCTAGGTTGTTAAAGTGCTGAAATAATAAATCAGGGAATAAATATAGCAATATCAACAACCTATAATTTTTACAATAATTAAATTATTTGATTAGCCTATAAATAGAAATAAATTATAAAAGAGATACTTAGCTAGAAAATTGATTGAGATGGACACAAGGAGGGCTAAAATTATTACAAGACAGTGCAAGGTATTGCCAATAGGAAATAACAATCAGAAACCCTCTTAGATAGTAACATAGTACCCTAATTAATAGTAGTCCTATGTGTTGCACTAATGTCCTTGTGTAGCAGAGACAGTGAATTCTTGGGTGGGCCTTTACCTGATTATGAGAAGCATGTCCCTATGTGACTAAATGTTGGATGATTATCTATTCCCTATTTTTTATTGTTTTTAATCTGAAACCCTAATCCTCCATGTTTGTTAGGGTATTTGAGGAGCACAAGTATAAAAAGAGTGGTATTAGCAAGGTAGGTTGGGCGTGACCTCAAAATCCATGTGTTGAGAATTACCTACATAACAATACCTTGAAAGGGGATCAAGTCTGATGTAGTTCTCCTAATCTAAGTACTGGTCTAAGTGCAAGTGAATGTTAGTATGAGTGTCGGTTTGAGTGCTTTGAGTGTGACTTGAGACTAGAAATCTAAGTTCTAAGCTACTACAGATGGGTGTATGTAGAAGTAGGGTAAAATAGGGATCAATGACCTTGATTTGCATAGATGTTTTTGAGATTTTTTGTGAGTATTTGGATATGATTTCCATCTAGGGGATAAATGAATGAAAGTAGTCTATATATATATATATATATATATATATATAATTATGGTGCTTATCAAGACATGAAATGGGTCTAAGCCAACCCTAAGGTGCTTTGAGAAATGGAAAGATATCTGTTAGGGCAAAAATAGCTAGGGAACATTAACATTGCCCTTTTGCTAATAGCATAGTGTGCTACTATCCAAAGGGTCATGTTAATGTCTAAGTGGTAAGAATGGGTAAAAAAGGGACCAGGGTGCCCATGTGAAGGTTCAGTGCTACTTTTGGTATATCTAGGAATGGGTTGGACTCACACAAAAGCTAGAAAGTGATCAAGAGAGGCCCTAAGATAGGTCTAGGGCTAAGCTAAGGATAAGGTGGTCTCAAGTGACACTCATTGCACTAAAATGACATTTTAGATGATTATATTTTCCCCCCTTAATTCTATAAATGCAACAAAATGAAATGACTAGGATAAAGGAAAAAGAGATGTACCTAAACTTACTTATGAGGTAAAGCCCATGAATCTAGGTCTAAGTTTTCAAAGCATGCTCCATTACTTGTCATGCAAATGAAACATGAATGAATCAGTCCTTACTTAAAAAATATCAAAAGCAAAGAGAAAATTGAGTAAAGAGATGAGATAAAGAGGAAAGGAATGAATACGACTCATTAGGTATGCAAACTAATGTATGATGATTAAACAATGAATAACTTAGACTGAGCTAATGGATTGATAAATCCTCATGTGTGGGTGCCTAAAGAACTCAAGCTGGACTTGACTCCATCATTGCCCACCCCTAATCGGTGGATCATAGTTTATGAATAACTTGGATTGGATTGATGGCTTGTCCAAACCTCCTATATAGGTGGCTCAAGAACTAAAGTAGGCTATAACTCCATCATTGCCCACCCATGTGTAGTAGATGTATTTAAAACTAAAATTATGCAATGTAACTAAAACTATATGATGTAACTAAAACTATGTAAGATGGATCTGGGGCCACTCAAAAACTCTAAAATATTAAAATCTAAGGGGTCACTAAGGAAATCTAAAATGTAAAATGGTTTAAGGGCCACTCAATAATGCCAACCATTACAAATGGAATAAATCATAAATCTAGTGTAAACTTGGTGCAAAATTAGTGTAAATGGTGTTTGGAGTAACAGCGTGGATAATGACATGGAGTTGTCATTCCATCCAAGAGTATTGTTTCCAAAATGAACATATGGGAATAATGTGTCATGCACATACCCCCAACTCTAATATATGTGTATATGGATTATAGATTGAGTCATAATAATATATGTTTGAGTATCTAAAATTAAAATGGGAGTGATCATGTCATGCATGATGCCCCAAAAATAAATAAACATGTAATATGTGTAAAAACTAAGTATATACTGAACCTATTTGATAATCTTGGACTAAGACTATGCAAATCTAAACTGTAACTATTATACCTTTCTGATGATTCCAAATTTTTTATTTATGGGGTTACTAAACAACAGTACAATCCCCTATTAATAGTGTATTATGCTTGTGTTCGATCCATCATGTTACTAACCAAATGTTTTATTTCTATGAAAAAATGAGACTATTCTAGTTGTGACTATTTCCACTATATTTTCTTGAGTCTGGGCTCTGTAATCTATATTTGCTTGCTAATAACTATGTTGTGAGTGCATTAGGATGGCTTGAACTCTATGACAAACCCTTGTGAATGCCCCCTCTTTTAAGGAGAGTTATTGAACCTCTACAATAACTATCCTAAAAAGAAAAGATATGCATCGTGTGTGTTATATCGAAAACATGTGATATCTATGTGATAAACCAATATAATGTGTATACATGACATCAAAATGTAAAATATTATGAGCATAAGTTGGTAATGTACGATGTATGTTATATCTAGCATTCACAAGGTTGTTAAGATAGATAAAATAATGTAAACATGTATATTAACAATGAATCTGGATATAATCTATGTAACTACTCAGGGGGTGGGGTATGATGTCCATCAAGGCACCCAAAGAGGAAGGGGAGATGCAGGAGGTCCATCATGGATTCACAATTGGATGTGAATGTAACAAAAAAGAGATAAGTATCATGTCCATAATGCATACATACATGAGGCATGTAAAGTAGGCCAAAGGGCCACAATACAAAGGACATGGCCACATATCACTAAGTCTGAGAAAGTAATACATACAAGGACATGTTCAAATGTCCACATATGTAAATAGCAATCAAGGTTGGCTTAGAGCCACATGGAATTACATGTTCAAATGTTTGTATACACAATCAAGAAGCACACACAAGGAAATGTCCACATGTCCAAAGCATACACACAATGAAAGGAATTGGTTTAGATCCATATAACAATGGCATATTCAAATGCCCTCAAGTAGATGTAGAAGCAAGGAGACACAATCAAATCTAAACTAGTAAAGCTAGAAATGAAATTATGTATAAGCATGTGGTACAAATCTATATAAGAGCAAAGATGTACATAATTTGAGTCTATGTAGTAGTAGTTGAAAAAAAATTAGTGTAGTATAGATTGATATAACCTGGCAATTTGAAAACTATGTACTATAATGCCCCCAATGGGTAAATGTATCAATGTTGAATCTGTGTATCTATGTGTGTGCCCCCAGTGGGTGAAAAGTAGAAAATTTAGATTTGTATGATGGACCTACATCCTATAGTGATCTAGAAACACTTGAAGAGAATAAGTGAATCATGTATATATGATAAACATGATTACACTAACATAGATAGCATATGTAATACCTGATAAATAGAAGGAATGTAAACATGAAAATGCAAATAAATTGAAATTTGTATTTTCTAAGTAATAGCTATGTATAAGCACTATGAAAATGAAATATGTACAAGTAATGTGTAAGTAAATGAGATTATATACAAATTAAATGCAGTGCCTATGTAGACATAAGAGCACATCCATAGGATTTGGATAGTCAAATGGTAGATCTGGTAGGAGGTCATCCAATGTCGGATATTGAATCTACTTAAACTCAAATAAATCATCATAATTATGATCATTAAACCATGATATCAATATAAATATAGCCTTATCCTTGGCATTAATCTATATTTTATGCATTTGAATGCCATGTTAGTCTATTATGTAAGAAGCCTCCCATGTAGTCCCAAGGTAAACCACATTAGACCACCAGATGTCTATGTGAAATCTATGATTCTCATTAAGGCCATCATGTAATATGTGAACTATGTGTCCCTCCTAACTAAAAGTCAAAGATATATCTATCCAATCAATTGTGGCATCCATTACCTATAACCATCTACTACCAAGTGTAACCTATATATAAGTACATGTTTTCATGATGAAGAGTAGTGTGTTGACCACCTTAGGGCCACATGAAATTAGGAGTGTGATATGTCCTAAGAAATCTTGATAATGTATATCATGATGTGGCTCAGTCTCATGATGTCATATGTGTTGTAAGAATGCCAATGTATAAGTGTTGGGATCAAAATCCTCATTTATAGCAACATGAGGGATGTATTGGTCCTTGATGAAATCTCAAATAGTCAAGGGATCATTCTATGAATGTATGCATAAGTGAAGAGTTTTTCATAGTGTTTCTACTAGTGGACATGAAGGCTATGTAATCTGGATAGTGCCCTGAGAATTGAATTTATTCAATTACTATTGTAATGTTGAGCATGTATATGTATCATGTTTGTTAATCCTATAAAAATGACAAAAGGGTTTATCACCCTATTATGACAATCTACTAATGGATCTGCGGCAAACTATGGGTAGTACCATCAATCCTCTATTAAGTAATATCTATAAAATCTGGTTTGGTCTATTCTATGTACTACCTAACTAAATCTAGACAACTAGGTTAATATTCATATATGTAACCATATGTATTGAGTGTATAGAAGAATTTGCCTCTAACTACAAGTGAGTGTTCAGGCCTGTATCTATGGAACTATGAACTAGTGGTGATGCCTATGTAGGTAAAGGAATGAATGCCTTATAATCATCTCTATACTCTATAGGGCCTACTAGTGTGAATCTTAGTCCACATAAATAATCAATAATGTTCATGGGTGTTGTATTATCCTCTATTTTGGTCCCAGAATTTGTATTTGAGTTAATAAGTAATGGTAATTATGCTATGTGAATTTCATTAGCCTCCATGTGTTTGGATAACTATGTTGTAGGAGGATCATTTTCCTAACAGGCAAAGATAATGGTGCTATAGGAGGATTTGGAATTGTTGCTAGAATAGAGGTGCTATATTCCATGATCCCATATGTATGCATCTATTATATAGGAATCATATGAGGTGGGGACTCTACGATAACATGAGGTGTCCCATCTAAAGATATGCTCGGGGTATTAGGCTTGATGATTCTATAATTTTTGAATGGTTGGTTATTATTTGGATAAGTGTATAAATATCCATAAAGTAAACACTTAACACATATGTGTAAGGTAGAGGAGACAACCTCCATGGCATGTATCAAAGGTCTCATAAGTAATAAATTATAATGTAAATTATTAGGCATCACTTGAAACTGTGTGGATAGGTTTTATGGCCCAACCATGATATCCAATGTAATAGAACCCAATGACTATCACGAAATGTCATGAAAACCTTGAAAGTTCTTATATGTCTTTTGAATGGATGTTATGTAAAACCCCATAGTCTATAAAAATGTGAGGTTTCATATGTTATAACCTCAACCACTATCAATTATAACTCATTTAATAATGGTGGTTTTAATTTGTGCTTGGATGAAGAGAGGTAGATTCTGATCGATAACTATCTGTGAGAGTAAATCCTCATTGCCAAAAGATAAAACATCCTCAATGTCCTTTATAGTGTTCATGATAGATGTAAAATAAGTTAGCCATATATCAGGAGGTAAAGATGTATGATGGAGTGTTTGAAAAATAATATATTTGAATATGGTTACCTTTTAAAGTAATTCTAATATAGAAATCTTAGCTAGTGTATTTTTTAACTGATCCACAATATCATATGCTCTGTGTTGATCCCTAGGTCTTGTATTATATTAGGGATGAGGAGGGATTATGGGATTATGATGCTCTTATATAGGTTGAGGAGGCATCCATTTTCATATTGTAACAACTTGAATTATGGTATCTACTATTTATCGAGGGCGAGTAGTAAAGGCAGGATGTGAGCGAAGGTAGTCAATTGGTCTAGGTGAAGGAGGAACAAAAGGAGTCATCTAAGCTCATTATCATCAAGTAGTAACTAGAGGTAACTCAAAATTGGCCATGTAATAATGCTCTCCATGGAAGGGGAGCTCAAGAGAGGGTGGACCAATGTGTGAGGTAAAATGAGTTATAATGTGATCCATGAGAGGAGTAACATACATGTGCATCATTTTACAAATGGTAGGTAATAAGCATGCAAGACAAACTACCAAACTTTGTACCAGAAAGTATAAAATGGATTATGTCATGATAATCATGATGAAAGATAGAAAATTGAAAATTGGGCAAATTCTAGAAGTAAGAATGGAAACCCTAATAGTGCACTAGGGTGTTAAGTGATATGTTCAAAGTAAGTCAAATTCACCAAATGATTTAACTTTTAAGGAGTTATGGAATTTAAAACCCTAGGTTATCAAAGTGTTAGAATACTACATAAAATAAATAAATATAACAATATCAACAACTATTGATTTTTATAATTATTTAATTATCCTACAAATAAAAATAAATTACAAAAGAGACACGTAACTAGAAAATTGACTGAGATGGACAAGTGGAGGGTTAAAAACTAGTGCAAGGATGTGCAAGGTGTCACCAATAGGAAATAGGCATCATAAACCCTTTTGGATAGTAGTACAGTCCTCTAGTCAATAGTGCACTACACTAGTGTCCCCTATGCCATGTTAATGTCCCTATCTAGTAGAGATAGTGAATTTTTGGATGTACCTTCACTTGATTCTAAGAAGCTTGTGCCTATGTGATTGAATGCTAGATTGTTGTTTATTCCCTATTTTTGACTAATTTCAATATGAAACCCTAAGCCTCCATGTTTGTTAGGGTATTTTAGGAGCACAAGTAGAAAAAGAGTGATATTAACAAGGTATGTTAGACATGACCTCAACACCCCATGTGTTAAGCATTGCCTACATACCAATATCTCGGAAGGGGATCAAGCATGATGTAATTTCCCAATCTAAGTGCTGGTGTAAGTGCAATTTAATGTTAGTATGAGTGTCTTTTTGAGTGATTTGAGAGTGACTTAAGATTGGAAATCTAAGTAATCTAAGCTCCGGGATACTATATATGGATGTATGTAGAAGTAGAGCATAATAGGGATTAATGACCTTGATTTGCACAATTATTTTTGAGTTTATTTGGGAGTATTTGCATTTGATTTACATATAGGGGATAAATGAATGAAATTGGTCAATATATATCATTTTTGTGCTTGTCAAGACTTGAAATGGGTCTAAGATGACCCTAAGGTGCTTCAAGAAATGAAAAAATATATGTTAGGGGTGAAAAGAGTTAGGGGACATTAACATTGACCCTTTACCAATAACATAGTATGCTTCTATCCAAAGGGTTGCACTAATGTCCAAGTGGCAGAAATGGATGAAAAAGGGACTTGGGTGCCTATGTGAAGGCTCAATGTTACTTTTGCTATATCTAGGAATGGGTTGAACTCGCACAAAAGTTGGAAAGTGATCAAGAGAGGCCCTAAGGTAGGTCTAAGGCTAAGCTATGGATAAGGTGGTCTCAAGTGACACTCATTGCACTAAAATGACATTTTATATGACTATAGTAATTTACTTAGCTTGGGCTAAGTGATATGTTTAGTTATAATTCATTTGGTTTTAGTTGGGATCTCATCATTGCTTAATGCCTTAGCTGTATCTACCTGAAACTTTGTTAAAGTTGTTATTATTGGATCCTTGATCAAATTTTAATTATCAATATGCAATTGCATCATGCATTGGGGAATTGTAATTATGTCTTAAAGTAATGTTAACAGTTATAATTGGTAGTGTTATTTTCCTTGTCATATTATTGATGCATGTTAAATTAATTATGGATATTATTAATAAGGAACCTAGTTTATGGTTAATTTTTAGTTTGGTGATAAATTAAAGCAAAACCTATTTTACCCTATTCGTTATGAAAAGCCTAAAAATGGTGGCAAGTTTTCAGATTAGGGCTAACATCTTGTTTTAAAATAATGGAGGAGTAAATTTCAATTATTTGAATTAATTCAAATACCTTCTTGAAGTTTAATTCACTAAATATGTTTTCATTTTGGATTAAGAAATAAAAATTGGAATTGATAACCTGTTATGATGAATTAGTTATGTGTTTTAATAATGATAGTTCAATGTTGTGAAGGCAATCTATGATTAGTGGGAGGTGGGTGTGTCAAAATATATTCGACTAGTAGACTTCTCCATGAGACTACAAGTTGCTTAATTATTGATATTACGTGCGTTAGTATTAAGATAAAACTTTAAATGCATTCAAATATGGGATTTATTACCAAGGTTTAAATGCAGTAGCATTAAAATTGATAATAAGAGAGTAATAACCCTTTCCTTAATAGGCAAGATCCTTAAGATTTCCATTAAATCTACGTATCAATCTTCTTGGCATTCCTTGTGGATAACACATTTAATTAATCAATCGATGCTTATTTTTAAAGTGTGTGGTAATTTAGATAAGCCTAATGTTCATTAAAATGGGGTAGACAAAGACAACTGGATTTTGTAATGGGAGGTTACCTTCTAGTTGAGGTATAAACTCTCATGTGTTATGGTATAGTCTTTTACAACTCATTTTTTTAAGCTTAGGGTTAATAATATACCTTGTGACCATATAAGGGAACTTGATTATGTTTATATTAATTCATGTTATTAGGAGTTTTAAAGACTTATATTTGATTCAAATGCTCTTCCATGGTAGTATAATAGTATTTTAATTACCCTTATGTGTTAAATCAACTTGTGTAAATTCATTAGTGGCATTGACAAATTATTGACATTAGTATAATATATTTGCAATAATAGTAAAGGTACTACTATTATTGATCTATAAAATCATGATAAGGCTTATGTTTATATGTAATTAAGTAGATGCTAACTATTGAACATGGTGGGTCTAGCTAATTCTACTTGAATACCTCATTGTCATGGTACATCAACCAAGTGCCTAGTACATGCAATTGTTGGTAATGACTTTGGCTCAAGGAGTTGATTATTGAAATTTGGAATTCACAACCCTATAAATTCAAAAAACATTGTAGTTAGGTTTTGGGGTTTATGATGTTAAAAATACACTTGTAAGATATGTAGCTCAACATTGTATTTTAGGTCATAGATAGATTTTAACGAGTATAATTTAGATGCCCCTAGATAGGCATGGCCACTAGGTAGTATGGAGTCTAACATCTAATATGCATGTATTATGTATATCATACATCACACTCATATAGCCCATGAAATGCATGTGTAAAGAAAGATTATGTTATCTACCAAAATATGTGATAAATAATATAGGTAAATAATTAAATAGCATCTCATGTCATGCTCAGCTTTTGGACTTTTAATTCCTGAAAATGTTTTGAATGTTTTTGTATTTTTGCATTTTTTTTTTGCATTTATGTATAATATTGATGTAAGTGCATGATGTTCATAAGGTTCTTCATAGGTTTCCCTTTGAGTGTAACTAGACGGTAAGTACTTGTGCCTATCTTTTCAATAACCATTAATAGACCCAACCAATTGGGGTTGAATTTACCTTTAGTTTCTTTGTATGCATTAATATTTTTATAATTTTCTTTTAGTACTAAATCCATGATTTAAAATTTATGATTATGAATCTTCTTATCATATGCTCTTTTAATGTGATCCTGATAGACTCTAAGGTGTTAAATAGCTTATATACACTTTCCATCAAGCATATCTAATTCATGTAAATCAAATTTCTCGATATTCATTATCTTTGATGATATCCTTGAGAGAGACTTGTAAAGAAGGACCTTCCAATTATAGAGGTAGTATTGTTTTTATGCCACAAAAAAAAGAGTAAGGTGTGAACTTTGTTGGTGTATGCATGCTTGTGAGATATGCCCAAAGTGTGTATATAATATGATTGTGACAATCTACACCATGTTTTGTAATAATTTTCCTTAATATTTTAATTATTATCTTATTTGATGCTTTTGCTTGCCTGTTTCCTTGTGAGTAATACAGAATAGAGAAGGTATGATGAATTTTAAATTTATCACATAAACACCTAACTATTTTTATTTGGAAGGATAATTTGTTGTTTGTGACAATAGATGATGGTAGTAAAAACCTTGAAATAATGTGTCATTAAAAAGTGACAAATATTCTCTCATGTGGTAGATTATAGAGGTATGGCCTTAACCCATTTTGTAAAATATTTTGTGGTGGTGATGATGAACTTTTGACCATTGGATGATTATGGGTTTATATTTTCAATCAAATCAGATCTTTAGAGAGAAAATGACCAATGTGAAACTACCGGTTGTAATTTGTATGATGGAGCATGATTTAAGTTGCTATGTTTTTTGACATTATGAACAAAGTTTTGCATGTTCATGAAATTTTTGCTCCATTATAGGCTGAATATAGTCCTATTGTAATAATTTGTAATACATGGCTTTGCCACTAAAGTGACCAGCACATTCACTATCTTGTACTTCAAGTATGGATGTTTTAGCTTCTTCATGGTTTAAACATCAGAGTAGTTGTACTTCAAATGATCTTTTGAATAATATTCCTCCAATTAGAATATAACATAATGTTTTACATTGTAATATACATACATCATTACACAAAATTTTAGAGAATAGCATCTTGATATAATAAATTGCATATATCACTATACCATTCATGGTTTCCTACACTGCAAGTGACTGTCATAGTTTGTAAAACATCTAAAGTTGGCGAAGTGACTAATGGATGTCTTAGTTGATCAATAGTAAAAATTATCTACTTATCATTTATGTCAATAGGGATTATTGAATCGGCACTAGCCATTGCATCAAAATGTTGATTATCTTTGCGAGGTATGTTTTATATTGAAAATGTATCAAAGTGTATTGTTAAACATTGTATCATTTCTTAATAAGGTATTAATTTTTCTTCTTCAGTTTGATTAATATATCACACTTGATTAACTACCAATGGAGAATCTCCATATGCTTTTAGAGATTTTATTTGTAATGATTGGGTAGTAGATAAACTCAGTATTAGATCCTCATATTTTACTATATTATTTATACATGAAAATACGAAGCAAAAGGCAAATGGAAATGATTGACCTTGATGATTAATGAAGATTATTCCTACTCCTGCACTAGTATCACACTTTGAGCCATTGAAGTACATAATCCAAGAGTTATTATCAATGTGATATGTAGTGAATTTATCATTCAAATCATCATTAATTGGTGATGTATCCAATAATGGAGTTGGTGATAAATGATCAACAATAATTTTACCTTTTAGTGACTTTTGAGAGATGAATTTTAAGTCAAATTCCATAAGTAACATTATCCATTTGGCAATGTGTCTTGATAAATGTGACTTAGACATGAGAAACTTAAGTGGGTATACCTTTGTGATAACTTACAACTCATTAGTAAGCATACAATGTTGCAATTTTTGTTACTACAAACATAAGGGATAAACATTATTTTTCCTTGCTATTGTAAATTCTATCATAATGGAATAATGGGTGGTTGATGTAGTAAATGGCATGCTCTTTGTGATCATCGTCATATTGTGCAGGTAAAACTCCCAAGGACTGCTCTATAGCTGAGATGTATATAGGGGCCTATCTGGTATTGGTTGTATGAGGATATATGGATTGAGTAGGTATTATTTAATGTCATCAAAAATTTGTTGCCAACTAGCATCCTAGTTGAATTTGGTATCCATCCTTAATAGGCATGTAAAAGAATGTGTCTTCTTAGCCAATCAAGTAACAAACCACCTTATTACTTGAATCTTTATTTGTAGGGATTGTAATTGTTTTAATATTATTTGAGGAAGAATATCTATGATGAATTTTATATTTTTTAGATAAACTTCAATGCCTCTTTATGATGTGATGTAACCTAGTAACTTTTCTGATGTAACTTCAAATATGTACCTTTTTTTATTTAGATGCACATTGAATTTCCATAGTCTATCAAATATTTATCATAGATCTATAACATGATATTATCAATGTTTGATTTAACAAGTAAATTATCCACATAATCTTTGATAATATCATGTATGTAGTCATAATAAATGTATAGCATAGCTCTTTTGTAAGTGATCCCTACATTATTTAATTTGAAAGGCATGATGACATAGTCAAATGTTCCATAAAGTGAGATAAATGATGTTTTTTCTTTGTCTACAGGGTTAATCTTGATATGGTTGTATCTAGAAAAGCCATCCATGAAAGATAACATATCATAACCAGTAGTAGAATTGACAATCATGTCAATGTTAGGTAATGAAAAGTCATCTTTGGGGCAAGCCTTGTTTAAATACCAATAGTATATACAACATCAAGTTTAACCATTAGGATCTGTAACTAGTAATATGTTAGAGACCCACTTTAGATAATCAACAGTGTGAATGAAACTGTTTGTGTAGACTTTTTCCCACTTGTGGTTTTACCTATAGGGTTGTTAGTTAACTTGTGTAGGATTGTTAAGGTCATTAGGTAAAAATACACAATGTATTTTCTAATAATGAGTTGAGTTGTTGCCTATTTGGTAACCTAATTTCTCACTATATAATGTACCTTCTTTGTATTTTTTGGCTAATCGATGAATGAATCTTTTGATGCATTTGATGTAACTTGTGTTGTCGAAATTTTGCTGTCACCTACTCATAGGTTCATGTAATCTTGGACATTCATAGATCTTGGAAAAATCCAACATGGTATTAAATCCAATCTAACAACCATATTGCCATTTCTAAAATCCTTCATGAGATCTTTCTTACATGCATTCTTGCTAGCTTTCTTGATTTTTGATGCTTTAAAAGGTTTAGTGGGATTTCATTATAATCCATGTAAATTATATAGCTAAAGTCTCCAATCACAAAATGAAAAGCATCATCAGATCTAGAAGGTGTCAAAACCATATAATCTATTATAAACATGACCTAGTTTCATGACAATCAATTTTAGCCATTTTTAAGTGTTTTGAGGTTTTTCCAATGATTTCATGCAAATTTGTATAGTTAGGGTCTCTAAAATAAAATAATTTTCTAGGTTTTTGGAGATCCTTAATGAGTCTATGAAGTTTTTTGTAGAGTTGTACCAGTTCAAGTGTTTTTGCATCTCGAAGAAAACCTCATATTTCTTTGTCTATGTCAAAATGATCACCTGTAATAGAAGTCCTCATCCCTAGCATCAAACCTCTTAGTTGCATCTATAGTCCATAAGTCCAACATGTCAGGGCTTCTAACTGTACTTGCAGTCCAAAAGTCTGACATCAAGACTTTTGATTGCACCTACAATCTATAAGTCTAATGTGTTAGGACTTCTAACTACATGAATATTCCAAAAGTCTAATGTTGGTACTTTTGAATGCATTTGTAGTCCATAATATTGACATCGAGATATTCAATTACTTATGTAGTCCCAAATCCTAACTACAAGAGGGGTCAAAAATCTGATTGCAAGGGTTGAGTGCAACTCTACCTAAAAAGATCGATGATTGCAAGAGACCTCAAAAAATCTAATGACAACCACGAGGATGTCAAATTTAATCTTGTTAATTGTGACACTATTCATTTGAAAAGTGGAGGTATTTTTTGGATGTTATCACTCCCACATTAGTCAAAAGGGGGGAGGGGGAGTTCGAACCCAAAAGTGTTTAATGTTTGCTCTAAGGGGCCTTAATGTTTTTGGGGAAGTTGACTAAAAAAAATCAACCTTTTGCTCCAAGAAGCCATAAGTTTTTTTTAGGGGAAGGTGATTCAAAATTTTCCACCGTTATTTCTACCCAAAGTTTTTATGTGAACAATATTTTTCAAACATGCATATCTTTTGGTCGATAACTCAGATTTGAGTGTCATCTTCTTTAAAACTACTTGTTTTTTGTTCTCTACACATTGGTGGTCATCTTGGGTCCATTACAACTTATTTCAAACCAATTATTATAATCTCTTATATATATTATTAGTTGATCCTGACATCCCTCTAATTCCTTTTACTTACACACTAATTTCTCAAGATGTATTCTCGATTGTGCCCAACGCCTATACAAGCATGCTTGTCTTTACAACTTTAGGGGGGGTCACTCTGATAGTTCTAAGGGGGTACTATGTGGTAATGCATAATTTTATTTTATACATTTCTTCATTACTTTATATAATAACCTTTTTTTAACACTATGGATTCAAGTTCATTGAGTCCTCTCAAACCATTTAATTATCACAAATGGAAATCTAGAATGGAAACCATTTAGAAATCCAAGGGTTTTCATCAAATTACCATGGGCAAGGAAACTAAACCTAGAATATAAGTAGTGAAAATTAAATAGTTTAACCTTGTGATAAAGTCTATGGATTACTATATCTTTCTATATCCCCTGATCTACCCTTTCACATAGAATTTGTTACAACACCTAAGGAAGTATGGACCACACTGGGAAATCTTTTTGAGAAGTAGGATGTGATGAGAGGTCATGAGTTGGAGAATGAGCTCATCAATTTAAGCCTAAGTGATTTTGACATTCTATAATATTCCTTAACTAATTTTAGATCTTTGAGGTTACACTTAAAATAATGTGGAATAGATAAGAAAGATAATCAACTTGTCCTATCTATACTCTTCAAAATAAGTCTAGACTATTTTATGTTTGTGTCCACCTTCCATGCCACAAAAAGTGCTCTTGGAGCTGCATGGAAGATGCCTTACTTGGATACATTTTTTTCCAACTTGATTTGAGAGAAATATAAGTTGATACAGATGGGCATAATTAAGTCCTCAGAATCTCATGTTCTTATTGCTAAGAAAGAGAAGGCTTCAAACAACAAAGAGAAGAAACATAATAAAAATGATCAAGAGAAGGATGTGAATTCTCCCACCTACAAATCAAATAATGAGATCTCTTCTTCCAGTGTTAAGCTTAAGAAATATAGGATCTAATGTGGGTTTTACTTGAGAAATCATGATGAAAGCAAATGTTTGAAGAAGCAGATTGACAACCTCATAAGCATCCTTGAAAAACACAGTATAGGTGTTCTTGAATCTATCAAACCATCTTCATCAACCCATGAATCCTCTAAGAAAAATGACAATGGTAAAGAAAAGGAAAAAGAAAATTGTAAGGGGAAAATAAAGGGCAAGGCCCTAGTTTTAGTTGTACCTCTGACTCCTACATGGGTAATTAAATCTAGTGCTTCACATCATATGGTCTCTTCATAGATAGAGTTCAGTTCCTTAGAACCATGTGACATGTCCTCTATACAATTAGGTGATGACACTTCTAAAAAGGTTCTTATAAGAGGGTATATTGAAGTGAGTGGTTAACATTCAATAATGTTCTAAGTGTTCCCTCACTTTTAACTAATCTCCTATTAGTTTACCAAATCACTCACCTTCGTCCAGGCATGTAATTTGAGTTCACTCTAGATTTAGTGTATATTAGAGAGTTGCACAATGATACTATATTGGCAGTGGGAATTGTCGATCATCAAACTCAACTGTATAACTTCTCACACTTTTCTCCTAACTCTCCTTTAGATTTTTCTTCTTTAGATTCACCTAAACTTGATGACATTTATGAACCTGAGCACACCTCTAATATTGATGACTCTTTTTCTAACACAGATGACTATAGTAGTGATGAGGACACACCTCTACCATCTCCTTGTCACCTTATAAATATTGAGGAGTTATTTATTGATCAACATACCTCTAATCCACTTTAGACATTATAGGTAACAAGTATAGTGATTTAGGACACATCAGATATCAGGTAGTCTATTCCATGGTTATAAGGTATTTCATAGTCCTTCTTAAACTCTGCTCCCATACACCATCATTGCATATAGTAGTTGTCCCTTCTAAATTTCATGAGGAAAATAGTTCCTTATATAGGAATCACACCTTGGTTGAAGATCCATCAGGCACATGGTAGACACATTCACTATTCTAGGGTAATCTACTCTTCATTGCATCTACTTCTGATCCATAATCACTCCAATGAACTCCATTATAGGATATAAGATGGTTGTAGATAATTGTAGACTCTAGTGTGCCTTTTTAGTGCTTTTTTATACTTTACTCTCTTTTTAGGAGGATTTTTGTCTGATGGGTTTTCTCCTTTTATCTATTTTATGGGAGTTGCATTGTGATTGGGTACCTCATCATGTCTCATTTCTAGGACCCAATTATTCTACCCACCTAAGTTACACTTTAGGGGGTGTTGGTGTAGTTTTGTCCTTGTGTTTTTACCTACAGGGTTTTTAGTCAGCTTACTTAGAGTTGTTAAGGTGATTAAGGTAAAATACACTTAATGCATTTTCTAATAGTGAGTTGAGTTGTTGCCTCTTTAGTGACCTAATTTTTCACTATATGATGTACCTCATTTGTATTTTTTATCTAATTAACAAATGAAACTTTTGATAAACTTGTGTTGTGGTAATTTTACTCTCACCTACTCCTAGGTTTTTTGTGCAATCTTGAATGTTCAAAGATCTTGGAGTAATCTAATAGACACTTACGTCTAAAAGCCTTTTGATTTCATGTTTAACAACCAAGGCTACTTTTGGATGTATTTTTATAATTTTTTATTTGATTGATTTTATTGGAATATTGTCATTGATGTTAAAGGGAATAGTCAATAAAAGTATTTTTGAAGACAAATAGAATTGCTAATGGAAGTGAATGGATCCATCAAAAAGTAACAAATTTTTTGGATGGAAATTTCCCATCATAAGTATGGAATTTTCAAAAATGGATGCCTACCCATTTGAGGATAAATTATTTCTATTCAAATGCTCCATAAGGAAGGGAGAAAAACTAATCCCAAAAGACCAGCATTAAAAGATTAATTTTCAGCAAAGATTTATTAATGAAGGGCCCAACAACAAAGAATTTCATATTGTAGCAAATCGAGGATGAGTTAAAGTATGTTTATGATGGCTTAAAGCCCCAAACATCATATCATTTATTATATATTTTTTAAAGAGTCCACCTTGGTAAAATCACCCCTCATAGAGGGTTAATTGTTTTTTAATTAAAATAAAATTTTAAAACACACCTTTTTGGTGAAAGGGTGTCTCTTGGATAGGATGCCACTCTTGAGTGAAGTTTTTAAAGACTGTATAAGGGAGAAGAGATGTGGAAGTATTACAAGCATTCAATTTGATTGAAGATCATATAAATGTGAGAAAGAAGGAAGAGAGTAAGAATAGAATTTTATTTATGCATATCATTTGAGCGAAGAAGAAAAGAAAGTAGAGTGTTATTTGAAAGATAATTTATTTTATGTTGGGATTGGTGTCTCCAGGAGGTTGGTGCCTTCAAATTTTTTGATTTGGTGCTTGGTGTTAGGGATTAGTATCTCTAATGGGTTGGTGCCTATAAACACTTTGTATTCATTTGTATTGTCAGTAGATCTAAGCAGCTCATCATTTGTGGTTTTTTTTCCAAAAGGGTTTTTCACGTAAATCTGGTGTCACTGTGTTATCTCTTTTTGTGAATGCTTTATGTATGGATTTTAGTTTTAAAGTAAAATTTTATATAATATTTATTCACCTCCATCTTAGTATTAGTGTTTCTTATTAATTGGTATCAGATCAGGTTCCTTCAGGAATAGTCTAATCAACGGAAGGTAGGTCTGGGCAACACACATGGCCAGTCATTAAGTACCAAAGGGTTTCTCCACAAACAAGGCTCTGCTATTCGATGGAATAAATTATGCTTTCTAGAGCATACAAATGAAAACCTATATAATATATCTAAGGTTCGATATTTGTTAATTGGTAACAATGGCATATACAACTCTCAAACCCCATTGATGGATCAAACTAGAAAGAGGGCCAGTGAAAACAATGCCAAAGCTTTAAACATAATATTATGTGGCTTATCTAAATCTGAGTTTATCAAAGTTATGCATTGTGACATAGCAAAGGAGACATGGGACAAATTCTATAATATCTATGATGGGGACACCAAACTGAATCAAGCTAAGCTCCAAACCCATAAAAGGTATTTTGAGAGTCTAAAAATGAAAGAAGAAGAAAATGTTACAAACTATCTTCTTTGTGTGGATAAAATTATGAATACCATCAGAGGACTCGGTGAAAAAATAGAAGACCCAATAATGGTATAAAAGTTATTAATATCTTTCCCCTTACGATTTGATCCTAAGGGTTCAATAACTGAGGAAATAAAATATCTAAACACAATAAATATGGACGAGTTGCATGGAATCCTCACAAGATATGAAATGAGGATAGAAACAAAAAAAACATCAAAGTGTGAAGTAAACTTTAAAATTTAAAATAAAGTCAAAAAATTAAATCTTGAGTCAAGTGATAAATCAGAGGAAGAAGAAGCTATTTTTATGAGAAATCTTAAAAAAGGATCTAGCAAGTATAAAGGTAATCTTGCTTTCAAATTTTTCAATTATGGTGAGATATGGCATTTCCCTGCTAAGTGTACTCATGCAAAAGATGATAATAGTGATGAAGAATAACATGCTAAGGTAGGAAAAATAAAACATTCATACAAAAAGAACTTTAAGCCAAGTAAATATGAAAAAAAGGAAAACTCTAACAGATATAAGAAAAGCCTCTACACCAAGGAGAGTAGCTCAGAAGAAGAGAGTAATAAGAGTAATTCAGAGAGTGATAAAGAAGAAACTCTTTTCATGTCAATAGAAACAAATAATGATGAAGACCAAATCTTTCTACAAGAGGAAAAAAATCTTGAGGATGAAGGAGAAGCGGATCTGGATGAACAACTTGTTTGTGATTTGAATGAAATAAAGAGGCTTAAGAAAAAGAATTTGAAGAAAAAATTGTAGCTTCAAAAATATGAAGAAGGTGGAAATTTGAAAATAAAAATATGTCAAAGATTATAAGAGTCTGAAAAGATCATTACCAGTCTAAAAACTCAATTAGAAGAGGTAAAAAGAATTAAAGAGGTAGTAAGAGATCGGCTGAAATCAAAAGAAGAAAATTTTGCTAAGCTTGAATTTGAAATTATTGAATTAAGAAAGGAATTAGAGAAGTGTAGTTTGAAGCTGAGAAATAACTTAAAATTTGAAAAGAGCACTGAGATCTTGGATAACATTATTAATAGCCAAAAGAAATAATTCATCAAGACCAATATAGGCTATGAGGAGAAATAAAATATCACCAAGGATAATTCAAAAGATGTTGGTGAATCATCAAATAAGGAATATAATATTCCTTATTTGAACAACATTCCTTAAAAGGATGACAAAGATGAGAATAAGTGGCATGAGGTTCCCACAAGAAACTTTAGAAGATCTTTCTATCCAAGGTAAACTTACATGATCAGGTATCAAAACTCCATTTATGGCTATTATTTTTATTGCAACAATTTTGGTCATAAGGCAATAGATTGTAAGATTCAAGTAAGGAATAATGGTTGGAATAAAAGTACTTATGGTTATTCAAATCATAACTCATTTGTTGTACTATCATATTATAATGAGCATGATATTATGTGTTATAAGTACAACAAAGTTGGCCATATACGACAATATTATAGAGGTTTTTATGTAGAGAATCCAAAGCAAACCAGGAAAGTGGATACCTTGGCCAAGTAGAAAACAAAATCTACAAAAGATTGGAAGAAAAAACAAGAGGAAGAGAAAGAGAAAGTTATGCTCATTTAAACTACTTTTCATGTGTAAAATGAAGAGCAATAGTGGTACATTGATAGTGGATGCTCAAGCCATATGACAGGAGATAAGAGCAAGTTTCATTCTTTGAAGAAAATAAGTGGAGGAACAGTAAAATTTAGAGATAATGTTATAATAAGGATAGGGGGAAAAGGTAACCTCAATCTAAATGATGGAAAGATAAAATTTGAGAATGTGTTATATGTTGAATGGTTGAAGCATAATATCCTAAGTGTAACTCAAATGTGTGATCAAGGACACATCCTCACTTTTCATCCTTAAGGCTATGAAGTAAGGAAATTTGATTCAAGAAGATTAATTATGGATACAAATAGAACCATAAATAACTTATATGTGCTTAGTGAATTTAAGAAATAAAAATGATATATGACATAATTAGATGAGAGCTAGTTATGGCATAGGAGAATGGGCCATATGAATTTTGACAATTTGGTGAAAATTAGCAACAAGCAGTGTGTGAGAGACATGTCAAAAATCATGAAACCTTCAAACATCATTTTCAAGCCATGTTTGCATGGAAAGCAAACTATAGGTATATTTAAATCAAAGGAGTATTCAACAATAAAGCCTTTGGAATTAATCCATACATACTTATGTGGGTCCACAAGAACTCAAATTATGAAAGGTGAGATTAATTTATGTTGTTGATTGATGAATATTATAGATTAATATGGGTTGTTCTTCTAAAGGATAAATTTGATGTATTTGAGAAATTTAAAAATTTTCAAGTTTTAGTAGAAAATGAAATGGATCTAGAGATCAAATGCCTAAGGTCAAATCGAGGGGGTGAGTTCCTCTCAAATGAATTCAATGAATTTTGAAAGGAACAAGGAATAAGAAGATAACACACAACTGCATGAACTCCACAACAAAATTTAGCTACTAAAAAAAGAACAAACAGTTCAGGAGATGGCAAGGACTATGTTGAATGAGTCCAAATTTTCAAATAGGTATTGGGGAGAAGTAGTTGAGATGGCAGTTTACATCCTTAATAAAGGACAAATCAGAGTAAATAATACTAAAACACCTTACGAGCTATGGAAGGGCAAAAAAACTATCGTTAAATACTTCAGGGTGTTCAAAAACAAATGTTATATTAAGAGAAATGATGAAGATTTGGGAAAGTTTGATTCTAGATCTGATGAAGGTATTTTCATTAGATACTCCCCAAGGAGTAAAGATTACAAATGCTATAATAAAAGACTTCAAAATATTATGGAAAGTGTCGATGTAAGAGTAGATGAGTTAAGAGAACATAAGGTGACCACACAAGTAAGTGATCACTTAGAAGAATCAGACCAAAATGAAGTCAAAGAAGAAATAGAAGAAGAATAGGAAGATACTAAGACACCATCGAGATTTGTTTAAAATAATCATGGAGAAAATATGATTCTTGATGATAAAGATGTTGGGGTGTAAACTCGACGGAGGATTGTAAGTACATCTGAGCAAGTTAATTTCTATTTGTTATAAAAAATGGAGCCTAAAAATGTTGTAAAAGCTAATACAGATGAACATTGGGTTAAGGCCATGGAGGAAGAATTGAACCAAATAAATAGGAATGAAATTTGTGAACTTGTTCCAAGACCAAAGGACAAAAATGTGATTGGCACCAAATTGGTCTTTAGAAATAAGTTGAATGAAGATGGGGATGTAACCAGAAACAAGGTAATGTTAGTATGTAAAGGGTATTCTCAAGTAGAAGTTATTGAATTTGAAGAAACCTTTGATCCTATTGTTCGATTAGAAGTCATAATAATGTTCTTGGCATATGCCAGTTATAAGAATTTCAAGGTTTTTCAAATGGATGTCAAATATGCATTTCCAAATGACAAACTAGAGGAAAAAGTTTACATTGAGCAGCTGGAAGGATTTCTATTGTCAAAAAATAAGGATTTTGTGTGCAATTTGAAAAAGGCACTGTATGGGCAAATATAAGCCCCTTGAACATGGTACTTAACACTTGACACATATATTTTTCAACAAGGGTTCAAAACAGGAGTAGCAGATAGTAATCTCTACATTAAGATAGAAGGTAATCATCAATTAATTGTTGTTGTGTATGTAGATGATATTATTTTTGGAGGAGATGATAGAAAAATATACCAAGAGTTTTCCAAAAATATGTAAAATGAGTTTGAGATGTCAATGCTATGAGAGTTGTCATTTTTACTTGGTTTACAAATTTCTCAATTTAAAAAGGGAATATTTATCTCTCCAACTAAGTATGTAAAGGAGATGTTAAATAAGTTTGAAGTGGAAGATTGTAAACCAGTCAACACACCCATGGTTACAGGATGCAAGTTGGGTAAGGATGATGAGTCTCCTGAAGCAAATAAAACTCTACATAGGACAATGATTGACAGCTTATTATATATAATAACCTCTAGGATAGATAGCATGCAAGTAGTTAGTTTAGTTGTGTATTTCCAAGTAGCCCCAAAATAAATACATGTGCAAGCAATTAAGAGGATATTTAGATATCTAAAAGGGACTTTGTATTATGGTTTGTGGTATCCAAGAGGTGAATATTTCACCTTAATATCATATACAAATGCAGATTGGGTAGGTGACATGGATGATAGGAAAAGAAAAAGTGGAGGACCATTTTTTCTTGGTGGAAATTTAGTGTCTTGGTTGAGTAAAAAATATCCTTTTATTTCCTTGTCCACAACGGAGGTAGAATATATAGCAGTAGTAGCATACTGCACATAGGTTTTATGGATGAAGCAGACTCTACAAGATATTAAGGTAGAAAATGATGATCCCATTTATATATTCTATGATAATACTAATGTAATTAATACTTCAAATAATCCATTTGTTCACTCTAGAACTAAGCATATTCTGATCAAATATCATTAATTAAGAGAGTAAGTAACTGAAAAGAATGTTGAGTTGGACTACGTTGCCACAAAAGAGCAAATAGCAAACATTTTCACAAAGCCCCTCTCAAAAGGGATTTTGGAGTACCTTAGACAAAACTTGGGTGTGATACCCTTCTCATCAAGTCACTAAAGTCTCAAGAAGCAGCATAGGTTTAGGGGGAGAACCGTGGACAACCCTTTCCCATTGATGTCAAAGGGGGAGAATTGAAGACAGGGGGAGTAAAGAAGGAAAACTAAAAGAAATGGGGAGTTCATGCACTATCTTGTTACAAATTGCCATCAATGATAGAGGGGGAGATTGTTAGAATATTTTCATTGATGTCAAAGGGAATAGACAACATAAGTGTTTTTGAAGATAAACAAAATCATTGATGTAAATGAACAGATCTATCAAAAAGTAACAAAACTTTTGGATGGAAATTTCCCATCATAAGTATGGCATTTTTGAAAATGGATGCCTACCAATTTGAGTATAAACTCTTTCTATTCAAATTCTCCATAAGGAAGGGACCATCTCTAATCACAAAGGACCAACATTAAAATATTAATTTGTAGCAACGATTTATTAATGAAGGGCTAACAACAAAGAGATTCATATTGCAACAATCGAGGATGAGTTAAATTATTTTTTATGATGGGTTAAACCCCCCAAACATCATATCATTTATTGTTTATTTTTTAAAGAGTCCACCTTGGGAAAATTGCCCCTCTTGGAGGGCTAATTGTGTTTTAATTAAAAAAAATTAAAACATGCCTTTTTGGTGAAAGGGTGTCTCTTAGATGGGATGTCACTCTTGGGTGAAGTTTTTAAAGGCTATATAAATGAGAAGAGATGTGTAAGTATTACAAGCATTCAATTTGATTGAATATCATACAAGTGTGAGAGAGAAGATGAGAAAAAGAGTAGAATTTTATTTATGCATATCATTTGAGCAAAGAAGAAAAGAAAGTAGAGTGTTATTCGAAAGATAATTTATTTTGTGTGCAAATTGGTGTCTCCAAAAGGTTGGTACCTTAAAATTTGCCGAGTTGGTGTTTGGTGTTGGGGATCGGTATCGCAAGTGGGTTGGTGCCTACAAACACCTTGTATTTATTTATATTTTTGGCTAGATTTAGATGGTAGATCTAAGCAACTCATCATTTGTGTTTTTTTCTCGAAAGGTTTTCCACGTAAATCTAGTGTCACTATATCATCTCTTTTTTTGAATGTTTTATGTGTGGATTTAAATTTTAAAGTAAAAGTTTATATAATAATGATTCACCCCCCTCTCAGTATTGTTGTTGCTTATCAAGGTTGGCATTTGGGTAAAACACTATGTTGTGTATTGCAATTATAGGATCAATTCCTGACATATCTTTATAATACTGTAGTCATCTAAAATGTCACTTGAGTTCCAAGAATGTTACTTAAGACCACCCATCCCTATCTTTGACTTAGACCTACCTTAGGTCCTATTTAGACATTTATCCAATTTTTGTGTGGTCGACACGTATCCCTAGACATCTCAAAATCAATCTCAGACCCTCCCTTATGTACTTAGACCCTTAGTGCCTCAATTTTTACCACCTGGACATTACCACCATACTTTAGACACTAATGCCTTATGCTAGTGTCCCAATTTGGCATTATTGTCCTTCTCCCTCTTTTTAGCCCCAATGAATATCTTTTCAATTCCAAAGACACCTAGGGTCAACCTAGACCTATTTCAAACCCTATAAAAGCACCATATTAGTATATATACATGACTTTTAGCCCTTTATTCACTAGATGAAAATTAGATACAAAACACACAAGTAAGCTCAAAACAATAGTGCATAATAAAGGTTATTAATTCCTAGTCTACCCTACTTATGCATACATTCATCTACATCCATCCCAAGCTCAAAATACATATATTTCTAATCTCAGGTCTCATTCAAAGCACTCAAGTCAACACTCACATTTGCATTCACTTGCATTTGCATCAAGCACTTAGGTTGGGAGAACTACATCGATCTTGATCCCCTCTCAAGGTATTTAGTATGTAGGCAACTCTAAACATAATGGGGTATTGAGGATGTCTAGCCTACCCCACTAACTCCTTTTTATCATGGTGTTCATTCCAACCCTTACAAGTATATAAAAACTAGGGTTTTTGGAGTAAAATAGAGATACAAGTAAAATCATTGATCTCACAAACCTAAAATTTGGATTAGAGCTGGAACAGGACCTGATCTATAAAACCCATAAATCATTCAGATAAATTATAAAAGAGGACATTAGCACCAAAAGTGGACACTAATATCATAGTGTTACTATTTAAGGTATGACACTATTGTCCAAAAGGGCTTATGACATTTGGATCCTATTTATGACACTCCAGCTTCCACATTAGTTTTTATCCCCTAGATCATCTATTTCAGTTAGTTTCTATCTAAGTACTTATTTGTGTCATTCATTATTATTTTTAAAAATATCAAATCAGGTCAATTCTTCCATAAATCAAAGGCTATATTTATTGCATATTTTATATCTTAATTTATTTTACTCAAACCCTTTAACAACCTAGGGCTTAAAATCCATAACCCTTAAAATTTAAAATTATTTCGTGAACCCAATTTACTTTGAATATTGCTTAAAACCCTAGTTAATCCTAGGGCTTACCTTCTACGTTTTTGTGTAATAAGTTAGGGTTATTGAATTATAATTTTTGCATAACCTAACTCTTCCAAATTAGTCCTCTAATAGGGTTTCATTAATTGAATACATTTTAAATTTTGTTTATAAAACCCTAAAAAAAACCTTAGATCCACATACTAGGTCCCTATACATCCAAATACTACCCCTTAGGATTTCAAATAAAATTCTATTTTTTTCTATAAATTGGGATGAATATTTAGCATATTTGCACATATATCTATTTTACATTACATTCTATATATTGTGTGTTTATTATTCATTGTTTACATTCTCTTCTTTGGCAAGTTTTAAAAATGACATCCAAAAAGCCTCTTACTCCTCACCCAGTTGATGAATTTATAGCCTTTTCTCATAATTATAAGAATGAATGAAAAAAAATTCAATATTGCATATTATCACATGACAATGATTTAATTTATAAATATGATGATGATTATTTTTATAATGATGGATATGATGATTACTATAAGTATGATAATGAAAGTGTTAATGAGGATAGATTAGATGCATCTTATTCTCTTTCCTCTCCCTCTTCTCCTACTTCTCAAAATCAAACTAACAATACACTGTCAAAAGAACCTCTTGTTAGTAGTGCTTTGTTCCAATGTGATCCTATCCTTTCAACCACTTTTGCTACCTCCTTATTCAAACTAAAACAATATAAGTGCAATGAATGAAATCTACTTTTACATGATTCAATCAATATAGAAAAGAGCAATGCATCTTCTTTTCCCTTCTCAATTAAATTTGAAAAAGCATGTACAAATAATATTTCACCTTTTACCAATGCACAAACTAAAGTGGATGAAATTATTTTATCACCTTCTTTTACATTCCAAGCTCAACATATTGATTCATTGTAAAAAGTTGATAATTCAAATATCTTTAACTCTTATCCTACGTGTCATAATATGCCAAATGAAAAAATGATTTCTAATTATTCTACCCTTGACTCCAAGATTTAAAATAATGATCATCCATGCATTCCACTCATATCTAGTGAAGACATGCATTGCATTACACCTACACATGATGATATATTGCATAGTAGTAAAAAGTTAAAATCTTCTTCTACTCTCTCTCTTAGTGAACGTGTGAAAGAAAATTCTTCTACTCTTACCTCTACAAATGAATTAAATTTTGTTTATGATGAACCTTGGAATAATGATGATTACTGTGATCTTTATGAATAAGACGTTGAGTCTAGTCCTTCTAGTTCTCTCCCTATTTCACCCATCTCTCATGTTCAAATTGATTGCCTATCAAATGTTAGTTTAAATGATAAAATGCCTACAGATAAACACAAACAAACTTAAACTTATGTTCATAGTTTACACAATTTACATTCACATGATAATAATGTATCTTCTAGTCCATTAGCATGTGATACTTATTTGCAAATTAACAAAATAAGAGATACCTATGAATCTCCCTCAACCCACCTTATTATAGTAGAACCCATTTCTCATCATAACCTCTATGAGGGTGATAGCCCATTTCCCTGTCACCAAGTCCAATCTATCACCCCTCCAAAGGTTATGGAGAGCAAACCAACTTCCCCTAAAAAAAGGTCCCCAATGCAGTGTACCAATAATTAAATTTAATAATAAGATTCAAGAATTAAATGAACCTTTTCATGATGTTAATATACCTTCATAAGAGGTAATATTTTTGATGCATGTTGTGGGTACTTTAAAATAAAAAGTATACCAACTCACCTTGGAAAATAAATCATACCACTCTTTGCTTGATTCCAATGGAATCTATGGCAACCTTATCCCACGTAGAATTTGCACTTCCTAGTTACCAAAGTAGTTTCAGATACCAATATTACCAAAGTTCAATGGACATGGAGATCCATATGTGCACCACAAAGCTTACATAAAATCCATGGCACATATCCCTTGTAGATATTTACATAGACTCTAGAGGGTGAGGCATTAAATTGGTTTCATCATTCACTCTTTAGTGGTTCACTACATACATATGATGATTTAAAGAAGTATTTATAAGCATTACATACAAAATAAGGGGCCTCAAGTCACAATGAGAGGTTGCATTCACTACACCAAGGTGGGTTATAAATAGTAAATGGCTACATTCTATAATTTAAATCATGCATGAAATAGTTGGTCTATCAGCTGATAGATTTAGAAGCATAGTATATCTTTGTTAGAGGTCTCACTTTCCCTCTCAAGGAGAAATTGTTATATGAGACATCCAAATCATTTTGACACTTATGCTACAAGGCCATCACACTTAGCCACATTCAAAGATAGATTTTGAGGAGCCATATTTGTATTTAGGTCTCTCATAGGCACAATCATATAATATGGTACAAACACCCGATACACAGATGCCTCAAGAAAAAGTGTAATAGACACCACCAATCAAGATATTCAATAAAGGAAAAGATCCACTTTACACAACATATCCTATAGTGGATAAATCATAGGACACTAGTAATAGGACCATACAATTTTCAAACAAAGATAGACCTTATGATATATACTTACATTACTAGATAGAGGAATGATCACCCTTCTTTCTACTCAGCATCATCCAGCACATCATTTGTAGAGAATAAGAAGCAAACCATATTGTAACTATCACATAATTAATAAAAATTGGGATAATAATTTTTGTGCACTCATAAATCATATTGACCATTATGTTAATAAAGGCATGATAACATTCACACAGGGGGACTCAAAATCTCCTCCACACTCTCCTAGTTCACACACCTTTACGAGTGAATTATCCCAAGATGTTCCTTTTAAGGAATCATTAGTTACTCATCATATGAGACATGTGGTTTCTAGGACACCTACTTATGTGATATCTCATGCACCACAAATTCAGCAAAGATGGTAGCCAATTCATAGAGATCGACATACTTATAGTAGCGTGGTAAAAAAATGGAAACATATCCCACCACCAATTTCAGTTCGACCATCGATTAATATATTTAGAAATAATCATAGAGATTAGAGCATAGATTTAATTTGACTACCGATTAAGATACTTAGAAATAATCATAGAGATTAGAGCATAACTTCAGTTTAACTACTGATTAAGATATTTGGCAACAATCATAGAGACCAAAACACAGTTTTAGCATGACAATCGATTAAGATATTTGTTACAAAATCTATAAATTTGGCTACCAATAGTACACCATGAGTAGTATCAATTCCAAAGGCTATTCCTACACCTACACAACATGAGTAGTATGGTCACTTGTTTACTCTTCCACCAAGATTTAGATAGTACATATGCCACAATCCACATGCTAGTTAATTCAGCTTCACAGATTCAGAGCCCTACACCATAGATAGTTTTAGTTATAGATCACTCAATACATCTAATTCACATATCTCAAATACCTTATCACATAGCACGTGTGGTCACTCTTCCTTTATTTGATACATGACACCTTGATAGTGAGTATCTTGTGAGACTCATTAGTTATAATGTTCTTCTTTACTGGTACATAGTTACTCTTACATTGCTCCTTGTATATAGTTTCATTTTCATGATTGCTTGTAAATAGATTAAATACTTAGAAAACACAAAAACAATATAATATGTTTAAAATACAAAACATTCAAATATTGTTAAAAAACACAAAATTTAAATTGTTTGCATATCCATATTTACACTCTTTATATTTACCAAGTAATACATATGCTAGCTATCTTAGTATAGCTAGTTTCATCATACATATATGCTTCGCTTATTCTTGTTAAGTGTTCACAAATTCTTATAGGACTCAGGTCCACCACACATATCTAGATTTGATACTATATATTCACTGGAGGCACATACATAGGTTACTCATGTAACATATTCACCCATTTTGGGGGCATCCTATACATAGTTTAGATTGCCAAGTTACATCTTTCTATACTCTATATCACAGATTTAGGATTGTTTATATCTTGATATTGATCATCCTACAATATATATATTTTTTGTTGACTACTAATATAGACTCAATTTATGTATATCTTTACTCTTATATATATTTGTACCACATGTTTATACATCCTTTAATTTCTAGCTTTAATATTTTAGACTTGATTGTGTCTCTATGCTTCTACATTTATTCAAGGGAATTTGAATATGCCATTATTCTATGGCTCTATGCCACTTCCTTTCATTATATATATGATTTGGACACGTGCCTATGTCTTTGTGTATGCCTTCTTGATTGTGCATGCACACATTTTAACATGTCCTTCCATGTAACTCCATGCCAACTTGCTTGTTGTTTATGTATGTCGATATTTGAACACGTTCTTTTATGTCCTGCTTTCTTAGATTTAGTGACATGTGCCCATGTCCTTTTTATTGTGGCCTCTTAGCCTACTTTACATGTCTCGTGTGTGTTATATATATGCTTTCATGTATGCATCATGGCCATGATACTTGTCTTTTTCTAATTACACACTCCAATTTTAGATGTCATGAGAGACCTCATGCATCTCCCCTTCCTCCTTGGGTGCCTTGATGGACATCATGTCCCATGCCCCTAGGTAGTTAGTCAGTTTATTACTCAAACTTGTTGTTTATATACATGATTACATTGTTATAACTATCTTGACATCCTTGTGAATGTTGGATCTAACATACATCATACATTACTAACTTATGTTTAGATTATCTTACATTCAGAGGTCATGTATACACATTATATTGGTTCATTATGCATATATCATATATACTCAGGCTAACACATATCACACAGAGCTTTTTCTTTTGAGGACAATTATTACATAGGTTCAAAAACTCCCCTCAAAAAAGGGGGTATTCACAGAGGTTTGTCACAAAGATCAAGCCATTTGAGTGCACTCAGAGTAAAGTTTTTAGCACATAGGCACATAATATATAACTTAGTTTTAGAAAAACATAATGGAAAATAGTCAGATGGAGATCAGAGTCATTTTGGAAAAAAAATAACACAATTGGACACTTGCACTGAAAGTGGACACTAACACTGTAGTGCTACTATCTAAGGTATAACGCTATTATCCAATAACCTCAAAAATAAGAAAATCTAGATTTGCCAAAAAAGTATAGTAGGTACAGTCTAGGTTTGCATAGTTTCAACTACATATTATTAGTTTTACATAGATTCATACAAGTTTGATCAAATTGGGGATACCATGCATGACATGATCACTCCCATTTTAGTTTTAGATATTCAGATATAGATTATTACAACTCAATCTAGAATGTACATGACACATTACTTCCATATGCTCACTTTTTCACCAGTTGATCATATGGAATGGAAAACTCCATGTCTACATTCTTAATCTAGACACCATTTTCACTAGTTTGTACCAAATTTGATGCCTTACTCCATATGTAGTGGTTGGCAATATCGAGTAGTCCTTGAAATACGTACTCGAGTGCTCAAGAGGCCCATAAGCTAATTTTCATTCCAAATTTCTCAAGTGGTTGTAGAGTTATTATATATAGTTTTAGTTATAGCCATTCAAATTTAATTACATTACTTAATTCAACTATAGATGCATCTACTACATATGGTAGGCAATTATGGAGTCATAGTCTACTTGAGCTCTTAAGCCACCTATATAAGAGGGTTAGACAAGCCATCAATCCAATCCAATCTATTCACATGTTACAATCCATCGAATAGGGGTGGACAATGATGGAGTCAAGGCCAGCTTGAGTTCTTGAGCCACCCACATATGGGGATTGAGAAAGCCAAGCAACTCAATCCAAGTTATTCATTGATTGATCACTAGCTACACACACCTATGTCACCAATTTTATGCATGGGTTCATGTACCCAGTGAGGTGCATTCATTCATTTCCTCTCTCTTATCTGTTTATTTAATTTTGTCTTTATTTTTGATATCTCTTAAATAAGTACTAATCTATTCACATTTCATTTGAAGGACATGCAATGGAGCAAGCTTCACATACTCAGATCCAAATTCATGGGCTTCACCTTTTAGGTAAGTCCAGGTACATTTATTTTCCTTTATCCTAGTCATTTTTCTTTTCTACATTACTAGAATAAAAATGTCACTTGAGTGCTAAGAGTGCTACTTAAGACTACCCATCCCTAGCTTAACCCTATACCTATCTTAGGGCCTATTTAAACACTTATCTATATTTTTTGTATGCCACATGCATTAATAGAATCTAAAAATTAGTTTCATACCCTCCCTTAGGCACCCAAGCCCTTGGTATCTTAGGTTTTACCACCTAGACACTACCACCGTACTTTAGACACTAGCACCATGTGCTAGTGTCCCGATTTGGCACTATTATCCATCTCCTCCTTTTTAGCCCCAATGAATATATTTTCAATTCTAAAGACATCTAGTGTCAACCTACACTTATTTCAAACCTCGTATAAGTACCATATTAGTATATATACATGACTTTTATCCCTTTATTCACTAAATGAAAATTAGATGCAAAACACAAAAGTAAGCTTAGAATAAATAGTGCACAATCAAGGTTATTAATCCTTATTCTACCCTACTTATGCATACAGTCATCTACAACCATCCCAAGCTCAGGATACATATATTTTTAATCCCAAGCCTCATTCAAAGTACTCAATTCAATGCTCATAATTGCATTAACTTGCACTTGCACCGAGCACTTAGGTGAGAAAACTACATTAGGCTTAATCTCTTGAAGAATTGGTATGTAGGCAAATCTCAACATAGCAGGGTGTTGAGGATGTACAACCTACCCCACTAACTCCCTTTTATCATGGTGTTCATGCAAACCCTTGCAAGTATGCAAAACCTAGGGTTTTTAGAGGAAAAAAATCTATAGGGAAAAGTATTGATCTCACAAACCTAAAATTTGGATCAAAGCTAGAACAAGACCTAATCTATAAAACCCAGTAATCATTCAGATAAATTCTAAAAAATGACACTAATGCCAAAAGTGAACACTAGTACCATAGTATTACTATTTAAGGTATGATGCTACTGTTCAAAAGGTTTCTAACACTTGGATCCTGTTTATGACACTCATATCAGCTTCCACATTAGTTTTTAGCCCCTAGATCATCCATCTCAGTTAGTTTCCAACTAAGTACTTATTTATGTCATTCATTACTATTTTTAGAAATATTAGACCATGCCAATTCTTACACAAATCAATGGGTGTATTTATTGCATATTTTATAACCTGATTTACTGTACTCATACACTTTAACAACTTAGGGTTAAAATCCATAACCCTTGAAAGTCAAAATTAAATACCATGTGAATAATTATGGGTATTCATGTATTACTAGCAAAAGAGTTTTATCTTCATCTTTACTTATAAGGGTTATAAGAAGTCTTGGTTATGGATCATTTTTTGTTCCATATTAATATGCCATCATCTCTTAGTTAAGTAAAGTTGATTTATCCTTTATATATGGTAATGTGGGAATGGTATCTAGATCATCTTCTCTAATTTGTTCATTAGTGCTTTCACTTTCCCCAAAATATGCTTGGTTGACTGTTGAATGAAGAAATATATTCTAATGATAGAAGGAATGAAGGTCTTCATATGTTCCAAGGTATTCTAAGGAAGACTCATTGTTTGAAAATTCATCTAATGTTGTGGTTTATATAAAATTTGTATTATCAATCATTTCATGGTATACCAAGTGTAATGAAGATGTATTGTAGACTTCGTTTGTTGGCTTGAGCTTTAATTTTAGGAAATGAGTATGAACAGTGGTTGATGTAGGCATTTTTTATTTGATTTTCTTGATGCCTCAAAATAACCAATTCCTTATCATCCTTTTAGGTGAATTTCTTGAATTGGGTTAACAATGACCTATGCACATGTTCCCAATCCTTGTCTTGTATATCCCATTATTTATAAATATTTAAGCCCAAATCCATATTAACATAATTTGTTGATGATAATGCAATTTGAGCTAAAGAAGAAATTGGTGGTGTGATTGACCTGAATTGTTGTTCGTGTTGTTGCATATGAGGAATGCAATGATCCTCAAGTTGTGTTAATGCATAATACTTAAATGGTCCCTAATCTAAAGGGCATGTACATATGTATCCTTAGTGGCTGAAATTTAAACATGCATGTAGAGTAAAAGGAATTGAGTTCATCTCATGTATTCTTGGTCTTTTTAAAAGAATATTATAATTGAGGTCATTAGGTATAACCTCGCAAATGGTGGATATTGTGCAAAGGCCCATAATTATTTATAATGTAATCTATCTCAGTGTCTTTCACAAAATATTGTTAAAGCCCCGAATGTTCATATTTGAATGAGTAAGATCTTATGCCTTGATACCTAATAGATTTAAGAAAGTGATTCATTGTCGACATGAACACTTTTGTCATATTTTTTATGCATAAAGACCTATATATATAATAGTAGATGTTGATCAATGATATGCTTAGTGTTAAGGATTAGAGTTTACATTAGGTAGTTTACTTTAGTAATTAGTAGTTATATTATTACCTAAGTTAGAATATATTGTTTGGTATGTTATTGTTGTAAATAACAATAATAATATACATATATATTTATAGAATTATTTAGTTGAGAGATTGTAGGGATCAAATCATCCCCAACTATAGGAAAAATGTCTCTTATATATTTATATGTATTTTGATTAATAAAGTGTTGATTGATAGACATAAAATATTGTGTTCTGTACATTCTGAACCTTCAGCTCTACCAAATAATGGATTAATCTCATTATCTGGTATCAAAGTGGGTTCTTATTATGGGACCTCTCTATAAATTCAAGCCTTATTTGTAAAAACACTGAGCAATGCAAACCATGTGTGAAAGTCTTATCATTTGAAAAAACTTTTCATTCATACTAATAACAGAAGGGTAGTGCAGACCACGTGTAGCTATGTTGTCATTTCTATGAGTGATCAAATCATAGTTTTTATTTGTGATTTAGTTTTCTATATGCTTATATATGGAAAAAAAAACTCTGTATGAATGTTTAAAGGATTTTTAGATACCTGTTTGAAGGGTTACATTAGATGAAAACACTCATCTATATTATATGTTGGTTCTCAAGTGGCTCTATCTTCATATTTAAATTTTGGTTGCATGCGGATATGAGGATATGATTCCATCATATTTAGATCGATATGAAGTAAAAAGTCATGTTTACAAGTTGTCATTTCAAAATCATGTGTGAAAGATGCAATCTACAACTCTCCTCACAATGAGATCTACTCTACACGGCTATGCAAAATATCTCAGTGATGTTAGATATTCCTCAACTGACCCAGATCTACATACAATCATGCCTCACCCTTAATCTAACCTCAATTAGCTCGGATTCTATGATGAATGCACTATCAACATGACAAAATTCAACTCAGCTTCAAGATACACAAACCCATCTTAGTTCGTCTAATTGGTTAGAATGATAAGGTTAAATGCCTTATGTTCAATCAAACACATTGAGACGTGGATGGTTCATTTACAATTTGATCCAAGCCAAATCTGGTGCAAAGTCTATTTGTAACAAGTTGAAGTCATGAACTAAAGGTGGTTTTACCAAATTCCATCTACTGAATTCCTTGCCTAACCATCCACAAAGCCTACCATCTTATTCTCAACCGTATCCACCCTTATTGCTCACAGTTTCAATCCTCCCGTCTATCCACTATCACACCAAGTCCACCCAACAAAATCATGTTGTTTTGAAGAACATGCAACTTTAAGTGATGAAACCACATTTATGTTTATGCCTATGGTTTTAGTGTTATAATATTGTTTATGTAGTTTTGTTTTAAAGTTTGTTAATTTTGTTTTATAGTTTAATTTATATATATGTAGTATGTAGTCATTTTTTTATAGTCATATGTTTAATAAGTTTTATTTTATTAATATGCTTTATGTTTTAATTTTTTAGTTTCTATTTTCTTAATGTTTTAGTTATTGTTATTTTAATGTTATTTTTTTTTAAGAGAGTCAAATTTTTTAAGTGGGGGTCTATCTAAATTTGACATCATAATCATCTTTTATTAGTATTTAATAATATTTTGTGTCATTTTATCATTTTTAGTTTTGTGTCTTGAGTTGTCATTTGTGTGTGTCATCTTGTGAGTCAGTCCACTTTTGCATCATAAGTTTCAAATAAGTCCTCAAAGGCAATTTTGTAATAAATCTCCTCTCCAATATAAAAGTTTCATATTATGTAATGGATGCATTTTCGAGTGAACTAAACATCTGCATGTCAATCTTATGGGAGGACAATATAATGATGTGTAGGTGTCCCTTCTCTCCCCATGTAAACTCTAAGGGAGGGAATGTTAAGGAATGTAATTTACATTGGGTAGTTTACTTTGGTAATTAGTAGTTATACTATTATCTAAGTTAGAATATATTATTTGGTATGTTATTATTGTAAATAACAACAATAATATATTTATAGATTTATATATTCATTTGGCCGAGAGATTGTAGGGATCAGAGCATCCCCAATTATAGGAAAAATGTCTCTTATATATTTGTATGTATTTTGATTAATAAAGTGTTGATTGACAGACAAAAAATATTGTGCTCTGCACATTCTGAGCCTTTGGCTCTATCAAATAATGGATTGGGAGGTAGATCTTCTCTTTTAAAAGATATATTTTCCTCTGTCCATCATAAAATATTTATTACAGAAGCAACATAAGGTGGTTTTGCATTACTGGGTAAAATTATGTTACATAAGGCTTCATAAATAATATCTTTTTTTGTTGGTGTTGTTTGTAGCAATTCTAGCATTGAAATATTAGCATGAGTATTCTACAATTGATCCATGATATCATATGTTTTGGTGTGATAGGCCTGCCTTGTGTGATGTCGAGGGGGTTGAGGAGGAACATGTTTACCACCTTCTTTCTATTGTGGAAGATGAGATATTTACCTTCATATGGTGTTGATAGTGTATATAGTAGAGTCTAATATTAGGCATGGATGAAAAATTAGACCAAGAGGAATAAAATGTGTCATGCATGCGATTTGATCCCTGGTTATAATAGGTAATAACTCATATTAGATATTGTAACAATATAAATTTATGAAGGCTTGTGATGGTACATTGTGTATTTTAGCCTTTGTATGATGTTAGGATTTGACTAATGTATATATAATGAATGATGGATTGGAAATTAAGACAACATGTAATGTTGAAATTAAAATGATGCAAACTAGATGCAATAATTATTACTAATATTTGAAACATTTGAAATTTACAACAACAATGAAGGGTGCAACTAGTCAAGGGTGTGTTTGCTTTGCAGGCTCTCAAATATATTAATCCAAGTCATAAATAATGAACATGGCCATGAAGGCACTAACTATAGAGGATTCCATCATTATTTTAGCCACATTATTCTATCTCTAGCATATGTTAAGAGTAACTTTTTAGAGCTAACCACTTATCAATGCAATACAAGAACAAATGATCGGAGACTTCATACAGTTGAAAACAAAACCTAGTCATTTCCAATATACTAGGAGGTATGAGGAAACTAAAATTTATGAATAATGTTATCTAATGGATTGAGTATTTGGGCCATACCCCTCACACCATGACTTAGGTAAAACTAATGACTACTTTGCCCAAAATGACAACTCTTATGAGTTTTAAAACTGTTTGAACATAGTTTATAAGAAAAAAAAGGAAATTAAAAACTAAATCAAAAAGTAAGGGCTAAAAAATAATAGTTCTGGTTCACCAATATATTTTACCCTATTTTTGATAAAATAAATAAATTTGTAAAGTCTTCTAATAGGTGTAAAACTTGAAAATATCTGAATGTTAAAGATATACAATGATCAACAATTCTAATTTTGATGAGATGATAAATATATAAAAATCACTATTTTTTTAAAGTACTAAGAAAAAATATACTTAGCTCACACACAAGAGATGATTATACAATCTCAAGATCAAAATTAGGAGTTGAAACATAATCTCAACAAGTTTATTGTAAGTGGATGGTGGAGTAGTGTGCTCCAGTCCATTGACAATAGACTTGTCGTGGTTGACTATACATAAAAAATGATTGCTTCACCTTATACACCTGTAGATGTTGATTAAATGGAGATATCATAACTAGGATTTGGCCACACATAAATATTTTATTGTTTTATCTTATGTTTAAAACCCTTAAGGCACTTTGATAGCTTGAAAACCTGCAAAAAATAGAAGGGGAGTGTAATGGGTTGAGCTAACCTCAATTACCCCCTTGATGATTGATCATTGCATATGTATCTAATACTCCAGGAGGCAAATAAAGCTCACATAGTTATCCATCCTAGAGTGAATGTGCAGTTATGTTCTTTTAACTATATGTATGCAACTAGAAGATGGCTTTGACACTTGAGAATGATAACACTTGGTTTATTTTAGAGGGCTCTTGACTTGGATGATGATTTCTCCTTGTGAGTGATTTAAAAATATGGGCAGAATAGCGCATATCTACTCAATGGGTAGAAGTGTAAGAACTTTAACCAAGTGAATGTAAGTGGGGATAATGAATGACTTTTGACATGTATTTTTAGGTTAATATTTTGATAATTTCTTATAGCTAACAAAACGTGTGGGAAGACCCAAAATATTGATTTTAATTTGGAAACTAATCATTATTTAGCATGACATGCGGTCATTATTAGTAGGGGTTCACATAATTACACCAAAACATGTTAATTATAGGGATAACTTATGTAGTGGAGAGTACAAAAAGGTGCCAAAGAGATAGAATTAGAATAATCCATCAATGACATCTTCAATTAGACTGAAAAGCAAGAAGAAGCATATATATAATAAAATGGGACCATAATTTGTATTGCATCAAAATAGACTACTCGATCGTGCATACACCATACGTAATATAAAAAAAAAGAAAACAAAAATAACACAATTACTATTAATCTCTATCAACACATCAAACCAGATTCTATTACAATGAAGTACTACTTATAGTCTTTTACAATCCTGATGTCTCTTCACCTTCCAACCTTTTGAGAAACAAAATAAAAGAATTTTCACATTTTCAAATTATCCAATTAGACTTTCAAGGCTGAATACATACAAAACTATACAAAAGGCAAAATCAAACACTTTACACATGTGTTTATCTTATATCCTTTGTGGTTTTAGTAAGCTCCATTCTACGTCTAAAACTTTCCCAGACTTAATTATTTGTCTCATCTTGAGATAAAGGTGCAAGTTGAGATGAACTGAACTAGAAAGATAATTTCTAAATAGAAGTCACAATAATTACTTAAGGTGTTATTTACTAGTTTTCACCCTTTTGTGCACTACTTAGCCACCCTTTCAGGTTTTTAACAAAGTAGCATACTAGCCTACCACCCTTTCAGGTTTTTAACTAAGTAACATACTAGCCTACCACCCTTTCAGGTTTTTAATAGACTAACATAACCAGGTGGCCACCCTTTATAGGTTTTCAACCAATTTGGCCCTGCTCCTAATGTTTAAAATATCTAACAAAAATGTGAATCTACTAAAAGTTGCAAATTTATAGATCATAAACCTTACTACTATTTATGGGAGGATGGTTCACTAGAGGTCTGTAGAGTTTATAGTTTGTTGTTGTTGAATAACTATTAGCCCAGTGGCTCCTGATGTATCCATTGCCAAGGGCATCTATGAAGATTGTCCCTATGCCTTGATCTCCCTCTCCTATATGATTTTTATAAGTTGTTATAGGGGAATGAACTGGGGCTCATATGTTGTTTGTGAAATTGTTGGATCGACTTGAGCTAGATCTTGCTTGAGCTTTTTCCAGCTAGTAAGTACTTCATGTACCATTGTAAGTAAAATGCACTATGGTACATGGATCATCATCATGTTTTGTAGGTATTCATCTTTTGTGATTGTAAGTAAGACCTTAGAATTATATTATTTTTATTACATGTCCAAGATGAGCTCATCCAATCTATCTAATGTTCTTTGGGCTTGAATGGTTGCGAAAATGTTGCACATTATTGTTCCTCCTCTTCACCAGGCATGGATGTATCCATGGTTTTCTCTTCTCCCTTGGTTATCTCATCTAATTCAGTCTATTAAGATGATTTTGTTGTGCCTAGCTATTATTTTTGTACCATCTTTTTTTTGGATTTGGCTAGAGTCTTGAGTGTTTTATTTTATTTCTTCACTCCCTGAGGTTGAGGTTGTTGAGTTGGCTGAGCAATAATTTATTTTGTAGGTGTACTAAAAGAGACCATCATTTCCCATACTATTTATGAAGGCTTTGTAGTCAGATGTGTGTGTGGTTGCCTAAACAATATTTTTGTGGTGTTGCCTTCTACAAATAAGTCTATAGCATGTGTAGTAGATGATCCTATAGCTAGTTATGTTAAAAAGATTTTTGCTTCTAATTTCCACTGAGTTGATTCCTATTTTATAGTGTCAATAACAATAAAAGTAGGTGGTTGAGTGATATCAACCTATATATCTTGCCTTACCTGATCATGTAATTGGTAAGTGTGCACTACTTTCCAAAAGAATAACTCCTTTTCCTCCTCTTCATCATACACCTCGATGTCGATGTCTTCCTGTAGACACCGAAATCATGTCTAACCCTTGGTCGACTCCCCCCTTGGTCCCCTTGGTCCCTTTCCACTTCTAACCATGCTTAACCTATGTCTTATTAATTTAAAATAATTATTTTATTTTAAATTAATAAATCTCTCCTTCCTTCTCTCTCCCCCTTTGACACATCACCCATAACACCTCACCTAGGACACCTCGCCTTGGACCATTTCCCACCTTATGACTCACCCAAGACCTATTCTTACTCCTTTCCAACCGCCTAACCAACTCTCGTGCGTATTTAGCCCAACCTTCGACAATTCTCCAACAGATTATGCACTTGGCGGATGGAAAATGGGCTTGATGGCCCTTTTACTCGTTCTCCACCCACCGATGTCGGTCAACTGTCGGCCGACGCCAGCGGGATCACCGACGTCAGTTTACTTAAACTAACTTCTAACCTCTTTCTGGGGCTAATCATGAATCTAATCACTAGACGGCTAATCACGAATCTCAAATCCTCTTCCGGCAAAACAAAGTTCTCGTGCTCTTGCTTTCCAGCGTTCTTGCTTCTTGTTTTCTTACAGGTATCAGCATTCTTGACAGCACTTTCCAGGCACTGAGATCTTGCACCAGCCATTCCACATAGGGTTGAGGACTGCATGACATCTCCATCACCAGCCACAATGGAAACACATCTCCTACACCTCTACCAACTCATGTCACAGCTAAGTATTTGTACTATTTTTATTTCAGTGTCATTTCAAATATATTAGCATTCTGTCTACTGTCTATTCCAAGCATCATTGACACAACCTTACCTGTTCTTCCCAGAGAGGCTGAAAAGCCTTCTCTCACCCTTATTCCCCTTTTTTTGCCTCTGACACCCATTTAGTCTCTCTTCAGACAATACTCTCTGTCCAATCAACCCAGCACAAGCAATCAGAGACCTACAGACCCTCCCAAGACCATTATGGTCGACCTGACTAAACTGCTTCCCAAAAAGGCTGTGAGGCCTTCTTCCTACCCTTTACCCCTTTTTCTGACAACATACCCTCTGTCTTAGTTCTTCCTAAAGACAATACTCTCTGTCTTACTATCCTACACAAACTCTCAGAGTACCACAAACTATTCTGCAGACCATTCTATTGACCAGACTGCCCTGAAACCAGCCCTGAAACTTGTCCCAGGCCATTACCCTGATCGACGTCAACCATTGCCCCTACTAACGTCGGCATACTAACCGATGTCGGTGACCTTCCTTGACCGATGCCGGTAGGACCACCGACGTCGGTGACTGTGCAAAGCAGATTGCTGCAAACAGGTATGCATTTGCTTTCATTTCTTTATTTCTATTTTTATCATTTTTATTTCTGTCAATATTCTGCCTTTTATCAGTGGACTGTCATCCCCCGAGAAGTCTTTTGCACTTCAAGGACCAAGCTTTCGCTTGGCAGTCCACTTTCTAGCCATCTAACCATTTTCATGTTTGAGTCTCTTTTTGTTACAAGTGTCATCCTCCACAACCAAAGAGGAGTTCCTGCTATCGTCTGAATTTGGTGCGCATGACTATATCCAGGTACATACAAGCCTTAGACCATTTCTCTTAGTTTCTTAATTCCTTCTTGAATGTGAAAGCGAAAATCGTATAGAAACATTTTGGCACACCCGATGGGACCCTAGGATCTTCCTTGGGTTCTTTTCTTTCTTTTCATATAGGTGCATTAGGTTTCTCCTTTTCACCTCTTTCTTTTATCTCTTCCAAAAGACACCATTAGCAGGATTAAAAAGAACTCTTCTTAATTTTCTTGCATCTTAGACTAGTCAAAAGTCATACTCTTCAACCCTTTCTCAACTTGTTTTCATCTGAACTCATATTTCATTTTGGGCTTAAAATTAATTGCATTTCATTTCTGATTGCATGCATATTTAGTCCACATCTAGTAATTAACAACCACATCATGAATTAATCATAGGCCACTTAAGTTACACAACCAAATCACTTGCACAAATCAAACATCAAAACTTACCTGAGACAAGGCCCAACTGGGATTTCATCACCCAGCGGATACCTTACCCGTCCCGGTAATCCCACTTGGATTTCACCACCAAGGGGAAAGCCCACTCTGTTTTCTGGCAGAGGATAATCTATAGGGGAAGTATATTTTGGCTAAGCGACCCAGCTTGGCTTTGGGTTCGTGAAGTGAACGGAGCAAGCTCCTAGCACCAGGCCACGTATAGAACCTAACACAAACTCTTGAGTATCGAAACAAACCCGAAACCAGCTCTAGACAATTTCTTCTAGGACCCGTCTCAAAATCTAATCTCCTAAACATATTCTAAGGCATAAGCCACCATGATCTTAATAATTTATTCCTAGGGATTTAACACTTAAGATCTACTTGTGTTCATCTTTTCCGTTTCCATCTAGTTTTTTGAGCTAGTGAGGACGTTTTCTTCTTTTTTTTCCAAAAACTTTCAAATTTTTTGAGTTTCTAGAAAACACAGTAACCGACATCGGTTTAACCACCGACATCGACAACCTTTCTTCGCTGGCATCGGTCATCTGACCGACATCGGTAGTCTGTTTCACCGACATTGGTTTTTTTAATCGACGTCGGTCACTGTCCAAAACTTTTTTCCCAAAACAGCAAGCTTAAAATCTGACTTTCTTGTTGTCCAACACCCATTCTAGTTTTTTGAGACTGAAAAACACAATTTCTGAAGCCTGACCCTTTCTTGCCTTGAATGGTTTTGACACACAGTCAAACCAAGGCTCTTCTTGACCACGCGAGACATCAACCGCTTCCACCTTCCCCGTCCATAACCAGTCCTATAATGGAGTTCCACTCAGAGACCGAAAGAACTACTCAACCGACCCTGACTCAGCCTCCCACTATCATTGAGGGGGACCAAGACTTCGAAAGGTTCCTTGACTTCAATGTCAAGGCCCTTCAACATTATCTCGTGAGAATCCAAATGCGAGACTCTTCAGGCAACCCAATTTATGGGATGCCAACCTCCTTACTCGAGACAACAACCATATCAACAGCGTCTACAATTCAGCCCATAGACAATGAAGCCAACACCTCAACTAATAACCCGACCGTGTCATATCTTCAAAATTTAGCCTCTCCTTTTAGACCTACCTCCATGGAGGTTTTGGCACCCCCTCAACCTCAAACTACTCAACCAACTTCTACACCCTTCCAAAACCTAGTGGTCTCTATCCCCCCTACTCTTACACTTATCAACACAAGAGTAAATTCCTACCCTTCAACAAGTGTGGCCACCCTTCAACTACCTTTGATGGCCCCTATCCAATTTGTGCCCACCAACCCCATAACATAAGTGCCCTTGGCTTTAACATCCGCCCTAATAACTAGCTACCCATATGTTGCGCCTACAGAAGTGCAACCAACCACGTCATACGCTCCTCTCAATACCTTTCAAATGCCCTACAACCTAGGGGGTGCTCCACCCATCAATCTGTCAGCTGATGTAATCAAAATGCTGATGGACAAGATGTCTAGTCTCGAGACCTCTATTTCTGGTTCACGAAATGCTCTCTCATATGAGCAAATTTGCAATGAACCCATCCATCCCTCCATCCCGATCCGATCGTATCCCAGTCAGTGGGAACTTCTTAAATTTACTCATTTCCAGAGTAAGGAAGACCCGCAACATCACCTACGAGCATTCAGACATGCTTGTTATCTCATAGCGCATGATGATGCGTTGTTGTTATGCACGTTCCCCATGTCGCTTGCTGGTGCTGCTCTCGACTGGTACAACTCTCTCACCTGCCATTCTCTTTTCACATTCACCCAACTAGCCCAACTCTTCCTTGACCACTTTTCCATTAATATCACCAAAAAGGTCTCAATCACAAATCTATATTCTATCTGACAGTTTGAGGACGAATCCATAGATAATTTCATTGCTCGCTGGAGAGACCTAATCAATCAGCTCTCCTTTTTCCTACCTCAACCTGAGCTCATTGAGCTCTTTTCAAGAGCATGTGCCAAGTACATCTCTTCTACCATGCGGGTCCAGACATTCCACACCTTTGACGAGGCTTTCACGATGGCTAGAAAGCTTGAACTACGTGCCGTCGAGGAAAACAAAGTCAAGTTGCGGAGTAAAAACCCTAACTCCAAGTCCAATGACTCTTCCTCTAAACCTTCTTCTTCTAATTCCAAATCTAAGGCATCAGCAAATGCTGTAGTCGTTAGATCATCTTCTTCAACAAATAACCAATCTCAACCTTCCACATCAGACTACATCACCAAACAATTCCAGCAAAAATATGTGCAGCATCAGTATACTCCACTAAGAGAGTCATACGCATCAGTGCTGGACAAACTTGTCAAACAAGGGGTTCTCAATCTCCCCCAAATCTGACTGCCTCCAAAATTTGATCCCTCACGTGCCATCCCTACATGGTATAGGGAGAACAACTTCTGCAACTATCACTGTGTCAAAGGTCATGACACAGGCAACTGTAAGACCTTTAAGAACATCATTCAGGACATGCTTGATAAAGGTGACCTTGTCTTAGACAACCCCAATGTGCCACCTAATCAAAGCATAGATATCTTCAAACAACCCTTTCCCAATCATCCTCCTAGCCAAAACAATGTGCAGACCATGACTAATGACTCCCAAGAACATAATATACGTACAGTCAACATGGTCTCACCTCTTCTATCTGACCAACCTCTCTCATAGTCTCAAGAGATTAGTCCGCCCATCAATCCATCACACGTGGATGAATCCTCTTCTCTTGTTAGTTCTCCATCAACTTCCCTTATATTGGAGGACGCCTTGGCCATACCAGCACCACCAGCCTTACCTTCATCATTCCTCCTACCAATGGAGGACCCTACCCTTCCTACTCCTCAACCACACGTAGAAGGCACAATCATCCCTGCCCTCTACCCTCTTGAGGAGCCACATTCTCTAGTTCCTTCTCCACCAAGAGAAGAACCTGACTCTCCATCTTCTTCGACCAACGACAATCCAGTTATAACTCCCCCACACCTTGGGTCTAAGACTACTGCCACACCTAACACATTTTCGGCCCCGCAACCATCCACATCTTTTGAAGGACCAAAGTCTCATCCTACATCTTCCCAACCATTCTCTCGATTAATAGAGAAACTAGGACTTCTCCAACCAAGAAAAGTGGAACATCAGGCATTATGGGAGCGACTCAAAGATCCTCATCCTACCCAGCCTATCTCATCTCATGCCACCGACTCTTTTGTGACAAAATCCCCTAAAGTCTCTGACACGGATCAGACTTCCACTTCTAAACCTTCAAAACATCAACCATCCACATCAGAACATAAACCCTTGTCCACCATATCAAAACCCATCAAGTCACTCGGTGTTCACCCCGTCACTAACCTCACTCACCCGCAAGTGAAGGTAGACTTGAATCAGGCCTCACCCAATAGTAGTCCTCAAACCAAACCAAAGAAGACTGCTAAGCCATGGCAGCGAACCCCTCCTCCATCGTCAACATTGCCCTCCATTTTGGGCCCTCATCCTTCTACCCTAATAGGAGTGCTACCTAATCCGACCCCTAACCAAAACAAGTTACCTCCACTACTTCCTTTACCTATCATAAGCCTACCCTCTCTAAAAAATTTGGCACCTCTCCCGAAGAAAGTGTCATCTTTATATGTGGCCACACCACCAACCCAAAAGGTGGTACGGAAGCCTCCTTCAACACCCCCCAAGCAAAAGTCACCAACACCTCATGCATCAACAAGCACTGACCCCTTAGTGGGTTCATACACTTTGATATTGCGCCAACTTTTGCAGACCTCTAGCATAACCCTTCCACCTATCAAGTCATTCCAACCCCTCGGGTCAAAACCTTCCTGGTTCGACGATACTAAGATTTGCCTATATCATCGTACGCCAAGACATGACATCGAGGATTGTTGTGCTCTCAAAGTAGTCATTCACCAATACATGGAGAAAGACACTCTTCTTCTTGAGGACACTGACGACAGACCTCCAACACCTTTCCATATCCCTCAAACCTCTTCATCGACATTAACATCTCATCAACAAACTATGACCCCTCCATCTCCTTCACCTCCTCTCTTCGAAATTAATGCCATCCACATAACCACTAGGTCACAAAAGGATAAGGCAAAAGAAAAAGCTATTATTCCTTGGACCTACCCTTTTGTCTAGCCACCTCAACCACCAAAGCCCAAGATTTCCATCCTGGGTGCATCCCAACCCTCTTCTTCAGGGGCAATCCATGACTCTATGTTAAAACAATTTCACCAAACGCCCGTGAAGATGACCTTGTATGACCTCATCCAAAGCTCACCCCAGCATCGTCAAGCTCTAATCAGAGCCTTACAAGCAGTAGAGGTCCAACCCGAAGACCCCCAACCACTAGCTACCTTGGTCCATTCTTTATCCCCCGTCACCTCTATCACTTTCAGCGATTCTAAAATTCCTACCTCTACCTCGAAAGATCAGGACGCTGCCCTCTTCATCACAGCCTATGTTGATCGCACCCACATTAAGCAAGTTATGATTGATGGGGGCACCAACATTAACATCATCTCTACTCATGCCTTTGATCAATTGGCCCTCCCCAAGAATTGCATATTAAAAATTCAACGCAATCCTTCGATCCTTTAATGACACCACTGCTAACACTATTGGCACCATCATCCTCCATATTCGCGTTGGCCCGCACACAATCCCAGAGCTCTTCTACATCATCGAGGGAGAATTCCAATATAACATGCTACTAGGATGACCCTAGATCCATGCCATGGCTTGCATCCCCTCTACACTTCACCGTTGTGTCAAATTTGAACACGACAGGCAAGTCCACGTCATTCCCGCCAACCCATCACCTTTCAAGACCTGTAACACGACCTATCGACCAAATGACGTTCTCATTCCTCTCAAGACACCAACCTAAACACTGCCTCCATCCGCGGAGGCTTCAACCAGTACGTAAATGGTGGTTGCCCTCACATCACCTTCTCAAGTGACAACCAAGGACCCCATGGAAGATATCTTCCAATGACTTTCACTTGGGGAATATCGCTTACTTACCCTATACATGTTCCAGACTCTGTAAGAGTATGAACAGCTTCATCAAAGTCCAAGTTATGACCATCAGATCAGAATGGTCATTCCTTATGGTCCTCCTAGCCTTCAAACCAATCTCGTCTATGGGGGGCTGGATCAAGCTCCTACTGATGGGAATCCTCTCTCCTCACCTCAACCGTTCACATCAGACTTCTCTTTTCTTGGCAACCCTGCATTTGCTCACACCTACCTTTATAGGTGTGCATGGAAGGGTTTTGGCTTTGGGCGCTACAAACAAGGCTCCCATCAACCCATTAAACCACCCAATGACGACAATGCCAAGAAATGATATGGTCTGGGTTTCCAAGAACCCACCGAGGCTTCTGTAAACCTTTGTCTCGAACCCACCATCAACCAATCTCCTCCAGGCTCGCCTATTCCCCCATCCTCACCTACAGAGTCAGTGGTTTCCATCCCTCCTAGTTTTTTTTTTGCATAAACACCATCCGCTTGGAACCCCTAACCTATCATCTCAACAGGGTTTCCAAGTCTCTCCCTCTCGTTTATCCCAATATGATAGACGATGAATTGGCAACTATTAACACTGTCCACTGCATAGACGATGACGCCATTCTCACCTACATGGGTGCCGACAACTCTTTCATTAAGTGCTCCCTCCCTTCTGAAACGCAGGTTATGTTAAATGAATCGACCATTGACATTAACCTTCCATCTTCTGATGTTCCTCACGTCTTAAAGATTGGTCAATCTTTGGATGCCCAGGAGCAGATTGACTATACCACATTTCTTTCAGACAATAGCAAGGCCTTTGCTTGGACCTACAGTGACATGCCTGGTATCGACCCTAACATTGTCATCCATAACATCATCACAAACCCAGAGGCTAAGCCTGTCAGGCAAAAGCTTCGCAAAATGCATCCTTGCATTGCACTCCTTGTCAAAGAGGAGCTTCAGCATCTTCTCTCTATCTCTTTCATCCAACCCATTGATTATCTGTAGTGGGTATCTAACATTGTCCCTGTTACCAAAGCAACTGGGGGGATTTAAATCTGCACAGACTATCGCGACCTCAACCTGGCCTGTCCCAAAGATGACTTTCCTCTTCACAACATTGACCAATTTGTTGATCTCACGACCGGTCATGAGATGTTATCACTCATGGACGAGTTTTCAGGATATAACCAAATCTTGATTACACCAGAAGATCAACACAAGACTACCTTCATCACCCCATGGGAGACTTTTTGCTATCGAGTCATGCCTTTTGGCCTCAAGAACGCAGGCGCCACATATCAACATGCCATGACTTACATTTTTCACGATCTCCTCCATAAAATCATGGAGGACTATGTGGATGACCTGCTTGGCAAGTCTAAGCTTCGTCGTGACCATTTGACTATCCTCAAGATCATCTTCTCTCACCTTCTTCAGTACAATGTCTGCCTTAACCCCAAGAAATGCGTCTTTGGGGTCCTCTCAAGAAAGCTCCTGGGGTTCATCGTTTCTCTCCGTGGCATCGAGATAGATCCCGCTAAAATCTGTGCTATCCTCAAGATGCCACCTCTAACCAATCTCAAGCAGCTTCGCAGTCTGCAAGGGAAGCTCCAGTCCATCTATCGCTTCATCTCGCAGCTTTCTAACTGTTGCCAACCCTTTCATCATCTCCTCAAGAAGGATGTCTCCTTTAAATGGGATAAGGACTATCAAGAGGAATTTGAATCTCTTAAATGCTATCTAGTCTCTCCACCAGTCCTCATTCCACCTAAAGACGACCAACCCTTCTACCTCTACATCTCAGCAACCAACCATTCGTTAGATGCCATGATCGCACACCGAGACGAGCAACACCGTGAACAAGCGGTCTACTACATAAGTCGAACACTTGTAGACTATGAAACTCGGTATACTCATACCGAGAAACTCTGTTTGACATTAGTCTTTACCACCACCAAGCTCCGTCACTATCTTCTCAATCATAAAACCTTTGTCATCACTCACACTGACCCTCTTAAATACATGCATTCCAAGCCATACCAAAACCATCGTATGGCTCATTGGCTCATGCTTCTTGCTAAGTTCGACTTGGAATTCATCCAGCAGAAATCCATAAAGGGGTAGACAATCACTGACCAACTGGCAGATGCCCCTCTTCCCGACAATCAACCTTCTCAGTGCGAGTTTCTCGATGAATCTATCACCACTCTCTTGACTGATGACACATTCTACCAAATGATGATGTTCTTTGACGGCTCCAAATGTCAACTCAATGGAGGTGCGGGGGTCATCCTCATCCCACACGAGGGTGAGCCCATGCCCCTGTCTTTCAAACTCGACTTTGAATGTACCACTAATATCGCTGAATACGAAGCCTTAATTTTGGGACTTCAAACCACCCTTTCTTTAAGCATCAAGACCATCAACATCTTCGGCGACTCCCAACTTATCATCAATCAAATCAACGGTTCATATCTTTGTAAAAACAAAATTTGCAAAGGTACAAACATCGTGTTGACACTCTTTTAGCATCTTTCTACCATTACCTATTACAGACTGTTCCTCGATCTACGAATAGGTTTGCTGACACAATGGCTTCCCTCGCCTCGCATATTCCCTCTACATCATCCTCATCAAGAATTTACGTCATGGTACATCGTGTGCCATTGCCTTCATACATTTCCACTGACATCAACCTCGTCAACACCATAGACTCTAGTCCACAGGATGTGTGGTATAAACAACTTGTGGACTACTTGGCTTCTTCTATCATTCCTCCCAACCTTTCTAGCAATGCACGGTGGGCTTTCATCAAATACACAGCTCGCTATACCATGCTAGGGGGTCTTCTCTATAAAAGAGGTTTCGACAGCCTCCTTCTTCGCTATCTAACCTCCACTGAAGCATCTCATGCTGTTAAATAGGTCCATGACGGGATTTGTGGCAGACACTTTAGTGGTAATTCAGTTGCCAAGCACATCCTTCGCCTGGGCTATTATTGGCCCACTCTTTATCAAGACTGTAGCGACTATGTTTGGCATTGCATCAAGTGTCAGTAGCATGCTAACTTGCTTCATCTCCCTAGCCACGCCCTACAAGTTGCTCAAGATTTCTAGCCTTTTTCACAGTGGGGCTTAGATCTCATCGACGAGATTAATCCTCATTCGTCTCTTCGTCATCAGTCCATCATCACCGCCACTGAGTATTTCACTAAATGGGTGGAAGCTATTCCTCTCATCTCCACAAAACCCGACAAAATTTTTGACTTCATCAACACCCACATCATTTATCATTTCAGTGTACCTCACAAAATTATCACCGATAACGGCAAGTCATTCAAAAACAAAACTATCTAAAAACTTTGTGACTCCTTTGGCATCAAACTCAGCTTTTCTTCGCCTTACTACCAACAAGCAAATGGGCAGGCCGAGGCTTCCAACAAAATTTTAACTAAAATTCTCATGAAGGTGGTCAACGACACTGGAAGGGATTGGCACATTCACATTCCCTTCACTTTGTGGGCCTACCACACTAGCATCCGAACCTCTACGGGTGCTACCCCTTTCTCTCTAGTGTACAGAACAGAGGCTATCCTACCTCTCAAAGTACATATCCTATCTCTTCACATCTCTCTGCATGACATTCTTTCTAATGATGACTTTCATCAAGATCGATTAGCTCAACTTGAGTTACTCGACGAACGTCGTCTTGCTGCCCTCAACCATCTCCATGTCTATCAAAATCGCATCAAACAAGCCTATAACAAAAATCTGAGAGAACGAGATTTCAACATCGGAGACCTCGTCCTCAAAGAGAACCAACACGTGACCAATATGGAACGGAGTAAACGAGGCAAATTTGCTCCCAATTGGCTCAGACCTTACATCATCACGCATAAGTATGGATCAGGGACTTATCATCTGTCTTCTCTTGAAGGCTGACCAGAACTTGAGCCCATTAATGCCTTGCATCTGCGACCATTCTACTGTTAGTCGAGTACTCGCTCACTTGACATTTAACTTGAGCTCGTCCCTTGAGCAACCCTTGTCCTCTTAATCCTCATTTCTTTCAACCCTATTTCCCCTTAACAAATCCTATATAACCCTTTTATAAAGTATGGATGCTTTGTCCTAATAAAAGGGAGCCCTTGAACTTCTATAGTCTTGTCCATGACTCAAAATTCTGTCAAAAAAATAAAATGAATTGATATCAAAGGTCATAAACTCTAAAGGTAGACTACTCCCTTGAAGGACAGTTGTACTATCATTGCTGTAACTAATAGACTGCTCCCTCGAAGGATAGCTATTCCAAGCCCTCATATATATATAAAGCAAAAATATAGACCACTCCCTCAAAGGATGGCTATGACTAAATCTTGCTATAAATAGCACTTTCTTAGAAGCTTCCCGCATCGATCAGCTTCACAAATGACCACAAAACAAAATGACATCTCTATGTAGACTTCCCGCATTGATCAGTCTGCTCAATCAAAAAAAAAAAAAAGGTCATGGACTTGGCTTGTAGTCGTCTCAGGGTCTCCTATAAAAAGGGGCAAGGTTCTATCTGCTCTAAAAATAGGTTACCCTCTCCTCCTATCACATCACCTACTCAAGGGACTTCGAGCTCATTTTAATGTCAAAATGATTCGTTTACCTCTCTAACACAACCCATGGTCAATGACGTAATGCATGAATGGGGCTCTCGGCTCTAACAACCCCTATCTATGCTATCATTCTGGTTCGTGTCAATGAAAGAGCAATTTGCCTTTCACTTCCTTTTTCACTTTGGTCACAACCAACCCCATCATTTGCCAACCAAACCAAACCAACCAAAACATTTTTAGACCTGTCACATCATCATAATCCATTTCACATAGTTTCTATGGACACCAATACACATGGAAACTATCAACCAAATGCAATTTATGTTAAGCATAAACCATTACTTGCTGAAGCATAACTAGACCTCAATTCATTTTTAGCATACATCCATCACAAATATGGAAAATTGCTAGGGATGAAAGACCCCTCAACCAATGTTACAGAATACAGAATACACCAGTAAACAATATGGAAAAGGCTGTAGCATCATCTTATCCTCATCATTTAATCTCGACCAAACCAATCATCGACCAAATTGTCAACTAGTTTGAACTACATTAGTCTGAGACCCTAAGACCAGGGCTATGTAGGTAGCACTCAGATGATAGGATGTCTTTTAGGGTTAGCTCGACCACCCTTGTTTGTTCATCTCTTTGATGGACAAACCTTCTTTCCTCCTTTGACCATGACTTAACCTCGACCAAAGCAATCCATAACTTCGACCCTTTTCCTCCCTTTTGGGAGAACTACATTGGCCTGAGGCCCTTCACACAAGGGCTATGTAGGCAGCACTCAAATCACACGATGTCTTCTAGGGTTAGTTTGGCCACATTCTTTCGTCCATCCATTCATTCGACCAGCTATCTATCTCGGCCTGCCTCGACCACCGACCTTGGAGATCACGACTATCTCCTCAGACTCTGACCACTTCCAAGACAAACGTTGCCTTGGTTGTTTTTGCATGTATGCTACCTCATGAATGGTTAGCAAAATTGTCTACAACCCCCATTTTGACCTTCACAAGTATAGGATCGCAAGCCGGTTGATCCCCACTACTTGTAACATTTTCATGTTTCCAGGAGCACTTCCTGAGCCTGGGATACCTGGAACACGATGACCATTGGAGCTACAACTTAGATTGAATAACCCGATCAACTACGACTAATGCTAGGGCCCGATTATTTCAATTTTGGCACTCCTCGACCCTTGACTTGTGACAATTTGACCTGACCATCCCGTGAAGTGGTATACATGCAATCACGACTATTGCAGAGTTTTCACTCCAACTTCACCATTTTCATCCACTCTCTGTCAAATCAGCACCCAACTTTAGGTTCCCTTCCCTCAACTCTCACTTTGAGGGGGGATACCTGATCCCACATCTGGTGTGACCAACCCTCCTATTTTTTGTCTTTCAGTTCACTTGAACAACCAACAAGACAAAATCAACCTTATCCCACACTTGGGGCAACTAACTCCTATTTTTGTCTTGCAGTTCATCCAGAACAACTAACAAGACAAAAAGGGGCAAATGTAGACACCGAAATCGTGTCTAACCCTTGGTCGACTCCCCCCTTGGTCCCCTTGGTCCCTTTCCACTTCTAACCATGCTTAACCTATGTCTTATTAATTTAAAATAATTATTTTATTTTAAATTAATAAATCTCTCCTTCCTTCTCTCTCCCCCTTTGACACATCACCCATAACACCTCACCCAGGACACCTCGCCTTGGACCATTTCCCACCCTATGACTCACCCAAGACCTATTCTTACTCCTTTCCAACCGCCTAACCAACTCTCGTGCGTATTTAGCCCAACCTTCGACAATTCTCCAACGGATTATGCACTTGGCGGATGGAAAATGGGCTTGATGGCCCTTTTACTCGTTCTCCACCCGCCGATGTCGGTCAACTGTCATCCGACGCTAGCGGGATCGCCGACGTCAGTTTACTTAAACTGACTTTTAACCTCTTTTTGGGGCTAATCACGAATCTAATCACTAGACGGCTAATCACGAATCTCGAATCCTCTTCCGGTGAAACAAAGTTCTCATGCTCTTGCTTTCCAGCATTCTTGCTTCTTGTTTTCTTGCAGGTATCAACATTCTTGACAGCACTTTCCAGGCACTGAGATCTTGCACCAGCCATTCCACACAGGGTTGAGGACTGCATGACATCTCCATCACCAGCCACAACAGAAACACATCTCCTACACCTCTACCAACTCGTGTCACAGCTAAGTATTTGTACTATTTTTATTTCAGTGTCATTTCAAATATATTAGCATTCTATCTATTGTCTATTCCAAGCATCCTTGACACAACCTTACCTGTTCTTCTCAGAGAGGTTGAAAAGCCTTCTCTCACCCTTATTCCCCTTTTTTTTGCCTCTGACACCCATTTAGTCTCTCTTCAGACAATACTCTCTATCCAATCAATCCAGCACAAGCAATTAGAGACCTACAGACCCTCTCAAGACCATTATGGTCGACCTGACTAAAATGCTTCCCGAAAAGGCTGTGAGGCCTTCTTCCTACCCTTTACCCCTTTTTCTGACAACATACCCTCTGTCTTAGTTCTTCCTAAAGACAATACTCTCTGTCTTACTATCCTACACAAACTCTCAGACTACCACAGACTATTTTGTAGACCATTCTATTGACCAAACTGCCCTGAAACTTGTCCCAGGCCATTGCCTCGACCGACCTTGACCATTGCCCCTACCGACGTCGGCATACTAACCGATGTCGGTGACCTTCCTTGACCGACGCCGGTAGGACCATCGACGTCAGCGACTATGCAAAGTAGATTGCTGCAAATAGGTACGCATTTGCTTTCATTTCTTTATTTCTATTTTTATCATTTATGTTTCTATCAATATTCTGCCTTTTATCAGTGGACTATCATCCCCTGAGAAGTCTTTTGCACTTTAAGGACCAAGCTTTCGCTTGGCAGTCCACTTTCTAGCCATCTAACCATTTTCGTGTTTGAGTCTCTTTTTGTTACAAGTGTCATCCTCCACAACCAAAGAGGAGTTCCTGCTATCGTCTGAATTTGGTGCGCAAGACTATATCCAGGTACATACAAGCCTTAGACCATTTCTCTTAGTTTCTTAATTCCTTCTTGAATGTGAAAGCGAAAATCGTATAGAAACACTTCCAGCATTGATTGAAGTACTTATTTTTCTTCTACCCCTATCTTAGGTAGGTCACACTCAATAGTTATTCATGGAACCATGGGGTGTTCGATCCATGACTTTACTTACCAAGTGCTTTCCTCTTTCCTTTTTTTGGCTATGTTGAATATTAATGTTGTGCTAATTGTGTAGGTACTTATTTTACTTGTTATTACTAGGCCTGTAGAGGAATGATTTGTAATGGAGGTACAAAATTTGTAGCTAAGGATTTTTATCGATAGACCTCAACCTATTGCTTCAACCATTGAAATGAAGAATGTCATTGAGGTGATAGTTGGGTTAGCCAACTTGTGTACCTTTATTTGTATGCCATTGTGTAGCTTGGTAATAGATGCATGTTGACCCAAATACTACATGACATCCTAAAAAATATTGGGATGTGATTGAATTAGTGTGAGGTCTTATATCTACCATGTGTTAAACTACCCCAATTATTTATAATACTGACTAGTTTTGGTCCATGTAATGCTTGCAAAGGCATTACTGGGCCAAAAATTAGCAGTGACATTTACTTGCCCTAGCAAAGACTTCTACTGAGTGAGACACAATAGGACCAAGAATTGATATTGAAAGGTTTGCATAGTTATTGTAAGTACCTTTTCAATATTTATGGTAAGCTCAACTACTAAAAATGTAGGCTAATTAAAATCCTCATACAGCTTCATCATTTAGTATGCAATGTCAATGACACCTCTTATTGTTTGCTTTGCATGCTTTGTGGTTTACCAAAACCTTTTAGTAATACACTTGACCATGATGCATAGTGAAGCATCTGTAATTGAATCAATATGAGTTCCTCTTCCAACCCTAGTGGTGTATTATTCTCTAATGTTTGAATGAAGTGGTCACAGTGTAGACTTGTAGTGTATTAGATATTTGCCATGATTAGGTAGGCTAGTCACTCTTAACATCGAGTACACATTAATCCATGTAGTAATATCTTGAGCTATATGAATAACACCTTGATTTTATTGACTTAGTAATGTCATCATGATTTTGTCTAACTAGACGAATGTAGGTAGCTTGAATAACCTTTCAGTATCAGAACCATGGAGTGGATGTTGTAGTGTTAGTGTTCCTAGTTGTGTTACTCCTTGGGCTTCTTGAGCAAACAGAGTAACTTCTACCCCATCAATGAAATTGAAGGGTTATGGATCATTATATTTCATTTTTTAGATCCCTATCCCTATTCCCATTTCCTCATGAGCATCAAATAGTGAATCAATATTTGACCTCTATCCATGGTTGGATAAATGAGCAAAGCTAATGATTAATCTAAGAAATTGCATCCTAGTGCAAAATCTATTTGTAAATAGATAGTTGAAATGTTGATCGTATAAATCTCATGTTAGCTAGAGGATGTAGTGTTCAATCATTGTCCACGTCCCTTTTCTTTATAGCTATTTGGTGCCTAAATTCGTGTCACCACCTCCTTTGAATACATTGACTACATGTGCATGAATGTTCTATTTATAATTAATATTAGATGCTAAAAATCATCTTGATAGGGATGTTTGGTGCCTAGGATGTGTGATTTAGCTCTGAGTAGTTATTTTTGGCGAGTAGTTATCCCTTCAGTTACTTAATTCATTTTATGCATCCACTTGTCATTTTATTGCCAAATCTACATAAAAAATGTTGAAATATTTTGAGATACCAAATTATTAATGGTTTGACCTAATTGTTGGCCTTCCATTTTACATATTTGTCTTTTTTGTGTCTTCGTGGACTTAATTACAAAGTTTAGTGCAGTGGTGACCAACTTTCCTGAGTGAGTTATCTTCGCCAGGTGATCATATCGTGTGATAATAACTAGTTATGGTGGTTGTGGTGTGTTGCAAAATAATGAAAATACTAACAAACATTATAACTTATGAAACAAAATAGAAAACAAACAACATTAAAGAAAATCCTAACTACATGGTGCTACTCAGCACCCACACAATTATTAGCAGCATGATAGAGATTAAATATGACATGGCTTAAGCCTATAGCCATTGATTCACTATGGTAAAATAGTTCCCTACAAGTCTTTTAGCATTATGATACCATGTGGTGATAATTCATGAATGATGTAGGGTCCTTTCCATCGTATGCACAACTTTCCTGGGAATGTTTTAAATTTACTCTCATAAATCAATAAAGTTTGATCTAGGTAGAATTAATTAAACTATAGATTATGATCATGCCACACTTTTTGACTTTATTTATTGATTTGTTGGGTCCATTATGCTCTTACCTTGTCTTCTTCCATCTTAGTGAAATCCAACAATTGTGCCCTTAATGAGTCTTGATCCCCTAACCTCATGATCGTTGTAATAAGCAAATTGGGTACAATGTACTCCATAGGCATTACTATCTCAATGCCATCTACTAATTAGAAGATAGTGATTTTGATGGCTCACTTATAATGTGTGTGATGGGCCCATAAAATTGTAATAATGTGATCTTCCCAATCATCTCTTTATACATTGTAAATTTTTGTTAGCATCTTACCCAAAATCTTATTTGATGCTTATACTTGTCCATTAGCCTTCAGATGGTAAGTTATACTTTTATGGTAAAAAATTAGGAATTATTCCATGAGAGTCCTAATATTATTATTAAGAAATCCTTTATCACTTACCAACTTAATTGGGCATCTAAACCGCATGATAATATTTTCGTATAAGAACTTGGTAACATCCTTCACACCACATCTTAGAGTAGTAGAAACTTCTACCCATTTTGTAAAATAGTTATTTATTATGACAATGTATTTGACATGAGTACACTTACTCAGGGGAGCTATATGTCTGACAAAATTGATTCCCCATTGTTCAAAAGGCTATTCAACAAGCATAGGAACTAAAGGCATTTCATCTCATTGATTAGGCTTACTCATTCGTTGATAGATGTCACAATGTTTAGAAACTCTATGTGCATCCTAAAAAAGTGTATACCACCATAAACCACTCTTAAGTATTTTATTATCAATAAAATCTCTTATGAAGTGTCTTCTTGCAATGCCTTGGTGAGCTTTTTGAAGTGGTTGGGGTCACTCATGTTTTAGAGCAATCATGTGCAATACATCATCTTTGCCTAGCTTGTACAAGAAACCATTAATGAGGTTATATGGTATAGCTCTAGTAACCATCTATTTATTATCCATCTCTATATAATGTACATGTAAAGTTCCTTATTCCAAAAAGTTTGTGATGTCCTCCATATCATCGGGAACTACAACAGTTCTAAATAAATGTGCATCAGGAGATTCATCTTCGAGTTCCTCTAGTTCTTCCCCATTACGTAGTCGACTGAGATGATCTAGCCCTACATTCTTGTGTCCTAGTTTCACATTAATTTAGAATTAGAATTCATGGAAGAGCATCAACCACCTAGAGATCCATCCCCCTAGCATTGGTTTATTGATTAGGTATCGCAATGCCTGGTGATTCATGAAGAATTCAATAGGAGTAGCTAACAAGTAATGCCTAATTTTTTGTAATGCAAACACCATGGTGAGTGATTCTCTCTTGGTGGTTGTGTAATTCTTTTCTGCAACTGGGAGTTTCCTACTTGCAAAATGTATTGGATGGTTTAGCCCACCTTCACTTGGCTATGCTAAGATGGCTCCTACTACAGTGCCCGAAGCATCCACATGTACATGGAAAGGATTTTTATAGTTAGGAAATACCAAGATGGGTGTTGTTAACAACCTCTACTTTAACTCAATAAATATTGTTTGAAACTCAAGTATCTATTCAAATTTTGTGTCTTTACATAGTAGCTTTCCATGGATGTTGATATAGTTGCATATACTATTATGAATTTCCTATAATATTGAGTATGACCCTGAAAGGTGTGCACTTCAGTTGAGTTTGTCAGAGGTGGCATTCCTACTATAACAATAGTTTTAGCTGGATCAACCAAAATTCCATCATTGCACACTATGTGACCTAGCAAGACACCAAAATATGTAAATAATAGACATTTTATAAAATTTAAAGCAATGCACAAAGCCCTACATCACTCTATAATCAATCTTAATTGGACAAGTACTCTTTAAATAGATAAAATATTAACCAATTATCTAGATAAACCTTTAGGAAATCATGAATGAAGTCTTTAAATGCATTTACCACAGCTCTAGAAAAGACAACAAGTGCATTATTTAAACCAAGTGGCATTACCTTATAGGCAAATGACCCTCATTTAGTAGCAAAGGTAGTTTTGCCCTGATCTTCTTTAGCAATTAGAATTTGGTGGTACCCACTGAACCCATATGTAAAGGAATATACCTCATGTCCAGTGATAGATTTAAGCACTACGTCAGTAAAAGGGATAGGAAATGGATCATTGATGTAGGTGTCATTGAGTGTGTGATAATCCCCACACACCCATATTTCTCCCGTATTCTTAGGTTGTAGCACCATGGGGCTCACCCATTCTACCTTCTCAATTGGATATATAATTTCAGCTTCTTACATTTGATCCAGTTCAACCTTTACTTTAATTTTCATGTTAGTATGGAGTTTGTAAGTTCGCTTTTTAATCGGGCATATGTATTCCTTTAGCTCAATGTGCATTTTCCCAAAGACAGATCTATGTCTTTGACATCTAAAAATTTACTTAGAAACACATCCTGGTAGTCTCTTAATAGGTGCATGGCTTCAGATATCTACTCTTGTCCCCAGTAATCTCCTACTGTTGTAAGCTTAGGGGTCATTTCTATCCCAATATTTCCTTAAGTCTTTCACAATGGCTCCTAATATATTTTGCATGTTCCACTAGGCATAATATCTTATAAAATGTGTTTGCCTTCCCATTGTGGGATGCCAATACTATGCAACTTCTCTTATTCTACCTAATCTGTGTTTTGTACTAGTTTAGGATCCTCTTTACACTGAGGTTCAAAAAACCCTTATAAATCAAGATCCCCATCACTATTACTATCGCTAGACTCTATTAGATCATTATTTATTCTATTACAGGGTTGAATCGGGAGTTGTTCTTTTTTATTAGCTTTGTAATTGTGTAGTGTGAAATCTAAATCCTGCATAGCTTCCTGATGAGAAGATGATTCAGTAATATTTGTTAAATCCTCTACACATCTGTGATAAAGAATTTTTTTATCTTTTGTAGGGTATTATTCTATACTAAAGGATTATCATCTTCGAATACAAACGTTTGGATAAAATCCTATTGAAGTTGTGGCCATTGTTTGGTTTCTCTTCTACGCTCTTGATGCATGTACTAGGATGTTGGAAGAGGTTCAAGGGTATGACTAAATATGTGTGCCCAATATCGAGGCTATACTCCCTATGTAGTCCATATATCCATATATTGATGGATGTGAAGTTTAGGAAATTGACCCTCTTAAAAGAAGGGTCATTATGCTTTAATACTAATTGGTAGCTAAAACCTTACACATAGGATTTCATAGGCATCCTCCCTATGCATATTTGTGTTTATGTGCATATCCCAACATGTTGCAACAATTCCTTTCAATGCATAGCTGAGTGTGTTGACTTGTTGTTCTACCTCTAGTACATGGTATTCAAGCTCAGGATGAATGGATTAAGGTCATCAGTTGTAAAATATTAAGGTATTTGGCATTTTTCAGTGAATACCGTCTACAAAGGTTGTAACTCATGATCTCTATGGCACCAATTCAGGACATGTGCATCCGAGTCACCACTTATGGATGATGTCAAATCCTAGGGTAGGATTCCTTTAGGGGTAGGTTTAATGTAATCCATCATAGTTGAATTATTATTATATAAAAAGTCTATCTCAAATATTGTTGGTGAACGTACTGAAGGAGAAACATGTTCTTCAATTTGAACCTGTTTGATTGATGACTTTGTGATAACTAGTTTAAATACTAGTGGTTGTTCTTATTGACACAGTATTGGGCTTCCACTTCTGAAATTCAATAGTGTGCACCCCAGTTTATCTTTCATATATCCCCACCTTAAACTAATTGTTGTCCCTATAAGCATAAGGAGACTGGATCCAGAGGAATGATATATGGCTTCTGTTCATATTTGTTTAGAGGTATGACTACTATTTTATCTTTCTGATGCACTTTTAACTGATTGTGCATAGTGTTAATAGTCATTTGGCCATCATAGGCCCATTCCTTACTGATTAAGGTAGGGCAATGGGTCTTTGATGTCTTCGTGTCAATGACCTTGAATTTCCCTTATAAGATAAGTTTAACCACTTTAATTTCAACATCTTTTAGTCAACCAATAGGTTTAACTCTGTCATAATCCACTAAGCTTAATGTTACTAGATTGTAACTCAAATTCGGTTAGCCAATGGCTTCCCATGTTGATTGAGGAATAATATTTATGGTATTACCAAAGTCAAATATTGCACTTAGGATTTCATATCCTGCCAACTCAATATCTAGTTGTGAATCCACATCCCATGACTTCTTGGTCTTGACATACCAAACTACTTTATCAGTGCTTGTTTATCCTTGTTGTGCACACTCTAGAAGATTGTGAAGGAGGTTCATGATATTTTGGGATATATCCTCATTGTGTAATGTGCTGAGTAGTTTCATTATATTTGTCAAAGTGGTCACAATGCCTTCTTGTTGTAAGATATGAATAATTTGCCCATACATTAGAGCATCAACAACAGTGTTATCCTCACAAGAAGTTGGTTTTTATTGTATTTACTATAATACATATGCATCTTGATACATTAAATTATTTTTGGTTGTAATGTTAGGGTATTTATCCCACTAAACTTTTATAATACCTAGATCTTGGGAAATTTTCAATGGAGGTAACCCCTGTTCAACGTTTTGTTACCTTGTGATAGCTTACACAAATGCATTTTCCTTTGGCTGCACATTAATCATGTTTATGTTGCCTATTGGCTTCTCATTTATTCATTTTTCCAGAATAGGGCAATCTTCTATTTGATGTTAACCTTTGATCCTAAAATATACTAATAAACATGCCTTTGAGGATTTATGGGATAGTTCTTCACACAATGATTATATGTTTTGCATAGATAACATTGCATGGGCGGTCAATTTTGCTAATTATTATTATTATGACCTCCTTTATATCTACCACGATATCTTCTTCTTTAGCCTCCTTTATTCTATCAATATCCCCAACCTTAAGATTATTGTCCATTATATCCTCCCTGTTGATTTATCTACACATCATATCTTCCATACTAATGCTAAGGAAAACTTGGGGTCCAAGTTGCTTGTTTTTTTTAAGATTTGTGTTGTTCCATGGTTGTGCATACTGACCAAAATATTGATACGATGGAGATGATACATTATTCCAACTAGTTAGGACTTGTGGCTGGTACTGTGGTGATGATGACATCTGATATTATGGTGACAAAGGCATCCATCCTAGACTACCTTGAGTTACATTTGTCATCTCCATATTTGGTCCTAAAATTATTTGCTTCATAGTGGATATCTACTGGGATGAAATTATGAAGATGTTCTTTGTTATATCTTGCTTTAATTCCTACAATATGTGACAACTAATCTTGTCATGATTTGTAGATTTGCAAAAATTATAATACATGCTATGTGATTTCTAAATATATTATTGGAGGAGATGGTACTTGGATGTAGGATGTCTAACTACCCTGTAAAGTTCACAAAATTATATTTTGATTGTCGAGCAATCATTCCTATGATGTCCCTCATGACCATACTCTACACACCATAAACCTAATTTAGGCTTAACATTTTCATGCATTTCATTCATCCACCTCGTAAAAGCATCTAACTTAGCTTCTATTTTTTATCTTATCAAGGGAAGATCTACATAGTCTTCTATTTGTTCAACCCTAATGGCAGCAGATTGAGCATCAACTTTGGTAGAGAACTGGGTTTGCATGATAACAAACCTTATTCTAGGTCATAAACCTTCTACGAACCAAGCAACCTTATCTTTATCTTCTAAAATAAAATACATTTTATTCATTATGTTAGAGAACTTACGATCATATTCTCCAACCGTTTCTCCTAATTTTTGTTGAAAATTTTTTAGATCTTGGATCACTTGACTAGAGCATTTTTTTACTTTGAATTCTACTATCCGCAAATATTTGACTTCTTTTAAATCAAAAGTATTGACATTTAAAAAAAAATTAACTCCAAAGCATGTCCTCCCAAAGCTCTTATGAGTTTGCATTTCTTCAAATCATCCGACAAAGCCCCTTTTACAACTCATTTCATCTCACACATGACTAAGTTTGTTATGGATTTAAAGATCCATCATATGACACTAAAGGAAAAAATATACCTGCATGAAGTGCCATATTTGATGGATTATTGGTTGTTGTTGCAAGTGTTTGAATACTAGTAATTATAACTAGTGGTGTTTGCACACTAATCATTATACAATTGAGTGATTGTGTAGTGGTTACTATGCATATAGGTTGCTTCTCACTATTTTTTTTAGGGGTAACAAGGAATTATGCTTCCTATAACTTCTTTCTTTCTAACAACCATTTGGTTTTGTACTAAGCCTTCCAAACTTGTCGGTAAAGGAATCAAATCAGCTTGAGTCAGCTTCTCTCTTTGTACTTTTTTTACCTTTTAGAAATAAAATGGGCTTGGGGTATGCATAGCCTTGAAATGAATGATGTTTATTTCCACCTTCTTCTTGCTTCGAACTTGAACCTGTAATAGGAACACCTTCAAATTTAACACCTTCCCAAGAACTTTCCTTCCTAGTTCCAGTGAAAATTACCTCAGTTAACTATGACCTACCTCTATTTCTTAATTGATCTACCTCAACATCTCTACTTCTAACATCCTCTTTCTCATCTATCCTTTCCTCGTATTCAGTGTATCCTTCTCTTCCAGTAGCTTCTACACCTTCTTTTAGCAACCTTTCTTCTCTAGCATCTTTGCCTTGCACTTCTACAACTCTAGCAACTTATACTTTTTTCCTAGTCCTACTCATAGTTACTTCAAAGTTAGTTGTCTTATTCCATCTTCTTTGTTGTCACAGCTCTCTTTCGAGTCCCAATTTTTTTTTTCTAAGAGTCTTTTTCACCTTCCATTTTTTGGGATTAGGTTCAAGTTCCTCTTACTCGACTCTTCATCATCCACTTTATCTCATGCGTACCCCCATGATGCTCAAAATAACTACTCCATGTTGGCTAGAGTAGGCACCATGGTTTTTTCCACAACCAACATCTTGATTAATAAAGGTAGTCACTACAAAAACTTCCCTCTGATTCCTTGAACAAATCAATCCTACGCAGTCTCAAAAGCTATGTATCCTTGTACTGTGAGCTCTGTGATATAGCCATTGATTGTAGTCTTCATCCAATAATCTACTGCTCGAGACCAATCAGTATCTAGGTTGTGCAATTTCTATAGTTTGTCCTCAGTCCAATTTATAAATTCTATTCTCCTCGAACTAAAGCAATAGTATTCTAATTTGGCTAACCACGTAGTTGACAATCCAAGTAATTTGCACCAAAAAATTTCATAGATTTCACCATAGATGTATTTTTGGATTATCTCTTCTGCAATCTTTTTGACTCTTTGCACTTCTTCCTCTACAAAATTATTAATTCTCTCATCTAGCCATCTTTCTATGTCTCTCAACCTTGACAACCATCTCAACATAGTTCATTCAATTTAGTTCCACGCTTACTCCACCATTGTTAGCAGAGGTTCCTAGAATCACACCAAAACATGCTAATTATAGGGATAACTTACACAGTAGAAAGTATGAAAAGGATCCAAAGAGACATAATTAGTATAATCCATCAATGACATATTCAAATAGACTAAAAAGCAGGAAGAAGCAAATATATAACAGAATAGGACCATAATTTGTATTGCATCAAATTACAAAATAAAGCAAAATAGAGTACGCGACTGTATATATACCATATTTAAAAGAAAATAAGGGAAAACTATAACAAGATAATTACTATTAATCTCTATCAACACATCAAACCATATTCTATTACATAAAAGTAATATTTATTGTCTTTTACAACCCTTATGTCTTTTCACCTTCTAACCTTCCAAGAAATAAAATGAAAGACTCTTTGCATTCTCCAATTATCTAATTAGACTTTGAAGGCTGAATACATACAAAAATATACAAAAGACAAAATCAAACACTTCACACATGTATTTATCTTATATCCTTTGTAATTTTATCAAACTTCATTCTATGTCCAACAACTTTTGTAAGTGGACAGGGGCACAATGTGCTCTAGTTTGCTTAGCATAGACCTGTCCAGATGGATCAAGGACACTTGTCCTTAACTAAAGATAGTCTAAAGGTGATTTTATATAGCTCAAGTATTTAACATCAAGAGTTATATGTAGTAGTAATGATAAATGAAGGGTCAAACCTGTATATAGATAAATGACTTAGAGGAATGACAAATAATAATCATGTATTTGTGTGTAAGTCATGTGGTTTGGAATGCATCAAGAATCAACATTGTCAAGTACCTGTGAGCAAATTTGTGTGTCTACAGGGAACATGTCAAGCATTTTAGGATTCATAACCCTAGATGCCCAACCTATTCCTAACATAAAGCCTTAAGAACATTCATGTTCGAGAGCCTAGATTGCCCAAACATTGGATTTATAACCTATGCCTTATTGTTCATAATCACTCAATTTGTAAATGATATTTTTAAGGATAATGCCTAATGAACTCCATACATTGGTTTTCTATGGTAAATTTTTAGAGTCGTCATTATGTTCCAATCATGGAAGTCTAGAAATTCAACTATTTTTAACAATGAAGAGCTCTCTATGTAATTATTTGTTAATGATAAAGTGTTTGTTATTTCGTATACATTTTTGCATATCCAAACACAAACAAAGAAGGTACTCTATAATTTCAACATATGTATAATCTCCTTGACCACTTGGGTAGTTCTCCCCATACCATGAATTGTGTTCCTTCCTACTAGCCCTTGCAAGACACTCCTCCACCATCACCCAAATGTTGGCAAAATCAATCCCATAACTGCTTCTCCTCCCCTCCACCTTAACAAGGGAGATTGAATATGTCATCGTGTGAAAATTTTGATGTTGGCCCATCTTAGTGGACTTTGGTTGTGTAAGGTGGTGCACCAATGGGGCATTATGTGTCGTCACCTCCTATTTCAAGAATCATAGTCTTTTGGGCTCCTTCTAAGACCATTCAAGATGGGTGGGTGGCACTTGATCATCCTTTGCCTAAACCCCCCAAGGATGACCCACCTCCACCACCTTTTGATGTTGCCTATGTTTAGCTTTCAATCTTGTGATTTAATACTTTGATTCTACTTCTAGTCATCATGCTTAATCGACATTTTTTTTTTGGCTTGAGTAGTGTTTATTTACCATCATGGAGATTGGGCCATGAATACCAACCGCTTGCCTTTTTGTTACAACCATCTATGTATTATATTTTTCTACGATTGATGGATATATCCACGAGTTTCAATAAAAAATAAAAAAATAAGATAATAAAGAAGGAAATAAGGGGTAGGGGTAGGCATGGATAATAAAAGTATTTTGATTAGGCATCTACCTTGACCTTGTTAATATTTGGTTTCTAAGAGTCATAAAAAAAGGCCTTCTTAACCTCTATCCCTTCTCTAAATTTCTTCTTGAAATAATGATCCTCTTTAACAAAGAAATGTGTTGATTCCAAACTATGACGGTGTTTAATTTTATTGAAGTGCTTTGCCAATGTTGTTTTCTCCACCTTATTATAGAGAATGTTTGCATTGCACTCTTTTAACCTAGTAATCATAGATCTTCCAATTTTTCCTAAATAAGGCCTTTTACATGAGCATTGTGCTTGATAGAACCCATTATTGAACTTAGGATTGATATAGTCCTTGATGGATTTAAGAGATTACCTAATCTTATTCTAAGGAATGAAGGTTGTTTTTATGTTATGATAATCTAGGACTATAACAATATTATTTGACAACCCTCTGTTATAAGTGATAAAAGCTAGAGGGTTCTCATTATCATCCTTGGGCCCTTATTGATGCAAAAGTGAACAATCTACTTTACACAAGGCTGTAGTAATTTATTTGTTTTTATAACCTTTATTTTTAAAGATACTCATCAAATGACCTCTCTCTCTCTCTCTCTCTCTCTCTCTCTAACCTAGAGGTAACCTCGATCCCAATTGCGACATTGTGACTCTGTCCAACGACCTTTATTGGGGCGAGCGGAGGTGAGACTAATCTTCTGGGGGCTGTCAATAGGACCCTCACGCACTGAACAACCATTTAATACAGGGCACAAGAATCGACCTCGGGACTTATATGAGACGAACCCAAAGCTCTTAACCAACTACGACACTTCTCTCTTTTAAATAATATTCATCTAATATATTTAGATGCTCTACTTGTTTATATCTCCAAAAATAACCTCTTTTTATACTAGATAATCATTTAATAAGTTTTGAAATTACATCTCGAAACTTCATTGTTTTTCTATAAAAAACCTTAGGTAAGTCTACAATTTAGATTCAAATGCCTCTAATTAAATTCTTAACTCCTAAACAATACCTCTCACTGAAAACTTTACTATTCCAATACAACTCTTTAAATACATCTCAAAATTAATACCATGACAATGAATCACATGACTGATTTTAAAAATCTATCAATCAAAATAGAAAAGTTATGACTAGTTATTCCACCAAGAAATTGAAAAGAAAAACTTAAAAAACAAAGAAAAAAGTGCCACTAAAATCGAGGAAAAGTTTGGAAACTTTTCTTATATTCATTATTGAAAGGGTTTCATGGGGCCACCTCCACGAGGAAAGTAGGAGGGGTAGCCCCCTCAATGGGACCGTGTCCTTACCTTAAGAAGTCTAATTCCTGTACGAACGCTCCGCCAACGGTAAAATGGAATAAAATAATAATATCCGTTTATCGGCCGACTGCAAAACCGTAAAAAAGAGGCACATAATTCCAAAAACAAACAATTTAAAACACACAAATTATTTGCGTCAAGTTTACGGCAGTAAAAAACCGGCCAGTCCTCACCGTCTTTTGTCTGGTAGCGATAGATATTTTTTGAATTCCCAGCCGGCCGTTGAGCCCCATGAGAGTGACGTCTACCTCTTCCACAACTGCCCGATTGGCCGAATGCCCTCCTAAACCGTTCTCAGCCGTCCGATTCCCCATCTAGCCTGTCAGGCGGCCAGCGCGGCACATCAAATCGTGACCGTCCGCCCGACAGGGAGCGGGAGTCATCCACAGCCGTCGGATCTGGTAGCCCACATTTCAAAATCGCTCAACGACAGCCGTGGATCGAAACCCCACCAACGGTTAAGATCGCGTAAACCATATAAAGAAGCCTGAAATGGCACTATAAGCACAGAGAAAGAAGCGCATTTCTTTCACAGCCTCTGCAAAAGAAAGACACTTTCACATCTTATTTCGCAGGGCTTTCAGGATTTTGTTGCAATTTTTTTTGGACCGTTAGGGTTTGATAATTTTCTGCGAAAATGCGTGAGATCTTGCATATTCAAGGGGGCCAATGCGGCAACCAGATCGGGGCAAAGTTCTGGGAAGTTGTCTGCGATGAGCACGGGATCGATCCTACCGGGCGCTACCATGGCACATCTGATCTTCAGTTGGAGAGAGTAAATGTTTATTACAATGAGGCCAGTTGCGGCCGTTTTGTGCCAAGGGCCGTGCTCATGGATCTGGAGCCAGGCACCATGGACAGCGTCAGAACGGGACCCTATGGGCAGATCTTTCGGCCGGATAATTTCGTTTTTGGACAGTCCGGTGCCGGAAATAACTGGGCCAAGGGACATTACACTGAGGGCGCCGAGCTCATCGATGCCGTTTTGGATGTGGTTCGCAAGGAGGCTGAAAACTGCGACTGTCTGCAAGGTAAATTTGATGTTCTTGATTTGTTTTTCATACTCTAGTAAACCCTAGATCGGGACCCCTCATATTTGTTTTTCGTCTTTCAGGGTTTCAGGTGTGCCATTCGCTCGGAGGTGGCACAGGATCTGGTATGGGGACGCTGCTGATATCGAAGATCAGGGAGGAGTATCCCGATCGCATGATGTTGACATTCTCTGTGTTTCCTTCTCCGAAAGTGTCGGACACAGTGGTGGAGCCGTACAATGCCACGCTGTCGGTGCATCAACTGGTGGAGAATGCTGATGAGTGCATGGTTTTGGACAACGAGGCGCTGTATGACATTTGTTTCAGAACGCTTAAGCTCACAACCCCAAGCTGTAAGTCAAATCTTCGCTATTTGTCTGCCTTTAAGGTTCTGTCTTTGGAAATCTTGTTTTTCAGTTTACAATTCCCAAGAAATGATAACTTAAATGCAGTCCATTAATTAAGTTTTTGAAACGTTGCATTTGTGAAGTTATTTTCTTCCTATTTTGATTGAGCGTATTAAAATCTCTGCATCCGCCGATCTAGGAAACTGTTTGCATTTTAAAAAATGGTTACGAAACCATTTTCACCTAGGGTTGCAGGGTCTGTACGGCTTCCCGTTTTGTAAACAGTACACAGGATCTGTATAGGTTTGTAATGTTTAAACCGTGTACAGGTTCTCTACAGCTCTGTACCCTGTAAACAGTTTTTAGGATCTGTACTGGTTTGTACTGTTCACATGCTGTACAGGATCTGTATAGGTTTGTAATGTTCAAACGCTGTACAGGATCTGTACGCATTGTACCGTGCAAACAAGTTACATGATCTCTACCGCTTTGAATATGTTTTTCTTGAAATTTGTAGCCGATTTTTGATTCATTCTGCCCATCACATTTTGTATTTTCACCAAATCATTTGCACCTGCCGAATGTATTCCGTTATCTGCATTCTTCTTCAATGTCTGTTAATGTCTCAGAACGTGTTTATCTGGTTTTGTTTTTTTGATCTTGTTGATTTAGTCTTTTGTTTTGGTTGAGAGCTTTATTTCTCTTTTATGTGTCCTTTTTGTTTGTTATTTGCTGAAAATATTGTTTGAATTTTTTGGCTGTCGACGTGGATTCCATTTTCCACAGTTTTTTATTTTGTCAGTTTTGATTTATTAATTCTTGTTTTGAATGACAACATCCCTATGCCAGGAATGATATTATAAATTACTTGAGGTGGATATTAACTGGCGACAGTGCTTCTTTCTTGGTTCTGGTTTTAATTTATTTTGTTTTCCCTCTTTAAAATAATTGGTATTTATTTGTGGCTTTTGGTCGGTAACTGTTTTTAAAATTTTACTCTGTTTTTCATGCTAAAAATTACTGGGATAAATTGCTTTGTTCTTCATGCTAAAAATTACTCGGATAAATTGTTTTGTTCTTCATGCTAAAAATTACCAGATGCCCATGTTGATTGCTTGGTTTTAATTTGAAAGTTGGGAACTTTTAAACAATTGATATTTACATTAATCAAACTGGTTTGAATTGTAGTCTTTAATTTACATTGGGTCAATTCGGCAGTTTTCATAGTATTTAGAACCGGTGTTCTTGCTTCCAGCAGTCGATTACATTAGGGTAGTTTTTTAAATTGTTGTTAGGCAATATTATCCTTGTTTTTAAAGTTATTTTTAGGTTTCAAAGTATAGAAGGCCTGGTATTTTTTCCTAGTTATCTATGACATAGGAAAGGCAGGTTGTTAAACAATTAGTGTATTTTAACTAAAATTAGCTCGTTTGTGCTGCAGTTGGAGATTTGAACCATTTGATCTCAGCCACCATGAGTGGAGTGACCTGCTGCCTCCGTTTCCCTGGTCAACTTAACTCCGATCTGAGAAAACTGGCAGTGAATCTCATCCCCTTCCCTCGCCTACATTTCTTCATGGTGGGCTTTGCCCCGCTCACCTCCCGTGGGTCCCAGCAATACCGAGCCCTTACTGTCCCGGAGCTAACCCAGCAGATGTGGGATTCCAAGAACATGATGTGTGCTGCTGACCCACGCCATGGACGTTACTTGACTGCCTCTGCCATGTTCCGTGGCAAGATGAGCACCAAGGAAGTGGACGAGCAGATGATGAATGTGCAGAACAAGAATTCTTCCTACTTTGTTGAGTGGATCCCCAACAATGTTAAGTCCAGTGCGTGTGACATTCCACCCACGGGGCTTAAAATGGCATCGACTTTCATTGGAAACTCCACCTCTATTCAGGAGATGTTCAGGCGTGTGAGCGAGCAGTTTACTGCTATGTTCAGGAGAAAGGCTTTCTTGCACTGGTACACTGGGGAAGGCATGGATGAGATGGAGTTCACTGAGGCAGAGAGCAACATGAATGACCTGGTGTCTGAGTATATGCAGTACCAGGATGCCACTGCTGACGATGAAGGAGAGTACGATGACGAAGAAGAACAAGAAATGTGACAAGTCCAAGTCGTCTAAGTACTTTGATTTAATGCAGTTTCAAACTGACGACAACGGCTAGTTGTTCTGGCTTCTAGTTGTGTGTTGTGTCTGTCTATTTCATTTGTTGCTTCATCCTCTCTGCTGGAGGTTAAGCAGATATATTTTGTTTTTTTATATCATCTACATAACATCGATATGTATGTACGTAGCATCCGAAAATTTTCTGAAATGCTGAATTGAATATCCTTGCTATAAGATTTTTCAGTTTTGGTTTTTATATTCAGAGATTCAGTTTGGATTTATGTGGATATTGTAGTAGTGTGGTCCATCGACCTGGTATTCTATTCAATTTGGGGACTCTGAATGATTGCATGGGGTAGGGGTAATAGCTGTCATGATTTGTACTTGAAATTATTTTGCATTTGTTATTATGGTTGTTATAGTCGGCATTCACGATAGGCCCAACTCTAAATGATATTTTTAAATAAAATATTTTAGTAGTTTGAATCTGAATGTAGAATTGGTGAGTGACCGAATATGTATATTTTAAATGAAGAAATGCCGGTTTAATGGTTGTCGAGGATAGTTAGGAAGAAGAGGATCGGTGCCGTTCCTCCAATCTAGTATTGTTTATTGTTGTGTGGAATGAGCTGTATGTGTTATATGATGAGGTATTCCAGATTGAAATTATATAAATTTGGTTGTGTGACTTGTACAACATGTTGCTTTCTAATTAATAATTGGGCGTTTGAAATTTAGATGTCATTGATGTGGAAATAGATATTACTTGATTTGATGTGCATTGGAAGCAGGGGTTACTTTATTTTAAATAGATTACTTGATTATTTGATTGATTATAATGGAGATAAAATAGATATCACTTGATTAGATAATAATTGGGTGTTTGAAATATATTTGGTATTTGATTTATGTATTTATATATCATTGATGCGGAAATATATTTGGATTATAATGGAGATAAAATAGATATTTGATTTGATTACTTTATTTTAAGAGTGTTGATTGATTGTTCATTAAAAGTGTTATTGTCAGTGTTTTGTGGTTTGGATCCCTGAATGAAGTGTTGTACTATTAACATATTCAACTAACCCCATGTAGTTTTTATTTGATTTGATGAGCATTAGAAGTAGGTATTACTTTATTTTAAGAGTGTTGATTGATTGTTCATTGTAAGTGTTATTGTCCATGCCATGTGGTTTGGATCCTTTAATGAAATGTTGTACTATTAACATATTCAACTAACCACATGTAGTTTTTTAGCTTAATCATTTCATTTATAAGTGTTATTGTCAGTGTTTTGTGGTTTAGATCCTTGGATGCAGTGTTGTACTATTAGCATATTCAACTAACCACATGTAGTTTTTAAGCTTAATCATTTCATTTGTAAGTGTTATTATCAGTGTTTTGTGGCTTGGATCCCTGGATGAAGTGTTGTACTATTAACATATTCAACTAACCACATGTAGTTTTTTAGCTTAATCATTTCATTTATAAGTGTTGACAATGTTTTGTAGCTTGGATCCTTTAATGAAGTGTTGTACTATTAACATATTCAACTAACCACATGTAGTTTTTTAGCTTAATCATTTCATTTATAAGTGTAATTGTCAGTGTTTTGTGGTTTGGATCCTTCAATGAAGTGTTGTACTATTAACATATTCAACTGACCACATGTTGTTTTATCCTAATCATTTCATTCATATGCTCTTGCTTTTAGAAATGCTAGTATTTTTTGGTATGTATATTTTGTTTTATTTTTAATTAATTTGTGTTTTGGCCTCTACTTGGTAGCCAGATATGCTTGTGTATTCATATATGGCTATGCAAAATTTGAATGTTTTGTAGCTGGGGAGTAACATCCCGTGGGTGTGGTATTGTATGGTCCCGGTCGTGGGCACTGTACCGGCAAGTTTAAAAGTATTACAATTATTTCTCTTAAGTTTCTATTTCTCTTTAAGATCACAAATGCACATGGTGTATTGTAATTATTTAAAGTATTATAACCAGTCTAGTGATTCCTTGGTAAATCACTTGAGTAAGAAGTTCTTAATTGCAATTAATTAAGTAATGACCAAGTATGAAGGACCCAATCTTTGTGGAGGTAAAATAACATAGAATATAATGCCCTGTTATATTTTACAGTTTCTGGTGTTCTGATACCACAATGTAGTGCCTTATTAACGCACATTCAACTGATAATATTATTAACATACATTCAATAAAATATAAGTAATGAAACTCATATTTTAATGTTACAGTTAATAAGCACAAGATTGTTTATTTATTCACAATAATTAGAAATGAAGGGATTAACAATTTTTGCAAGCACATTCATTTATTATAAATGAAGATTTATTCACAATAACTAGAAATCAAGGGATTCACAATGTTTCTTTCTAAATATATTTATTTACAATTAATTTTTTTTTTAATCAATTCTTTTAATTGCAATTTATAAGAATGGTAGGCCCACTCTATAGAAATATGGGCTTTTATGTAATATTATTTGGTAGATCCAAAATCTAAGTACATGATTACATGCATATCATAAATTTTAAGTATGGTTGCACAAGGAAGACTTAAAACTAGTTACACAACATTCATTTTTTAGTTGAGACAAGCTAAGTAGAAGGGTAAGGAGGGGAAAAAAAACATTATGCACATGATTTTTAACAACTAAAAATGATTCAAGCCACCTTAAACTATGTTACTTTAAGGCCAGCCGTTTTAGGATGCCTTATACCTTGGTTTGAGGGCTTTCTATGTTACAAAAGATACACACCTCCCAAGGCACATAGGTTTTAGTCAATGAAAAAGTAAGCGGACAATTTTGAAGTTGGTAGATTTCGACTTTCCAGGTAAATTTAAATTCTACATTTTTTGGAATGGGTCCAAGTTTATATACCAATTTCAAAATTGTTGTCATGAGCTTACGATTGGGTTTTTTAATAAGTTGTGTTGGGTCGTTCTATCAAACAAGATCTCGTTTAGAGACAACATTTTTTTTTGGAAAAATGAAGAGGAAATGATCTTAAAATCCATGGATGTCTTCTTGGATGCGAAGAGATTCCATCTATCATTGACAACCTTGATTTTGTGGTGGAGGATTTAGTTTCTTTTCAGAGAAGATAAATTTATGGGGTTTAGATTAAATATGCAGATGCTAGAGGATTGGGCACATAAAGCTTGGATGATTAAAGGAGACAGATTATCGTCGCTGCCAATAGGTATTTTTTGTTTCCTTTAACAATGCTTTAGATTGTGTTTGAATCTTTGAAAGAGGTCCTTATTTCTTCAAGCATGCTTGCCTCTTCAAGAAACCTTGGTATTTAGATTTTATCCCTACATAAGAACTCCCTTCCAGGGTTTCGGTTTAGATCCCTGATTATTTGCCTTGCCATTGATTTTCTAGAAAGATGAATGCATGCAAGTTTTGGGCAACTCTTCGGGTACATATTTTGGCACATCATAATTTATCAGGGAGAAAAAATCTAGTTATTCTTGAATACACGTTGAATTGGATTTAAATAATTCCTTCCTTGAGGCTCTTAATATTCAGGTGAAAGATTTTGTTTAACATCAAACCCTTGCTTAGGAAGCCATTCCTTTTAGGTGTAGAGAATGTCATTGACCTAGACATTTACTTTGGGACTGTCCCTAACTTAAAGTTTCTAACTCTTTTGAGAAAATGCCACAAGAAGACAAAAGGGTAAACAACAAATTCGACAAGAAAATCAAGGGTTTATTGTTGATCCTTCTAATACTAAATTAGGTTTCACAATGACTCAAGCCCCTCCAAACCTTAGAGGAATGAAAGCAAATGTTCGAAACAAGAATAAATTTGTTATTTTAGGAGAAATCCCCTCCATATTTTAGGATGATCATGATGGAAACCAAGAGAGGATGTAGTTACAACAAGGGAATGAGGTAATAATGTAGGATCATAAAAGTTATGGGAAACTACAAGGGGCATTTAATGAGGAACAAACCATATTGTACGAAAACATCCACTCTCTGGGGAGTATCCAGATAAGCCAACTGCTACTATTAAGTATCACCATGCTTCTTTGGTGCCAAGTAAGTCCATTAACATTGCTCAGAATCCTCTTTTTATTCCTAATAATTCTCAAATCCTTGAAGTTTTGGAGACTCTTCTTGCCTTTGATAAAATTGAACATGTACTTGAAACCCCTATCATGGATTTAGATAAACAAGAAAATCATTCTATTTTGCATCCAGAAGACAATTTGAAATCAGAATCTTCCAAAGAAAATAAGAAAAAAGATCCACCTGGGCTTTGGGTATTAAATAGAGCTAGAATAAAAAACAAGGGAGATATGATGCTTTCAAAATGGGTCGTAAGCTTGACCATGACAAGTCTAGTCGATTAGGAGAACCCTTGTTGGCTTCAGGGCTTCTAAATCCAATGAGTCAAGTGGACTCTTCTCTCCCTCATCCTTCTTCATCATGATTTTTTCTTGGAATGTAAGAGGGCTTAGGAGTAGACCCAAATAGAATGTTGTGAGAAGATTGATTTAAAAACGTAACCCTTTTATGGTGCTAATTTAGGAAACTAAGCTTCCCAAAGAATCTGCGGAAACCTTCGGCTGCAACGTTAGTAGATATTGGGAAAACTTCCCTGGTCTTTTGGAGGTCTTCTATGTGCTTGGGACTCTAGATATTTTTCTGTAAAAAATTGCTTGAGTTATAGTGGTGGTCTTTCATTGGAAGGGGTTCTCACCTCTAGCATTCTTAGTGTCCTGATCACTAACTGTTATGCTCCCTGAGATCTTCAAGATAAGATTAAACTTTGGGTTAATTTACATGTTCATACAAAAGTTTCTCCTTATGATTTCCCTTGGATTATTGGAGGTGACTTCAATGCCGTGTTATCTTAATGAAAAAAGGGGAGGACTTCCTACCCTTTCTCTAGCTAGTCATCTTTTTCTTCACAACATTCATTAGCTTCAACTAATGGATATTCCTCCCAACAAAGGTTCTTTCCCTTGGCATAATAGGAGAATTGGGGATGAGTTCATTGCAGAACGCTTGGACAGATTTGTGGTTAGTGATTCTTGGCCTTCTCAACATCTTCGACTTGCTTCTTCCATCCTGGACAATGTGAGTTCAGATCATTGGCCAATAGCTTTACAGGGAGAAGGATCTTTTAAGCCCCGAAACTCCCCTTCCAATTTCAGCTTATGTGGCTGAAAGAAAATGACTTGTAAGATAAGATTAGTCTTTGGTGGCAGGAAGGGAAACCTCATCATGGTACAACTCAGTATGTTTTGTTCAACAAATTAAGCTAAGAATGGAATTTCTCCTCATGCGATAATATTTTACAAAAGAAAAGATATATTCTGTCTAAGTTGGCAAAGATCCAAGATTGTATTCAAGAACAAGGCTTAAGTAAGGATTTCTTAATACTACAATCCATACTTCAGAACGATTTAGAAAAATCTAAGCTTTAGGAAGAAATCATATGAAGACACAAATCTCGTGCTAAATGGTTGCAGGAAAAAGATCGAAATCCATCCTTTTTCCTTCACTCAATTGTGGCTCAAAAATTGGTTAATGTTTTCAAGGAGATTCAAAGACAAGATGGCTCCATAATTGATTCCATTCAAGAAATCTAATCAGAGGCTATCTCACACTTTCATGAATTATTCTAAGCCCCCACTGATTTATTTGCTGATAATAGAAGTATCATTCTGAACTGTGTTCCTAACCTTCTCTTAGCTCACGACAATTCCTTCCTCACTGGCCCTATTTAATGGAAGAATTAGAGCAGGTTGTTTTTATGATGAAAAAGGATAAAGCTCTTGGACCATATGGATTTCCTATTGATTTCTTTCAAGTTTTTTGGGACATTGTCAAAGATGACATTTTGGAGGTTTCAGAGGAATTGTGTACTTCAAAACAAACACTGAAGGCTCTTAATAATACTTTGCTTGCTCTAATTCCTAAGAAGGATCAAGTTTTGAATTTCTCTGATGTTCTACCCATAGCTCTTTGTAATACTATCTATAAGATTATCTTGAAAACTATTTATGAGAGACTTAAAAGATTCCTTCCTTCCATCATTTCCCCTGAATAAGGGGGTTTGGTACAGGGACACCGAATAATTGATGGTATTGTTATTTTCCAGGAAGCCATTCACTCTATGCATGTTATTAAGCAAAGTTCTACATTCATGAAGCTTTATCTTTCTAAGGCTTATGACAAAGTTTGCTATAAATTTTTAGCAGATATCTTAAAATCCTTTGGTTTTCATGATAATTGGATCCAATGGGTAATGGCTTGTTTTGTATCTCTTTCTCATTCTGAAAAAAGGATTGGGCAGGTTTTTACAACATCTCAAGTGTTCTGGTTTTCTTTCTGGATTTCACAGAGTGCAAGGTATGGATCCACTTTCTCATCTTAAATTTGTGGACAATACTTGTTTGATTTGGAATGCCACTTTAGCGGAAGCTTTGGCTATTAGGCAAGCTCTTGATATTTATATCACTTCTTCGGGTCAGATTTTGAATAATAAAAAATCTTAGGCTTTTTTCATACCAACCCTCACATCTTCAGGATCAAATTGTTAATATTATTCATTTCCAGATCACCTCTCCTCCATTCACATATTTGGGCATCCCCATTTCCCCTATTTTCCTGAGGAAAAAATACTAGAAGATTATGCTAGATTCTATTCAATGTTATATTAATCATTGGACTCATATATACCTTTCTCTAGCAAATCATATAGTGCTTCTTAAAACTGTGATTCAAGCTCTTCCAATTTATAGATTTATGGCTCTTGTTGCCCCAAAAGGCATTCTTCATGATCTGGATCGAAAGATGAGAGAGTTTCTATGGGAAGGAAATTCAGAGAAAAAGAAATAACATTTGGTTAATTGGGATAAAATATGTCAACTTAAAGACAATGGTGGTTTAGGTATTCAATCCTCCCTCAATAATATAGCGCTTGTTGCTAAATTATCCCAGAGGTGGTGTGTAGAGAAACATGATTTATGGGGAAGAATTCTTAAGCTTAAGTACTTGCATCTAGAAAATCATTCTTTTATCCCTAGGATGCCAACCCTAGGTAGGAGGTCCAGATATGGAGAATGATGAAATTGGGAAGTAGTCTTATTAAAGCTTGCCTTTTTTGGATTGTGGGAAAGGGTGACCAGACTCTTTTTTGGAAAGATGCTTGGGATCAACATAGCCCTCTTTGTGTGAAATTCCCTGATCTTCTAGAATTAAAATATAAATGTATTGAAGCAAGTTAGAGTCATGTTTTTGATTTTTAGTATGCAGTCAGGGAAGATGGAGTGGAAGTTTGGAAATGGAAACCTAAATATCTTTAGCTTGGTCAAAAATTCCCTCATCTCATTGAATTATTAGATAATATTCTTGCTTCTCAGGAAGTCTCATTGAATAGATATTCAAAGTTCCTTGGATGGGGTTTACATGGTTCTAAATGTTACACAATGTAAATTGCGTATAAAAATCTTTTGGCCGAAAACCTAGAAGTTAAGAATTCTAAGCTTTGGAATCGAGTTTGGCACCCAAAATCCTGGCCTAAGATGAATGCTTTCATGTAACATGCAGCTCTAGACAAATTTCTTCATCATGATAATCTGCAAAAAAGAGGAGTTTTTGATCCAAATAAATGTATCATGTGTCTTCAAGATGAGGATTCTAAAAGACATCTTTTAGATTTCCCCTTTGCTAATTTCCTTCGTCATTTATGGTTGATTTAATGGGAACTTCTTGAAAAAATTGTGACTCCATCCAAGACTTTCTTGTGAATCAGTTACAACCTTATTCGAAGCTAAAAGCCCTCAATTTGCTACATGATATTGGTCCTAGTTTAATCTAGTAGAATATTTGATGGGAACAAAATCAA